>CM076571.1:409399897-409756882 GCA_034641835.2 Pinus albicaulis | reverse complement strand
CTTTTCTTTTCTTCTTGTAGATACCTTAAAAGCAACTTCTCTGGTTTGAGAGGGACCTCCTTGTCTCATTTAAAAAGCAGTCAGAATACCATGTAATTGAACAATAGTAAGAGTTTGCAGATCTTGCCTTTCTTCAATAGCTGAAACTTTAGAGTCAAATTTTGAAGTCAACGATCTTAAGACGTTTTCCACCAGAGTAGTATCAGTTATGGTTTCACCCAAATTTCTCATTCGATTTACAATATCATCCAGACGTAAGAAGAAATGAGCAATACTCTCATCACTATGCATCTTCAAATTTTCATATTCAATTCTAAGAGTTTGGAGTTTTGCACTTTTTACCTTTGTGTCTCCTTCATAACTTAGAATGATTTTGTCCCATATTTCTTTTGCTGAATGTAGCTGCATTACTTTAGAAAATTCTGATTCAGACATGCTTCCTAACAAGACATTCACTGCTTTGGCATTGATTTCATACTTCTTCCTTTCTGCTGCATCAGTAGGAATACTTGCAGGGTATTGATAACCTTCTTCCACAATTGCCCATACATCTGCACCAAGACTTTGCAGATATGCTTTTGTTCGTACCTTCCAGAATATCAGATTGCTTCCATTGAATAGAGGTAGCTTTATAGACATCACTCCTTCTTGACTTCCCATTGCGACGGATCTCCTTCAAGCGATCAAGCTTCTGCAGAAGAACCTGCTCTGATACCAATTGTTGGGAAAAATACTGAGAGGGGGGGGTGAATCAGTATTTAGGGCAAACTAAAACTTTTTACTTTTTCATGCTCTAAAACCCATATGCTACTTTGCTGAAGCCAACTAGCGTATACACGCGGATATCCTTCATAAAACTCGCGTATACCCAGAGATCTAATTATGCCATTAGTTCTTCACTTATATCATTCCATCATTCATTCATTAGATGTTCCATAAACAGTAAACATGTGCAGTAAGAACAGAATAAACCATCACACAAAGCATCACACATGAACACCAGGATTTTTAGGTGGAAACCCAAGTCGGGAGAAAACCACCGCTGCAGTTGCTCAGCCTTCAATATTTTATTATAGAGAAAACATCTTACAACATATGTGCTGGTGCAGACTCTACCAGCACGCAGGCACCCACCTGCGCTCGTTTACCAGCCTTTCCTGGAAGGGAGCTCCAACCCCCTGACTCGTTTACCAGCCTCTCCTGGAAGGGAGCTACGACCCCCTGCTCTCGTTTACCAGCCTCACCTGGAAGGGAGCTACGACCCCCTGATCTCGTTTACCAGCCTCACTTGGAAGGGAGCTACAACCCCCTGACTGAAGGCTACAACCCTCAGCACCTCTATGGACCACGTTTCATCAATTTTCACACTGGATCCAAAGCACCCTTTAGGACACCACTTGCAGGCCACGTTTCATCATATTTTCAGACTGGACCCATTCCATACTTTTAAGCTCAAACATACATCACCAACAGATACTTATCAATTCAGACAACACAGATCAGATAGCAGAAACATAGCAGAACAGATTAGACATTTCATACCACAAACTTCAGTAAGCCCTAGTTTGCATACGCGCTTTCCTTTCACTGATGTCGCATATATACGCGCTTCCGTCCACATAAACCAGCGTATACTTCAGTACAAATTTCATTGCGCATACGCGCTTTCTCTTCAGCGAAGCCGCGTATATACGCGCTTCCTCTGCGGCGAAGTAGCGTATAGATCTTCAATCATTATAGAGCAACATACTTCTTCAGATCAGATATTCAGTTCATATTTACCCTTTTATTTCAGATAGATGTTCGCCTCATATCAGATCTAAGTCTCCCATAAACAGATCTAGCAGATACAAATACATTCCAGATCTAGATATTCCGCTTCATCATTTCTTCATAGATTCAACATAGATTCAGATCTATTATCAAAACTTTACCCTTTCCATTCATATATACTTCATAGAGAAGTATTCATTCAAGCTCAGACATCTTGCTCCCACACTCATGATTTGCACAATGAATTTCTTCTCCTTATATAGGTTTACCCTTTTTCAATACCATGAGCCCCTTTTTCAATACCATGAGCCAAAAATACATTACATCCGATGGTATTCCTAGACGGGGTCATTTAGACGAATCATTACCCAATACAATGGGTCAATACCATGGTGGTTACCCCTGGTTTTGCACTTTTTGAGCGCTTTTTCCCATACGCGACTTGGAACGTTGTTTCCTGCGTGCATACGCTACTTCTACTAGGCAAATCCGCGTATGCCTTGAAACATACTCTTTTTATCATAGATCTAGCACAAACTGAATTTCTTTCTTCATTCCCTTCTGTACTCACTGTAGATACATCAGATTTACTTCATCAGGAACATATTCTATCAAGCACAACTTCATCAAGTAAGTTGCCATCTTCTTCATCAAGTGGGTTGCCATTCAAGGACAACACATGTCAACAATCTCATATCTTCATCTTCATTCAGTGGGTTTCCATCAAGGACAACACTCTCCATCATATTGCCAACAATCTCATCATTTATTTCTTTATGATCTTCCTTTAATTCCTCCTAGATCTTATTTGACTCCTTCATCTCTCCATGTTCTTATTAATGATGTTTGATCCCCACTCTTTGACTCATTAATAAGATTCTCCACTATTCCATGATGTAGATTTATGAGCTAATTAACCATGTTCACACTCTTAGGAGTGGATGTATTCATCTTAAGGGGTTATGGGTCCCTCCACCCAGTTATTTACTTAGTTAAGAAAAATAAGTAAGAACTCTAATATTCCGATAAATAGATGTAAAATTTGGAATATTACATTAGGCAACCTCACACCACCGAGATCACCAAGCTGGAACCTAATAAATGACCACTAAGTTACTTATTTATATATAAATAGAATATGTTTTATTTCCTTTAATTGAAATCAATGAGAAAGGTATATTTTGCATCAAATAACAATGCATCTCAATTAAACATTTGGTCCCAACTTGGAATATTCCACTCTTAGAGACTATCCCAACTTTGGTACCACCTGAGTATCACTACTCCACTGAAATATCTATGGAATTCAACAATGCATAGGAAAAATATAGGCCTCAACAAAATAATGGACTGCAACAACCACAAGCCTTAAAAAAACAACTCACATGCATGATCACATGCCTCATCAAAAAAATGCATAGGGAGTCAATCAAATGACTTCAAAACATAGAGAGATAGATTTTAATAATGATCACTGCCCAAATTTAACTATACTTTCTCTTGCTCCTTACCCTTTGTATTTTCCCTTCAATAAACTTGCACATATTACATAATACCCAATCATATTCCATTCCCCGGGACTTCTCTTCTTCCTCAATCGTCAAACATGTATACCACTCCCATGTCTCTACGAGAATCAAGATTACACAATATTTATCTACCCAAGAGACCCATTCTCTCCAATAAATGTTTGAAAAGTAGTGACATTAAACCAAAATTGATTTATATGATGAAATAAAGACAAGGCTTGTGTTTTACAAGAAAATCATCCTCCTTAGTACCTATGAATTCATGTCCACTACCTTAGCCACTAAATGTGTTACATTTCCACATTATTTATATGGGTTACAATTCACAATCATATGCATAAGAGGGATTAGCTATAGGGGTTGTCACAATCCCCACCCCCTTGGAGGAACATCATCCATGGCGATATATACTCAAACACATGATTTAAAAAATTATTATATACACAACTCTTTGCATACATTTACATTTTCTTATGAAACAAAAAAATGGGTATGCTACCCTCATTTTCTTAGCCATCTCCCAACTAACCTCATTTGGTCCGAAGAAGATCCAATACACCTTGACCTACTTTATTTCCTAACTCCAGAGTGCGATCTGCCTCTGATATAGAATGCATAGTCGCTCTAGTTGGAACTATCCCCCAGATTCTGACTATATCACAAACTAATCAACAACATGATTATTACCATGCACATACTTTTTAAGCAAGGAAAAATGAAATACATAATGTTCCTTCGTTGTGGGTGGTAATGTCAATCTATAGGCCACTCACCCCACTCTTTCTAGAATTTGAAATGGCCCACAAAACTGTGGTTTCACAAGACCCAATCCTTAAAGAACCGTTCCTTGGCCTGATACAAATATACACATGATCTCCCAATTTAAAACCTTTGTGCACTCAATATTGGTCCATGTATCTCTTCTTCCCGTCTTCCATCTATTTTAACAATTTTGGCCCAATATGAACCTTATTCATTGGATCAAACTAGCTGATAGGAGTTTTGCATTTCTACTTTAAAGGGCCTCAAATGGACTCATCTTTAAGGATTTGTGGTACCCATTATTGTAGGCAAACTCAACCAGAAGTAAAAATTATTCCCACCTCCTTTTCTAATGCATGACAGACATCCTTATCATGTCTTCCAACACTTCGTTTACCCTTTTTGTCCACCCATCTGTTTGAGGTTGGTACACTGTACTGAATGATAATTATATCCCTTTGCCAACAAACAATCCTTTCCAAAACTTGGATGTGAACTTAGCATCCCTATTTGAGATAATTTTCTTGGCTACATCATGCAATTTCACTATTTCATTTATAAATATCTAGGCAATGTGACTTGCCTTATCAAAAAATTTATCTGCTATAAAGTGAAGTTCCTTTCTTAACTTATCCACCACCACCATTATGACATCATGCTGCGTAGTTTTCCTTGGTATTCTAATAATGAAGTCAATTGAAATGAATTCCAATTTCCATTCGGTATTGGGGATTGGTTGTAACAATCCCACTTGGTGTTTATAGTTCACCTTGTTGGAATTCCAAGAATTTGGAAATGTACTCAACCAAATCATTTTTCATGACTTATAAATAATATGATTTTCTTATGCCTTTTATCATTTTCCGATAACCAAGATGACCAAAATATGGTATTTTATCGAATTCAACCAAGATGAGCTTCTTCAAGTTTCCCATACAAGGTATATACCACCTTCCTTTAAAATTTAATAGTCCATTTTCCATAATCCCTTGTTCAACGCCCCTTTAGGATCTTGCTGCAAGTATTATTTTGCTTGCTAGTACTACCCATCTTGCTGCTTTTCTTCTTTAATCATTTCTTGAATATTTATTTCAAAAGAACTCACAACTGTCACATGATTTGCTTTTAGTCTTCTGGTGAGTGATTCAAGTACCTTGTTTTCCTTTGTCTTTATGTATTTAATTTCAAAATCAAAAATTATAATCAAGTCCAACCATCTTTCTTGCTTTGCATTCAACTTGGGGGTATAAAAAAATACCTCAACCCTCCATGATCCAACATTAATAAAAATTTCCTTCCAAGGAGGTAATCTCTCCACATATTCAGTGCATGGACCATTTCTTCCAAGTCTAAATCATGAGTAACATAGTTTTTCTCATTCTTATTCAACTTTATTGACTCATACCATAAAATGTGTCCTTATTGCATGAGGACTCCACTGATCCCTTCCATATAGGAATATGTGCACAAAAAAATATTTATTTGGATCTCCTATCCTTAGTATCGGTGAGTGTGTGGACAAATATTTCAATTTATCAAAACTATCTTGACATTCTAGTGTCCATTGGAATTTGATTGATTTAATTTGCAATGAAGTGTTTGGGTGTCCAATAATGGAGAAATTTTGAATGAATATTTAGTAATACCCTAACAAAACCATTAAAGATTTGAAATTTGTCACATTTTGTGGAGGATGCCACTCCATAATGGATTAAATATTCTCGGGGCCTACAACTACTCCTTTCTTGGAAACAATATATCCCAAATATTGAACCTGTGACCAGAATAAGTAACACTTGTTGAGTTTAGCATAAATATTATGTTATCCCAATAGTTTGAACACTATTGTTAGATGATCCTCGTGCTATTTTTTGGTCTTTGAATAAACCAATATATCATCAATGAAATATAGTACAACCTATCCAAATATGGATTGAGCACATTTTTCATTAAACACATGAATGTTGTCGGGGAGTTTGTAAGAAAAAATGGCACAATTACGAATTCATAGTTCACTTTTATTTTATTTTTATGCCTTTAATGAAACTAATTCTTTGTGATCTAAGTTTCATTTTATCATTTCAGATGCAATGATACTTCCATGGAACTCATCCATTGAAAAAGTTTCCAAGTATTTCATCTCTTCTATAGCACTGTCTTTTTCATCAAAGAAGTATGGGAGATATCTTATAACTTTCTGGACAACAAAATTCTCCTTGACATGTTCACCAAGCCCTGTGAGAGAATTGAAAACTTCATTTACCAGGTGAAATTAAGTAGCAATTTCTTCTTCTTCATTAATTTTGAGTCCTTAAAACTTCCTTCTAAAGGTTTGGAGCGTATCCTTCTTGATTTTTTCATCTCCTTCATAGATGCTAATGAGATTGTCCCACATCTCTTTAGTTGATTTAATGCACATAAATTTAGTGAATTTTGAATCAGACATATCGCTTGCAATGGAGTTCAATACCTTTACATTTACTATGTATTAATTTTTTTCCATTTGTATTTGTTGGATGAAGAGATGGAATCTTGTATCCATTTGTGTTGGATTTCCAAACTTCGACTCCAAGAGACATTAAGTAAAATTCCATTCTAACTTTCTAGAAAGTGAATTTTTTTCCATCAAAGCAAGGGAATCTACCTGCATCCTTACAGGACTTTGTGACTTAAAAATCATTATTCCAACTATTAGGTTGATCTTGAAGAAGTTGTCTCTAAAACTAATTATTGGAAATACTAAGAGGATGGGGGGTGCATAAATCTTTCTTTCCAATTGTTAAGTTTTTCCAGTTAATATTTGGACCACAAATTAAACCAGGAAAAAAATATGAATAAAATCAAAATAATTTATTGATAATATGATGAGGACTCCAATCCTCCTTTACAACTGTGGTAGTGTATTTGGCACAAGGGTGTACGAAATGCACTTCTTTAGAAAGCTGGCTACTACCTACACAAGGTCACAAAGAAAAATGATTGCCTACTATTAGTGGAACAAATTTAACACAATGTAAACTAAGTTTGAGGGAAAACTAAGCATACAACAATAAGAACAAAAAAAAAAAAAGATACAAAATAAAAAATCTCGATGCAGAAAAAAACCTAATAACACAAGTGGAGAGTTCTACCTTTATTAGGTGGTGGTGGTGAAAAAGATACAATTTTAAACACTTGAAGAGGGTCCTTTGAGCTATGGAGCTAAAATACCCAAAACAAGGAGGTCTCTTTCCCTTGATTTCCTACAAGCGTCTCTTCCCTCTCTTAAAGGATCGTAGATCAAGATCAAGTGGTGAACCTCTCTCTCTCTCTTGGACTGAGATGTTAATTGGCCAACATATGAGTCCTTCCAATCCCTCTGCTACTGGACTATGCAAGATGGTTCTCTATGAATTAATTTGGCCAACATAACAATGTGTCTCCAATTCTTCTTCCAAAGGCTGAATTATATTGACATTTTTGAATTCCATCCTCTTCTCTTGGCCCAAGATGGATAGTGACATAAGAGTGGAGGAGGGATTCCTTTGTGGGCTGCATTTACTCCTCAAGGTGACTAAAATTTGGTTTTCCTTGATAGTATTGGGTAGAGAATCATCTTAACCAAGCATGCCAAGTGGTCCTGGATGGTGACATTTCACCATCTTCAAGACCGTGTGGCTATCAAAGAAATAACCGGGTTGTGTGAAAAATTCCCTTTATGTAGGCATGCTACCATTTAATTTGCCTTCTAAACCTTAAGAAAAATAAAATTTTAGTCTGCTCTAATGTATTTATTCTCTAAAAATCTTCATCTATACATTATGCTGGACATTTTTAATGTATTTTTCTTGTACATTTTCTGGTGTTAACAGTTGCCCCCTAATGTATGAGGTCTAGGAAGAGTTGTATGGCCAAAATACATTATGATTTCTTTTCTGTGTGATCCTTTTTATAAAGCGAGAGAGAGAGGGTAACTTGCTTTGGAACTGAGATGGGAGACCCATTGTCTTAAGTAAAAAACACACCATGCTCTATTGGAAACCTGCAAGAGATAGAATGAATAAAATATTTCTATGAGGCGGGCATGTCCCATGCTCATGATGTTTTGAATAGTTAATCTTATTTGACAGATAATGGTTATGTTTATGTCACTTTTGGTAGTGACCTACTGTGTTGGTTGATGATGATGGTTGTTAACGCCCTCGGGGGCTTTTTTCTTTGAAATAAGGTCAAATGTGGCACCCACATGCATAATATTGGTATGGCATGTTTGTTTATAATGTGTGCTCATTGTATGCATGGGTCTTGGACTGTTGGGACCTTCCTGTGTAAGCATTGTTGAAAGATATGCTTATTGGGTCACAGGTCTTTGACGAATTCTCATAGAGTGCAATGGTTATGAAGTACGATACCATCTTGACATGAAAGCTTATTTTGACATCGAATCCCAAGAGGATTGATGACATCAATGGGTAATTATTATTCCCATAGTGCCATCTGGGTATTCTGTTATTGAGGTGAGGAGCCATCCAAGGGACTACCTCCTTATTGGAAAAATGGTTGTTGTAGTCAACAAGAAGGAAGCATCAACCGATTAACATGAGTATTGATGCAAGGGACCAGGGTTTCTGATGTGGTAGGGCGTGATTTGATGGGTTAACTAGCCATGATGACGAGAAATGGCTATAAATGATGATGGTAGTTAAGTGGCCCAAGTTCAGAGCTTTAAATGCGAGTGGCAAAAATCATAACAATCTCTGATGAGGAAATCCCTAGAATCAGTAGGACATCCATGGTGGGTGTATGGTTGCTATGAGTGTCATGGTTGGGTGTGGTAAAATAATGCTGCCTCTCGATGAAAAGTGATTAGGAACTACCGCGATGAGAAATGTAAATGGAGAGATGAGAGTGCTCCCCCTAAAAAAAATATTTGTATACTTTCCAAAAGAATATAAAATGGGTTTGGATGTACTAAGAAGATAGACGGGTGCCCCCTATAAATGTGAATAATCCTTCACTATGGTGTGAGGAGTGCATTTTTTTGAGGATGGGGGCCCCATTGGTTGGTCTCAAGACCGACATCTATTTTTTTGGTAGGTCTTTTGCCCTCGGGGAGACCCTTCCACATCCACTCCCTCGTAGGGGATTGAACATACGTCGCTAGGTCGAGGATGAGGAGCACTACGGTCTCGACCCGATCACCCAGGGTTGTATTCGTGTGAGCTCTATTAAGAACCTAGGCGAGAAAGTTTCCTTATAGATGATAGTTCACCTATACGGGTCAACGATGACCCATCGAGTGTCAAGTCGCAGCTTGTGGTTTTACGTCATCTTCGAGGCCGGTTCCTTTTTTTATTTGGCTCGCTACATCTATCAAGGCATGGTCACTAAGCTGGATAAGGCCCGAAAGGGTGCTATTAAGATGTTCGCTTATGTGAGCATCCTTCGTATCATTATGTACGAGAGGTTTGTGATGCTTCGACCTTTTGTGGAAGTGCCCCTGGGTCCTCCAAGGGATCCTCGGTTGCGTTGATGGGCACCTATGATGCCACGTGGTTGTGGAGGGGAGGCGAGCCGTCATTGGGATGTGCAAGTCAAGGCATGGTTTGAGTCGAAACCACCGGTGTTCCCTGAGTTCATGTATTTGGGGATGGATTTCTAGGGGGGTTCGGATATGGTTCTCCATGTAGGGTTATGCATGGGGTCCGAAAGGTATGACCTTTGATGTTTTCTGTATTTTGAGGATTCTTATTGTGTATAGATCTGTATGTCATTTCGATGGTGACACTAATATCGTGTTTTGTTTTTCGCTTGCAGATGTGGGTTTTGCAGGGGCGTCCTACCGCTCGTTTGGTGGGTCACTAGCCGAGGAGGAGGGACCCGCTTAGGGGCGAGTTAGGCCCTGTATTGGGGGGACAGTGGGTGGTGCAGGGGGGTCCCTTAAGTGAGGGTAGCAGCGCTGCAACCTGTCGGTGGGGATGATGCTCTTCTTGCACATGCTCGAGTCGGTCGAGGCACCGGTGGTGGTGATCGAGGAGTCGTTGGCTACTGCCAGATATTAGAGTGTTGGCAGAAGAGGCTCGAGCCGAGGCGATAAATGCTCATCGTCGTAGGTTTAGCCAAGTCATGGAGTCGGTTCGAGAGGTTGAACTCGAGGCATGCTAACCAAGGGTTTTGATGACACGGATGACATATAGGCTGGAGACGGTGATGTCTTGCAAGAGGGAGCATCGACTAAATTTGCACAAGGTAGCACTTGTTGTTGTAGTTACTCGCTCCTATATTGGCACCTGAGTACTCCTATGGTTTGAGAGGACCCACCGGGGCGGGGTTCAGCCCTAGAGATTTTGTATGGTTAGGGAAAGCACCCATTATGAGGATGCTTCTCTATATTTATGAAATGTATATTTTTTATTAACATGATGGTCGGTGACCTATTTTTGTATCTTGGGACACATATATTTTTTTGATGTATATATGCGAGATGTATAATTTTTTGTGGATCTTATGATGTCTCTATGGTTGCTATTATTTTTTTTTATGTTTGCATATGTTTATGATGGATGTTATGTACCTATGATGGATGTTTATGCTTTATGATTTTGTTTTTTTATTGATAATTGTTTATACGAGATGGAATCTAGTCTAGGATATGGTTAGCTATGTGATCGATTGTCCCGATTTTGATTTCTTGGTATATGTGTAAATGTAATATGATCAAAGTGACGGCTCAATCATCATGCATTCAAGTATTTCCTAAATAGGTGTGAATCCCGTACTTGAAAATCTTGGTTTACTTGCAATACCACTAACTGGGAGTCAATAAAGACATGTATATGGCGAATGCCTTGGTTGGAGACATCACTCAACAACCCTAATGACCGCATCATATTATGCTTGATTATTGGTAGTTGATCCGATACATACTCTGTTGGTGAGGAATGGTGGCCAGTCGGGAGAGTATATGGTTGAGGTGACTCGTTGCTAGATTTTTTAACCATCGAGAGGCTCCATCGGCGAATCCAAAATAGCGGGTGGGGGGATGATCCATCCATTACGTAAGAGAATTGTTTAAAACAATTCCATGATGATTGTGATAATCTCAAAAATTTATGTTACAATCATTTTATCTCTAAGGTTGAGATTTCTTGCACGATGGGTGGAATATTTTTTAGGTAGAGCCCATTGACGGGATTAGCTAAGAATGTACCATCGTGCTTAGACAAAAAGTATGATCCTTTTAGGAGGTATTGTTTTAAGATGTAAGGACCCTTCCATAATGTTTCAAAACTTTCTCGAGTCCTAAGGACTCTTTTGCAACGTCGTAGTGGAGGCCTAGCTCCCAACTTTGAAAAGGAGTGAGGGGGTGATGTTGCGATCGAATGATTCTTTTACCCTTTCTTGTGAGCCTCATTACGTTGGAAATACTCTTGTCGAATTTTCTTTCGACAAGATCTAACTACGTACAAATTATTTCTCTAAAGGTCGTGTATCATCGAGGAGCTCGATAGGCTGCGTGCAGTTGGGGATTTCACGTTCAATGGGAAGCATTGCCTCGACTTCGTATACCAATGGGAAAGGTGTGAATCCCAGTTGAAGATTTAACCAATATGAAATATGCCCACAAGGTTGAAAATACCAGATGGTGCCGTTAGTTTTATGGTTGTTGACCATACACTCTAACATAGTTTTGAGTACTTTGTTAATTACTTCTACCCGACCAATGTACTTGGGGTAGTATGGTGATGCAAAATCGTGTGTAAATACTAGATGATGTGATAGCTCCTGGAATGTTTCATTCTCAAAATTCTTTCCATGGTCGGACACTAACTCCTTAGGGACAACCGAATTGTGAGATGACATGATTGAAGAGAAACCGAGCTCCCGGTTTCGTCGTGTTTGTTTGTATGTAGGAATGGCTTCGATCACTTGGTGAAATAGTCAACAACTACTAATAATGTATTTGTGGTTTTTAGACGACTTAGGGTTGCAATTCATAAAGTCGATTCCCCCATTTACAAAAGGGGGCCTGCTACAATGACCAAGTGTAGAGGAGCGGGGAGGTGCTCTTGCCTACCGATGCAAGGTGATTTGCTATTTTTTGAAAGTCATACTTGAGATGCTAGACATGACTTTCTATTTTTAGAAAAAGTCACTCCACAATTGTCGGAAAATGAGAATTTATTAAGTAAATTTATCTCTCGAGCTTCCCATGTGAGGTATTTTTCTTCCGGAGAATAGGGATTCCACATCCCTATTGCATGGATCTTCATGCCTTAGTAGATGGAGGACTGCGCCCTTTGATCTACTCTAAGGATCCAAGATTCCACACATGTGTATTCACGATTAACCAATTTTTAGTTTAATTGGAACTTTCGACCAAGCAATTTATCACGTAATTGTTGAAATCGTTAAGAGATTACATGATATCGAGGACCCTTACTTTGGTAAGAAGATCAAGCTCTTATACATTACGTAAATAACCATATTGTGCACCATTATACTCGATCTAGAATGAAATGGCTTGATGTTTTAAATATTCCATGTTTCTTCACCAACATTAGAGAATATCATCCCGACATTTCTAAGATCAACTTGCAAAATATTTTGTCCTTAATTCTAAGTGAAGATGATTTCATTTTCAAGTGGTTGCAATCAAGGGTGTTGCTCGTTTGGAGGAAGAAGTAGATTGTTTCTCCTACTACTCATTAATTCTTGAAAATATTGGTCGAGCATAGCTTAAGGAGGTTCAAGAACTAGTTAATTGAAGAATAAATAAATTCAATAGGGGTGTAAGTCATAGGATGTTACAACAAGGGTAAAAACCAAGAAGGAAGAAAAAAATTTCATCAAAAGAAAGCTAGTCGTTTTGGTGGAGTTAGTAAGATAAAGGTTTATATTGCAGCCAAACAAAGTTGATGACAATGAATTAGTTGTGATTATGAAATGTGGAACGAATTTCTAACCTCAAGAAGACAAAATTTTCGAGTGATGAGGAATCGAGTAGAAGAAGAAAAAAATTGTATCGCACATTCTTCATCATCTACATATTCCATAGCATGGGAGGATGATAGTAGCATTGAAACTCAAGATCTAATAGATAAGATGAACATGTATGAAGGATCTATGGATTTTCGGGGGCTTCAAAAGAGATATATAGTTAGCGATGGAAGGATCATGAATTACCTCTTTTGGAGAACTCATTATTGGCCCAAATGATAGTATTGGGTAAGGTGGTAGAGCATTCACATTATGGACTAGCCATCAATGAAATTCAAGTGGACATGAAGTAATATGTAGTGGTTTCGGGGCTTCCAAATGATAGTCGCACATTCAAGAAAATGTTGATAATCTTGTAGAAGGCCTTTTATAAATGAAGGAAAAACGCGAGGGAGGATAAAAGGCACAATGATGAGTTTTAAGATTGAATGATCATGTGTGCTAGGAAAATTGTCAAGCTTCCTAGTATTGAGGAGTAGTTAAACTCCCTGGTAAGGCAACAACATAAACATGCTCTTGAGTTTATTTTAGCAAGAGCGGGAGGTGAGATGTACAATAGTTGTCTTTAGAAGTATATAAGTAAGGTTTGAAACACATTGAGTTCACAATTTCTCGTGAGTAGAAATGTGAGTAATGACCAACCTTGCACATTATTTCCCAACCCACAGAGAGAGAAGGTGATGACACATAAGCATGAGATGGATGGAAGCTATGAGGAAGCAAGAATCCAAGTTTTTAGGTTGTTTGAGCAAGATGAAAAGTATATCAAGATGATCAACATCCCGAGTTATAATCAAAGCAACGTAGCCTCAAAATGGTGGCGTTTTTAAATTATTGCTAATGCTTAGTGGGAGAGACACTCTTTGGGAAGTCATGTAATCCAAAGGTGTTATGGTGGAAGTTGAAATCTATTATGATATAGGTCCCCTGATAGTTATACTAGAGGGAGATTATGAGTTGGTACCCTATAAAATGGGAAATTTATGGGAGAATAATTATAGCCGAGGGTATAAAATAAAAAAAATTCTTGGATATTAGGGATGATGGATTAACTATTTGGTAATGTATCTAGGTGGATCATTCCATCACATGGTCAAATTGGACATTGTGATGACACACGACATGGGGTTTCTAAACGAAGAAAAAGGCATCGTGGTAAAGAACCCTTCCGGCAAGTTAGCAACATAACCTTTGATGGAAGTTCTTGTTGATTGGATATTCCACTTATTGGAGGAATATTACTAGGATATGGTATCTTGTGAGTTAGCTATTATACATACGATTGCTTGATATGGAAGATGAATGTGACGAAGAAAGGAGCATTGGGGATCAAGTTCTTGATGACATATTTCTAGTATGAAACTATATCGAGGTTGGAACATGCTAATTCATAGTGGGAGCATTGGATGGAAGAAAAATAACCAAGGTACCTTGTTTTAATCCACATTACTAGTCGAATTCTCAGGAGCATGATATATTTTTCCATGGTTTCAACTCATGAATGTGACTTCAGTTCAATTTCGTAGTAGAAAATAATTCGATCGAATTGTAGCATTGATAGAAAAAAATAAGAAAATCATGAGCCATGATACTAACATAGGGGTTAAGAACCATTGTAAAATACCTCTCTCGATTAGGACCGATGGAGCATGTGGTATCATGTGGTAACGCCTAAGGCCCTTAGGAGGTAGTTGTGTCAACATTTGGTTTGCACGGGTATCTAGATATATTTTTGATGCAACATTGACACATAGATCATAATGTGGATATGACACATACAAGGGTGTGCATTTAGAGCAAAGTATTTTTCTCCTCATAAAATGCGAAGGGGTGCTTGGGAATAGCCTTATCACACAAGATGTTGGGGAATATGCTATGGAGTACTTTGTAAATTCACCAATAATTCTGATAGAGGATGGATTGAATTTCTATGGATTACTTCAAAGCATGAAAACATGTGTCAGTAGTACCAAGTTAAATAGTGTTGAGATGATATATCGGTTATGTGCTTGAATAATTCTACAAGCTTGTTTGGGATCCCTGGTATAGGTGTATGGATTGCTTGAGGACAAGAAATTTCAAGAAGGAGGGTTGTGATGCCCCTTTTTTCAGGTGTTGGTAAATGAGATAATCTTAGTATCCTATGCTAAAAATTAAAATTAATACCGAGGCTACTAAAGAATTAATTAATTAAAAGGACTAAGTAAAGATAAAATTATAAATTCATTTCTCATGAGAAAAAGGTGACCCATGGTATTGACCATGGTATTCCAATAAGCCATTATAATAGAAAACAAAGCAAGAGACCATTCAACAATATGTGTGGATGATTTGGTTAATTTATTTTATGGGCTCATTGAGTACGTGTATTGGGGTTGGTAACCCTAGTGTAGATCCTCTTTGGGGTGAAACTATACTCCCTAGGGATATTACATTAAAACTAGTTTCGGTGGTGAAGAACCCACCCTAGCTAGTTAAGAGGAGAACCACTTCGGGTTCTTCGGTGGTGCTTAACGAGGGAGGAGGATTGAGAATTTTTTAGAATCTGGGTTTCGGAAGATTGGTGTATTTGCAACATATCGGGATAATTTTGGCACGCCAAATTTTGGAGCCAACCATTACAACTAAAACCGGGGTTGAACATGGAGAATTCTTGCCAAGTTTCCAAATATACATTGATGTAAATTTATCCCTAGTTTATTTAATAAATTTGGCTTGGAATTTTTGATGTGTTATATATTTAGAAAGTGTTGTTATTGGTTCGCAAAATTTTTTTATTGGAATTTATTTACAATTTACAACAAAATTATATGTGGAAATTTTCCGAAGAAATATGAAGATAAAATTTCTCAACATTTATAAAATAATAAAAGAATGATACTACAACACTAAGGTGTATGAAATTTAAAAGGAAGTAGAATAAAACATTAAGAACAAACAAATAGATAAGATGATAACATCTACCACCAATATTGCTTCTCTATTCAAAAAATCATACATGTATGCCACCTTTCTCCCCTTATCACATTTATTAATTGGGGGGAATCTCTACCCTAATGGGTTCTTGATTCATAGATATTAGTATTAAATGCTATTATTGATAGAAGAGGACCCCGAGGAAAATACCAATGGATACTTAGGTGTAATATTCCAAAAGGGGGAATGCGGTATTACACAAACACAATATTTATAACAACAAATTATGTACACATAAGTTATGTTCAACACAGAAATATCCAAAATAGGTGACCTATTTTATTATGTGGAGATGGATGATAAGTACAATAGTGCATAAAATATGAGCACTCAAGCCAAATAAATGGCCTAGAATGACCCCGAAATGATCCCATAGGAGTGAAGCTAGCGTAAATGGAGTTGTTGGAAGACTGTATATCTTGCGTTGTCCCTTGAGATGATGATGAAATTATAGCTACTATGTAATATTCCTACTTAGCCTAAGCTAAGAGGAATATACATTTTTGTTTTACTTTCGTTGCATGAATGAATGAATAAAGGAGGACATGTAAAACTCTGAAAAGACCGAATAAATCAATGCCCATATGAACAAGGATAAATCGGGGCCATGTAAATAAATCACTTGCGGGTGTGAAAGGGGTTTGAGTCGTGAGAGTCCGGGTCAACCTTGACCAAATCTACAGTGTCTGTCTAGATTCAATGTACCTCATAAAGGGACAACGTAGTTATGGAAGGAGGCCCCCTCATGTGAAAGGAGCTAACTCGTCAAGGTGGTTTAGGGTTTGCAAAGGTTATCATATTATAAAAGGAAGGGAAGGAAACAAAAGAGGGTTGTTGATTGTCTATATTTTTGAGTATCTTGTCTGTTTAGAAAACTACTATTCTCTCGTTGTTTAGTGGAGAATTTTCGTCGCTTAGCACTTGGAGTTCCTATGCAGGGGATTTCCACCTCTTCCATTGAGGATTCTTGGAGGAGTTTTTGATGATTTGATCCACTATCGGGCTTTGGGCCAAGCTCTACTTCCAACCGTAACGCAGATCCGCGTGAGGGTTTGCTTTTTCTTTTGTAGGTCGCAGCAAGTGGAACTCTAGATCCGCAAAGATCTAGCTTATGTCACGGCCTCTTTCTCGGTGAGTGTGTCTTTTAACCTCCTGGAAGAGTACATCCATCGTTTGAGCTTTAGATTTGTATCTTGGCATCATTCCATCAGCATCATTCAAGCTACAATGTAGTTTTCCTTGAGGGACGACATTATTTTCAATAGAGGATTTGCAGGGGTGTTTTGACCCCATTTTTGATGAGAGATCTCTCGGTCTCGGGCTTTGCCTTTCACTTTGGTGATCCATGGATTAGCTCGCCGATCCATGTTGTTTATATCTGATATGTTTCAATGTAAATTGGTCTTCAAAAAATTTCCGCGTAATATTGCGGATCGCGGAACTTAAAACTCAAATCTACTCTTTGTATTACATGAATTTGGTCAAAACCCCAAGGGGATCTTGTAAATAAATATTTCTAGTTTCTAGATATGAAATGGATCTGATGTTTTGTCCACAGATCTGTCCTAGATCTGAGATGTAATTTTCAGCTGCTGTAGCCCCTTAAAATAACGCTGTTGTGCCATTTTGCAGTTTATATATGTGTTGCAGCCTTCTTTTCTGAAAATTTCTTGCTTTATTGTCTCCTGTATTCTACTGTATATTGAAAGAGCTTCATTGTAATTATGATTTGCTACTGTATGTTCATAAGTTGACCTTATTTGATGGCCTCCTACTCATGCTTTCCAAGACTGCGTTATTTCTGAAGCAGTTTGTTGTGGATAGCTGCAGCCCCTCTTGTAGGGTGTTTTTCAGCTAGACTAGGTGGTGGGAGATCTGCTTACCACACCTAGTTTGATTTGTTTTTGCTCCCATTTTGGATCTAGACCCTAGATCTGCTGATCTAAGGGATCCAAGGGCTGTAAACTCATTTCTGTGCATCAATCTCCCAGGAGTGCGTTATTTCATCAGGCTTACTGTGCTGTTCCTATTTTGGAATATTACAGTGGTATCAGAGCTTCTTTCTTGGCACAGCCTGTGCTTTCCTTGGAGCACCACAGCCATGTTGCATTCAGAAGAATATGAACCTCTTACTGAGAGGGAGAAGAGGTATTAGAACAAAATTCACAAGAATTTTGATTACACTACTAGTGAGCAAGACAAGGGTAAAGCCCCTGAAACTACAAATGATAAAGAAGGAAAAGAGTTTGCAAGAAATATTTTGGTGGCCATGCAAGATCTTGCTAGCGAGATCAAAGAGATGAAGATGGATAGAATGAGGGAATATCCTAGGAGATTTCATCTTGGGGAAATATCTGACATGTATCACCACTGGATTGGTCAACCAGTCAACCAGCCACAAGCCCCACAAGCTCCACAACGCTCCACTATGCCTACCGTCTTGGCTGTGGAGAGTGAAGGAACACAAGAGCAAGCATCCCTTGAAGACTAATTTGTGGAATATGAATCTCAGAATCAAAGATTCAGAGACCACTTGAGTTTCCAAGAGTTCTATCACCTCAAGGACAAAAGAAGACCAAGGCAGCAATATAGAGATGGTGGGTTCTTCCATAATCATGATAGACATCACTCTATGGGTAGGTTATTTTTGCCCAAGTTTGATGGGTCACCCAATAGTTCTGCCAAGGCATGGGTAGAAAAGCTGGATCTCTACTTTCAGTTGAACAAAGTCCCTGAGAGTGAAGCCATCAAGATTGCAGCGCTGCACTTTGATGGTGAAGCACACAATTGGTGGTTCCATGGGTTGTCTACATTGGGCCATGCCAATGTGACTTCCTACTCTGAATTCACTAGAATACTAGTGGAGAGGTTTGACAGAAAGGATCTAGAAGCACCTTTCATGAGCCTTGCAAAGTTAAAGCAATCGGGAAATGCATAAACTTATATCTCTGAGTTTCTGAGATTATCAGTTATGGTTCCTGATCTGTCTGCAACAAGGAGGGTGTACATGTTCATGGATGGATTGGATGAACCTTTGCATGGGTTAGTTAAATCTACCAAGCCCACCACTTTGCATGATGCCATTGAGAGGGCTAGAGACCTCCAAGATGCCTTGCCAAAAGCAAAGGCAAATTTCCAGAGCAAGGCCCCTCACTTTTCTAAAGGGAAGGAAGAGAAAGTTTCTCCTTCCAAGGAGAGCTCATTGAAGAAGCATCTTGATATTGAACTCAGGAGGGAGCTGAGAAAGAAGAGACTATGTTTCAATTTCCAAGAGTCATGGGCACCTAGACATAGATGTGCTGCTGGGAAATCACACTACATAGAGGTCTTCTCAGATTTTGAGGAAGAAAATGAATATGATGAACCGAGGAGGGGTCACAACGTTGATAATGTGGAGGGAGATCCGACACCATCTGGAGATGGGGATGGAGCCTTTGCTCCAATAGGTGGAACTCTTGCATATTTGAGAGGAGTGCCTAAGTACTTGAACCTAAGAGTACAAGGTTAAATCATGAATCAAAGGGTATCTGTGCTGATTGACACTGGGGAAACCCACAACTTTATTGATGCTCATATTGTGTAGAGGAGAGCAATCCCCACTGATAATTTTGAAGGATTCTCTGTTTTGGTCCTAGGAGATAAGACAATTCAATGCATGCAATACGTTCCATCACTCTCAGTTACTATGGGGTCCTACACTTTGGTGGATCACTTTTTTGTAGTTGACATACCAGACACCAATATCATTTTGGGTGTCCAATGGTTTATTACATTGGGGAAGTTCACCACTGATTGGAAGGCTTTACAAATGGAGTGGTTGGACATGAAGAGTAGTAAGCCCCAAATGATCCAAGGCATGAATAATTATCCGTCACCTAGCACTTCCACACAAACAACAGAGATGGATTTGCGCAATGGAAGCAAGGATCTCACAATCCATTCACTAATGTTCATGAGCTTTCTGCATGGGACATTCCTATCTAGTGGAAAACCACCTGGGAGGCTACCAGATTCAGGTCTAGTGGGGTAAGCCTCACAAATTTCTACTCCAAATCTAGATCCAGCATGGATTGGAGCAATGGGGGACCAAGCTACAGTGTTGGAGGGCTTGGGACAAATCAACAGTGAGGGGGATCCTCTCACTGTATCACTATCACCTTCTCTTTTTTCTAGATCTGTGCTGTGGGAGGAGGAGAATGGGAGGATAAACCTTCCAACACACATCTTTGGCATTGAAAATGTCAGAGAAGAGGTCAGAAGCATGACAGACACTTCCATGGAGGTATCATCAGCGCTGTATTTGTTGAGCAGTGTGGATTTGTACTGGAAATTTCAACTGCTTGTAGAGTATTCCAAAGATTTCCACACCGGTATGATACTAGATGACCTGTAGCAAGAATAGGGCTATTTAGTCCAAGGGGGAGTCATCTAATTTCATGGTAGGATCTTCCTGTCTAGAGCTTCTGATCTCAAATAGAAGATACTACAGAGGACACACAAATAATTCCTTCTCAGCCATATGCAGTCCATGAAGATCTACACCTTGATCATGAGGAGATTTTATTGGGAGGAGATGAGAGAGGACCTACATCAACACTTTCAAGAGTGAATTAACTATGGAGGATTGGGGCAGCCAATGGACACTTTGCAAGAGTCATCTCAGCCAGTTCTTCCTTTGCTTCTAGTTCTTCCTTTGCTTGAGAGGAGGGAAATGCTCATGCACAACTCCATGTGTATGAAGAACTATGATGGTAAAGATCTGATCATGCTAAGCAAGATCTATTTTCTGATTTGTCACATTATTTTACCATGTTTTTGCAGGCTATGGCTCCTAAATGGGGTGAGAGATCATGTGGGTCTCATAGTTTTTTTTAGGGCCAATAGAAATTCTGAACTTGGCCATTCCCTTGTTGTGCAAAGGGAGATTCCTTTTCATGATGGGTGCTTCCCAAAGGCACCAATCATATCTGATATCTCCAGCTATGTTGAGATAAATTATGCAGAAAATGTGTGGGGGGAATGCCACTTACCACACCTTGATCTAATGCAGGCAAGAAGTGCACTGCGCTGGCATCACATGTGGGAATTTGACCCCCCTCTTCAAGGTCAAATTTCTGTTTGCATATATGTAGTTTTGCTTCCATACTTGGATGATATAGTTGTACTGTTTTTGGGGTTGTATGGAGGAAGTATGGACAGTTTCTATGTACCACATGGATTGGAAATTCTCTATGAGTGTCATGCTACATGTTTTAGAGAAAGCATTTCTCCAGCCATGTTTATTTCTGTTGAATTTTTCACTCTTGGTGGGATGGACTATGCACATCTTATGTTGACCTTAGAGGAACAATTCCTGATGTATTGGCTTGATGAGAAATTGGCTTATGATGAGGACTTGATCATTGATGATGTCATCAATGGAGGAGGGGAAGTACTACAGCTCTCACCTTATCAGTTGCTTGAGGACAAGCAACATTTTGGAGGGGAGGACTGTAATATTCCTACTTAGCCTGAGCTAAGAGGAATACACATTTTTGTTTTACTTTCTATTGCATGAATAAATGAATAAAGGAGGACATGTAAAACTCCTGAAATAATGAATAAATCAATGCCTATATGAACAAGGATAAATCAGGGCCATGTAAATAAATCACTTGCAAGTGTGAAAGGGGTTTGAGATATGAGACTGGGTCAATCTTGACCAAATCTACAACGCTGTCTAGATTCAATGTACCTCACGAAGGGACAACGCAGTTCTAGAAGGAGGCCCCTCATGTGAAAGGAGCTAACTCATCAATGTGGTTTAGGGTTTGCAAAGGCTCTGATCTTATAAAAGGTAGGGGAAGGCAACAAGAGAAGGTTGTTGATTGTTTATATTTCTGAGTATCTTGTCTGTTTAGACAAATACTATTCTCTGCTATTTAGTGGAGAATTGTGCTGCTTAGCACTTGGAGTTCCTATGCAGGGATTTCACCTCTTCCCTTGAGGATTATTGGGGGAGTATTTGCTGATTTGATCCACTATCAGGCTTTGGGCCAAGCTCTACTTCCAACTGCAACGCAGATCCAGTGAGGATTTGTTTGCTTTTGTAGGCTGCAGCAAGTAGAATTATAGATCTACTTAGATCTAGCCTGTATTGATGGATCTTCTCAGTGAGTGTGTAATTTAACCTCCTAGAAGAGTGCATCCATTGCTTGAGCTTCAAAATTGTATCTTGGCATAAGGCCAACTCCGTTAATTAAGCTACATCGCAGTTTCCTTAGAGGAACTGCGTTATTTTCAGTGGAGACTTGGGAGGGTGTTTTGGCCCCATTTTTGATGAGAGATCTCTTGTGATGGGCTTTGCCTTTCACTTTGTTGATCCATGGATTAGCTTGCTGATCCATGTTCTGTTTAGATCTGATCTATTTTAATGTAAATTCATCTTCAGAAATTCCTGAAGCATTTTGCAGATCTGCAACTTAAAACTCAGATCTACTCTTTGTAATGCATGATTTGGTCAAAACCCCAAGGGGATCTTGTAAATAAGTCCTCTAGTTTACAGATATGAAACGGATCTTATGTTTCGCCCACAGATATATCCTAGATCTGAGATTTAACATTCGGCCTCTTTGTAGCTCCCTTAAAATAATGTTTTCGATACATTTTCGAGTTCCTTTATGTGTTGTAGCCTTCCTTTAAAAGATTTCTTGCTCTATTGTCTCATTGACCCTACTCCTCCTCCACCTCCAAAGCCTTGTGATTTGTGTGATGTCGTCAGCCATGCCACCCATAATTGTCTTGAACTGCCCCATATCAAGCCCATGGTTAATGTTGCATTCCCTGATTCTACGGTCCCTGAAGCCTCTATTTCTTCCTCAACTGCAACCAAGAACCCTAAGACTATTCACACCAATCAACCCTATGCTTTGTGTGATCTCCATGGCCATTATTCCCACCATTGTCCCCGCCTTATGCATTACCGAGCCTCTTTGGAGATAATTTGGGAGTACGAGGTTGAACAGAACCAATCCGCCTCTCCTGTACTTGCACAGTATGCTGCGGGCCAGCTTGAGGATTTACCCGCTCCCATTGAAATTCCCCCTCCTGATGTCGTGATGACAGAGCCTGCGGCCACCATCCTCTACCTATCATCATCCATGAGACCCTCAGTGGAAGCTTCCTCTGGACTTTCCCCTGTTGTTTCACTTGACCTCCCTTCAATGATCACCCTGGGCTCAACATCGGTAGATCCCTTATCTTCTTGTTCTTCCGTCATCCCCTGTGACGATGCGCATGTGAACCTTTCTTCTCATGATGATGAGTCAGGTAGCTTCGCCACGTCATGTGGTCTCCCTTCCTCCCATTACTCCATCTTCTATTGTGATGATGACATCATGGAAGCCTTGTCCACCCCTGACTTCATCTTTCCTGCCCATAAGCGGGATGGCACCATCCATGTCTATGGTGACTTTCACGACTTGAGCACAAGCTACACCTCCAGTAGCTCCCACACTCCACATAACCGTCAGCATGTGAGTAGTAGACATCCTACCCAAATCACAACCTCTCACGGTGTGCGTTCGATTTCTACTTTGCGCTCAGGTTGCCAGCATTGTTCATCATCCTCCCATTTATTGTCTTGTGGCACTTTTCAGATGGACCTCCCATCCACACCTTATATCGGTTTTGCCGATGGTGCAAGTTGCTACTCCAAGAATCTAGCCTCAACAAGTTGGGCCATCTTTACCCCCTTTCATTCGCTTTTGCTCTCGAACGGTGTATGCATTGGTAATAATACCAATAATTAGGCCGAATATGATGCAGTGTGAGGTTTATTAGCCGATTCCCTTTCACATCACATCCTCCACCTTCATGTTCGTTTAGATTCCCTGCTTCTTATCATGCAATTGAATGGTGTCTATCATGTGCATAATCCTATCCTTTTTAGAAGATATTTACGAGTGAAGCTTTTGATGCGTGAATTTGAAATAATTAGATTCAGTCATGTACCTAGAGCACAAAATCACTATGTAGATAGCATTGCAAACAATATTCTAGATTGGCATTTAGCACACACATTTAACACAAGACAATAACATAAAACCATCAAAACGATGCATATCCATAATATGTGTCATATAAAATGTTTTATAGTCCATCAACTCTGACACATATGACATGCCCATAGCATGTTACAAAAACTCAAAACTCGAGGCACCACCTGCCCCTACACTACTAATCACTATCTGGAGGATCCCGAGCCAATGACTCTGCTCCTTTAGATTGTAGCTCACGCATCCCCTGTCCGACCATCGCCATGCGTCGCATGACCCCTCGCCATTCAGAGGGAAGACCAATACATGGCTCTATGTACTAGTCATCTAAGTCTTTCCAGTCACGCTCTAAAACGCCAGTCAGAAGCCTCTCACATCTATGACGGATGTCCTACAGGAGGGATGATGCATCCTCATTTTGTGGCACTCTTGATCCACTAGGTTCGGCAGTTCCTGATACTGCAGGTCGTCCCATATACCCAACCGGTTTTACCGGTGCTGTATCTGCATACCAAAAGTGGAAGAATCAGTACCATATACAATATTCTGAAAATTTACAATGCACATAAAATATTAGCAAATTTTCACTTACCATCGGGCCCCCATACTCGACCAGGCAGCAGTGGCAAGTCTAGGTCCCTAAAATAACTCATCCCAATATAGGGATAGTCATCTATGTACAATGGCATTTGATCCCAATGTGCAAAAAACCTCGGGTTGGAACACCTGTCCGACTACCCCACCTCCTCCTCTACACAGTAGTCGCCACCACTGGTGCATCCTGGGCTCTCTCGAGCCCCCATCCTGGAGTTGTATGCAAGGTCTAAGTGTCAGGATCTTCTCAAAGAAGAGCGAGCACAAAACTATACCATATGCACAGGCATGGTTCACTTACCGCTTGCATAGCGACAACTGTCATTTCAACGATGACAGCATCATCTAGGCCCACCCATAGTAGGTCCCACTCAACACACTCTCCACAAGCATCATCTGCCCTCCAGTGATGTGGTGGAGTGCCTAGTTTCCCAGGATCCATAGCACTGCTGCAGCCACAGCATGGGTCTCTAACCTCTCTAGATCCCCGATGGGTATCCATATCCCTTTGACATGGAGACCTGGAAGACAATGGAAATCTACAAACTCCATGATGTTTCGCCCTCGCGGTAACACTGGCTGAGTATTCCATACCATCCCAAGTGATGGGAGACCAATCAAGAAATATATATCCTGGACCATCAACTCGATCTGGTGCCCCTGCACTGTAAAGACCTCATGGTCCGAGTCCCAATAGTTGACAATCCGAGCCAATAAGGGCTCTCCAGCTCTCATCAAAGGGTTCTCCACAAACTTTAGAACCCCAAACCTGGCCAATGCACTAAGAACACCCTGATCCTTCCATATCTCTGACCGTAATGTGCCTAGGTCTCTCTCTCTCCAATTGATCTGTAATTCTGCAATATCTGCACAAAACCATCATATTTGTCAGTTTACAGATAGGAAAGACTATATGCAAACATAAAAACCCAGTTCTCAGCCAAAAAACAGCATATAAAAACCCCTCCCTGTCAGGTCGCACTTTTCACGCTTAATCCTGGGATAGGTCGTAGTTTTCTACCCAAAACCTGCTACCCAGGTCGCAGTTTTATCCCCAAAAAGTGCAACCCAACCGTGAAGAGGAGCAGGGGTCTATTCCTGAGCTCTGGGGACCTAAATTGAAAAGAGTAGGGTTAGGCCTCTTACCTGCAACTGACGGATCTCGATTCCAACGGTCGGTTTTTCCGCTACGATCGTCGCAAGAGTTAGAGCCTTCTCTCCTCTCTATATTCACCACAGCGCCACATGCAAATGAGTGAATTTGGAGGGAAAATGCCTTATTAAAAGAAAACTCCTGATTTTTCTTTCGCTTGCTGCGGCCAAACCGTAGCTCAGTTTGACAAACTTTCTGCACCATTGGAAATCTCTCACCGACCCCTCAAATGGGTATCTGTTAGATTTTTGTGATTTGATACTTCACCAAGACACATTTTGTCCATGAAGCGTCACTTCACTACTCCCCAAAATCGAATTTCTTCACTTTCAACACTTGTACTTGGGGTACCACTTTGCCTTCATACTTGTCCATGCTCATGTATATTTTCGTCATGTGTAACCATCCTGTACTCATGTTTTTATGGTCCCCATTGGAGCTTTTCTGTGTGGCAGCATCATCGAGTCACCCTTGTTTAGAGCATCCAAGTTGAGTCATCATCGCATCCATGGAGTCTATCCCGAGTCCCTTTGTATCACGCTATAGTCCTCCATCCTTCATTGCTTGGTTCCACTCTTGTGTTGCACATTATGGCCTTCAGTCCCACTGTCCCCTATCCCTCATGATATTTTGTCAGTCGCTGCCAAGTCATCCATGCCCTTTATGCTCTAACAAGGGAAGTTGTTCATCTGCTACTCAGTATCCCCCATTTCATCATCATCCCTGGTGTCAGTCTGTTAGTCTCTCTACTATTTTCTCTCATGCCTTAGTTGAGGATCCCTTATTGCCTCACCTATGGTAGACCTCCTTCTGTCGACATTAGATCATTTCATTCCAGAAGACAGGTCTAGAGGGCGGTGTACCTTAGTTCCAGCTTCCACTTTTGTTCGGTGCCTCGGATCAGGCAAAGGGATTCATCATGGTCCTTTGACTTTATTATTTCTCAGCTCCAGCTCCTTTTAGCATGATCGAGATCCGTATACTTGATGGTTCAGTGATGCAGCAGATGATACCAGTGATTCCCAAGTGTGTGTGAGATGTTTCAGTCCTCGTGAGGGGGTGGCCCTACAAGTAGCCCCCCACATGCCCGGATGACCTCTTCATTACATCCTTTGATGCAGATCCATATATTTGATAATGTCAGCCTCAGTTGCTTGCAGCGCCTTTTTTTTTGCATGTATCAGTCATATTTTCAGAGCCCTTTCCTGTTTACAAGGGCATTTGGGTTGTATTTTTATCTCATGTACTCAGATATTATTGTATAAGTCCTGGCTGTTATCCCAGGCACAGTATGTATGTGGGATTCATTATCATGTTTTTACCTAGCTCATGTTTATGCCAACGTGTACTATATTGTTCAGTCCCTTGTTTATTGGACACATTATTCTTTGTACTTTGTCTCGGCGGGCATAGGTATGCCTCCCCCGCCACCCATAGCACAGGTACTCATTCATAAAAGAGACTTGTATCACCTGTAAGTCTCGCCTCCTCAGGGTCTAGTCCTCTAGCGCTTTGGTATACCTTATATTTATCTCTCTTTGACTTCCCCTTCAGTGTCTAGTGATTGAGTTCTTACAACGTACTTCCACCATACGATTATCTCCTAACGCTCGCACGCTGGGGGGCAATCTGTTACACCATTTTTTGGTCATCTAACCTATTACTATTAGATGGACCTAAGTACACCATGTAAGACCAATATTACCCTAAGTAAAATTGCTTTCACTATGAAAAGTAACTTAGTAAAACACCTTTATTAAGTTTTTTATGGTCTAAATAGGAAACCCCATGAGGAAATATTAAATAAATCCACATTTTCTTGATTTTCCTCAAAGAATAATTAGTTAAACAACAATTTAATTAATATTCCTACTGATATTTAACCCAAAACAGGAAAATTAATTAGATAAATTATTATTATCTTATTATTTTCTAGGAATAATTATTTAAACCTTATCTAAATAATATTCCTTGTTAAATTTGACTAAATCATCCATTAATAATTAAATAAATCATTATTTATTTGATTATTACTCAACCACATCCTTAAAATAATAAATAAATCATTTATTTGTTTATTATTTACAAATAAATGGATTTGACCCAAGTCAAATTCTTTTTCCCTCCAACAAATATAATAAAATATTCCATAAAATTTGGATCTTGATTTGGTTAATAATATTTTAACTATGCACCAATGTCTAAACTAACTCAATATTTTGTTATAAATAGAAAGGTTTTTCCATCCATTCACTACCTTTTTTTGCCTAAAGATCACTCTGGATCTATACTTTTCGTCTGACTTTGATCCACCATCATTGTCATATTTTTGTATCTTTTCTCTTGTGAGCTCCCCTTGAGTTCCATTTTTGTCTGGGTTTTCTACACCATCAAGAGAGAGGAATTTTAGATCTGAAGTGCTGAGGACTTACAAGAACCCATCCCATTGAGGAGAACTGGTAACATCCTTCTATGTTTTCCTCCGAGGTGCCATTAATATATAATTCATTCAACATATTCTTGTCTTGTCTATTGGATGCATGGAGTAAATCTTGTTTTTATTTACTGCTTAATGTCTTTTAATGCATAGATCTAGATTTTTGCAGCATTTATCTTGATCACCTAATTGCAGATCTGAATATATTGGCAGCCATATTTGCTATTAGGGATGTTTGTTATATGCAGCTAAAGTGGTCTTTTTCGTACACTTGCGATTAAGATTCATACTAACACAAATGGTGGAATAAAATCCCCTCTTATTGACCGCTATTAGTAAAAGAAAGGAAGAACATTACATACTTTCCAAAGGATCTTATAACTATGGAGTTCTAAGACCCAGTGCAAGGAGGTTTTTACCCTTGAGCTGATGTTGCAAGGCCTCTCTCTTCTCCTAAGGGATTGAATTTTTTGGATGGCCAACAACCGAATCCTCTAACTATGTTGTTGCTTTTGATCACACACTGTTAGTTTTCTCATGGGAAATTTGACCGGCATAATAATGTGTTCTCATTTTGTTCTTCTCATGGTGGAAATTTATAGGAAAATTCAAATCCTTCTTCCCTCTCTTGGTACACTTGTGGATGGTGACCCAAGAGAGACAGTTGATTCCTTTGTGTGCCCACTTTATTCCTTTGTGTGCTCACTTGAGGTCCCAACGTGGCTCTAGGCAACCGTCCTTGGGTGGCCTCAAGTGGAGGATCATTTCCTGAAGTGTTTCAAGTGGTCCCAAATGGTGACTTCCTCTACTCTCAGGACCGCGTGACATTTTGAGGGAAATCCACACAGACCAGAGCGCCTATCGAAGAAAAATGTGAACAAAGAGGATTTTTCCTGTGTCTCTGGTGCACAATTTTATTTTTTCCTCTTGACCTTAGATTTTTTTTATATTTTTCATATCCTCTAATGTTTCTCAGCCCTATAAATCCTTCTGCTTGAAATTTAATAATGTCTTTTTTGCTTGTCCGATTTTCCAATGATAATAATGGCATATAAAGTAGACAAACTATTTCCAGAGTATGAGAAGACCATCAACCTTGAGATGAAAGATACAGATGATAACGGATTAGTAAATAATGGAGATGGTGGAGAATATCCACCTCCCTCTCCATCTTCTAGTGACACCTCCTCTTCTTCTTCTCATCATTATCGCAAACGTCATAGGAATACATCTAAGAAACCTTTCCTTAAACTAGATGTAAAGTTTGAATTTCCTATGTATACTGGAGAATGTAATGCAGAAAAGCTCAAAAATTGGATTAGAAAGATTGAGATCTACTACCATATTCAAAAAATCAAGAAAGAAGAGGCAAAGATCCATTTGGAATCACTTCAACTGGGTGGCACCGCTCTCGTTTGGTGGGAGAGAAAATTGCAAGGCAACAAAAATCTTGGTAACCTTCTCTCCTCATGGTCAAATTTTATTTCTGCATTGAAAAATTATTTTTACCCATTGGGCTATAAGGAAAAGGAATTAATGGAATGGCAACACCTAAAGCAAGGAAAAGGTAAAAATGTGCAAAAATTCACTGAAGAATTTAGAAAACAAGCATTGAACTTAGACATTTCATTAGATTCACCAGAGATTGTAACTAATTATATCGGTTCTTTACATAGTTACATAAGGGATTCATTATTATTGTTTGAGCCTACTACTAAAACAAAAAACATCCAATGAACTCACCCTAAAGTTAAGTCCAGTGGAACGTTGAAACCCGCCACCAATAAGCATCAAAGCACGTGGGCCGGAGGCCCCTATTTTTAACAACGGCTAATATTTGATCCACCGATACATTTTCATTTTAAAAAAACACGATGCATTTTCATGTTCAAAAAAGGAGAGGGACGGGTTTTGAACCCGTGCCCTCCATCAACCAACTTGTGAACTCAGATGGACAATGCGACCAATGTGCCACAGTATTCCTATTTGGAATTTCTGCGTCCAACTTATATAAAAATGCAGTTTTGTAGAGCACTCGGGGTGGCAAGCCAGCAGAACTTGTACAGGGCGGAACCACGAATCAAGCTGAGGGCAGAACCATGCCTAGGGAATTTTAGGGAGCATCAAAAAGATTCCCTGAGGTGCAAAAGTTGCCAGTGTCAGTTTTAGACAAATTTTATGTAAATTTTACACCTCTCAATGATAGGAGTTCGATCGTTATTTTCGTTTTTGCATCTGGGCTCTCCATTTTTCGGCCATATTCTAGCTTGGAGGTACAAGGGTTCATATGTAAATTTTTCTTTTACTGATTCTATTTTCATGCCACTTATTGAATGAAGGGCTCCCCACTGTTGTGAAGGGCCTGGAGACGTAGCTTGAATTGGACAAACTTCGTAATCAATTCTTGGTGTCTTGATCTCGTGCATGTTATGTTCTCTTTTCTCTTCGCTTTATGTGCTTAAGTTTCATGATTTTTAAGTGCTCTTTTATATGTGATTCTTTATTGATATATAAGAAAAAGATTTTTTAGTTCATTTTTCCTTTCTCAAGGTGTAAACATAACTCATAGGTAAAATTTCCAGGCGTTCCACCATCATAGGATCCACTTCTCAAAATATTTCTCTCGCTCACCCCAGAATTTCATCCAATTCCCACACCCAATTCCCAGCTACATGTTATTTTGTTCCCAAAAATTTCCACAGACTCGAAATGCCAGGTCAGAGCTAGAAGGACCATCCAAGGTAGGAAACACTTCACACTGAGCCTATTGCCAATATCAATCAAGCCCAACTTCAAATTTATAACATGCACCTTATCAAATTCATTATAACATATTATTTCCCCAAAATACAATGACCATACATACCTCTCATACCCAAACTACAACTTCACAATTTCCCACTTAAACCTCTCTCAGAGCCATGAAACTAGCTGCCACCTGAGTGTAGGGTCTCGACCTTCTCACGACAGAGACTTATGATATAGATTATTAATTTATAACACAAATTGAAGTTGGAAAGTGAGTTCTTAACTCTAGGGTCCCAACGATCTCCCATGTTTTATTCTCTGCAAGAAATGACATTGTGATAGGGAAAATTAATTCCCCCTCGCTTGAGCCTTCTGAATGAACACACCATAATTAATTGTGGCCCTTTCTCTGAGGTCAATCACATTAATCTAATTAGGTTGATCATGCGACAGATTTGAACTTTGGGATGATGTCTAAGCATTCCCATGCCTGGACCTGATCTAAAGCCATGTGTCATGGACCATTTTGTATTAATGCCACCATATGCTTTAACGATATTGCACCGGTCACACAAGTTTACCATACATATCCCCTTACACATTTTTTTATGTGTCTTCAGCCTGAGGTGTGAGTGGGATCGAGGATGGAGTATGAGAGGGTCGAGAAGAGGAAAAGGGATGTGGGGATGGAGGGTGAGGGGACCAGGGAAAGGGGAGGAGGAGAAAGGGTGTGAGGTATAAAAGGAGAGGGAAGGGGAGTGGAACGAACAAAGTTCATACCTCAGGTTAAATACTCCAAAATAATTGGAATATGAATATCCATTGAGGATGAAAATATTATTATATATAAAATGTATGAGGAATGATGATACAATTGAGAGTGTGCGGCCTTCTTATATACTAGGAACGTGCCTTTTCATGGAGGGTCATTTTCCATTTAGACATGCCTCTTCATTAATAACTATTAGCTAATTAATCATTATTTATTTTTTACATTATTTATATTATTCTATTCATAACATTTCTTTCCTCCTAAAAAAAAATCTTTGTCCTCAAATCTTGTTGATGAAATGACTTGATCTCTTTTTCTGCTACGAATGTATTCTCGTCTCAGGACAATCATATTTTTTGATACAAGTTGATATGATCATCTAAGTGATAAAAAAAATTGTCGCACTGAGAATGGAGCTGACCATCCTAAATTAATATTTTGTAGAATCTTGTGGTTACTGGATATTTCGTGTGAATCGTTATCACAAGACTGAATTTCATTGACATAAGTAATCTTCAGAACATTTTTTTTTTCATGTTCTGAGTGATACAGATTCATTGATTGATTGCGATGTTTTTTCCTGTGATTTAGATGCAGATAAGGAGTTATTTTGTTTTTTCTTTCCCTTATCATGTGTGTGAAAATACTATGATTTACTTCACTATGAAGATGTTGTTGAAGTAGTTACAATACCTTCACTTGGGATTTTCATCGTATGCATTGCAGCATCTAAATGTGTCTTTTCTTCAATTGGATTGTCTACCTCCAAAGTTGTGATATTCACTAGATCAATATTTATTCCTTTCTCTTCAACTTAGACTTCTACATTTGATGCTTCCTTCTCGATAAGTTGTTGTACCTTGTTTTCTAACGACTTATTTTCCTTCTTAAGCTTCTTAATTTGTGTAAGTATTTTTTCACTGTGGTCTTTAAGTCAAGAAACTTATTTTTTTTTTGTCTGATACCAAATGGAACGAACAAATATCGTACCTCAGGTTAAATACTCCAAAAGACTTGGAATCTAAAAATATCCATTGAGTATACAAATATTATTATATATAAAATGTATGAGGAATGATGATACAATTGAGAGTGAAGGGCATGCTTATATACTAAGCAACAGCCTCTTCATGGAGGGTCATGTCCCATTTAGACATGCCTCTTCATTAATAACTATTAGCTAATTAATCATTATTTATTTTTTACATTATTTGTATTATTTTATTCATAACAAGGAGCGAGAGGAAGGGGTCCAATGAAGGAGGGGAAAAAAGGACTAGAGTGGGGGGGGGGGGGGGTCAAAAGGAGAGCCATGATCTCTTTCCTAGGGATGAAAAGATTCCACTTTTTCCTTGCCTTCCCTTTCAAAGTGTTGTTGTTCCTATTAAGAGGGTGCACCTTTTCCCATATCCAGTTTCTCTCAAACATCATAACTAGGGAATAGGGTAGCGATTATCAATTCTGTTTACCTTGCTCATACACTCTTCTCTTTGAAAATATTGATTTTCTTGGGTGTATGTGTACTAATTAATTCTTCTTAGAATGTGGTAGAAGTGTAGTTTTTCAAATTTCTGGCTAAGCCCTTTAATTATTTCCATGATTTGATTCAACTTATTATTCTGAGCAACACTCTTGTTGACCATATGTTTTATAATGATAATGGAATACCCTAAGATTTTCATGACCCTGATCCCTATTTTTTTAGCTACGACAAGACCAAATAAGATACCATATTCCTCAACTTGATTTTTCGTTTTATTTCCTAGTCCCCAAACATACCTATCTATTTCCATTCTTTCAGAGTTAATGAGAAACCCTCCCCCACCTGACACCCCACTTTATTTTGTCAATGTGAAGAGTCATACTTGTATTAAATAAAAATTCCTCAAGAATATCCATTTGCTTGTCAATATCATAGGGAGTCCTTACCATAAGAAAAATATAATAAACATAAATAAGAATGATGATGTGTCGATAGATCCAACTAGAGATGTGTTGATAGATCCTACTTCTTCCAAGCAACCTTCTAACTTGTTGATGTATATGCAAAAAAGAGTAGGAGATAGGGGACTACCTTGCTTAAGTATTATATTACAATTAGTTTCTTCTACCAACCCTCAATGCTCCTAAAATTGGTGATAATATTCTTGTACAACCTTATTGTAGAAACTCAATTTAAAAGAAACCCAAAGCTCTTCTAATATATTCCAAAGGTTAAATCTAGACCCATCTCAGATTATTTTTTGAAGTCAATGATGTATAAATTATACAATTTGTATGTATATATTGCATTCACTCGATCTAACAATGTGCTAAATTTAAATACTAAATCGCTTCTACAAATATTTTGCGGAATTAAAAACACAATTGCTAATCACATGAACATGAAGAAAGATCAATCACACACAACACAGATAATTTCCCAGGGAAATATTACAGCTAAAAACCCCACTATCTTCTATTGTATATTATATCATGGATCATGAAACAATTACATAAAAAAATCTTCTCACAAGAGCCCTCAGTACATCAACTAATTGTCTCACACTGTCATACAAAAATTGGCCAATTCCTTAGCTAATTTACTGTCTCCAGAAAACCTGCCTTCACTACGCAATCCCTGTTGAATGCAATCCGTGAATTGATGCAATATTTCCTTCCTTGACTGCGCAAGTATCATGGGCACATCCAATGTGTGTTTTATTGCATGTGTGAAAGTGGATAATGTCAAAACTGATAGTCAATTTCCCTTTCACCTAGAACTCAACTGGGTCTCCACTGGATCTGACATGCATTCAGCTAATATTAGTAAATCCTCAGTTGCATGTGATATCATTGCATGTGAATTAAATAATATTTAGTTCACTTGATCTCTCACTACTTGTGTCCTAAGTTACAACTAGCATAACTGATTTTAACTCACTTAACTGAGTTAAACTATTTACAACTTGCACAAACTCATGCACCACTGCACTTCAAACTCTGTTACAACTAGAATTAATCTACATGTTCCACCAACCAATATCTAACTCGAAATTCACTTAGCTAACTAATTTTTTCCACTTCAGTTAACTATTTCAAGTCCACATTGAGAATATATTACAGTTTAATGTCCATATAAATTAAGGGATAATAAAAATAGAGATGCACCTAAAAATAGCCTGTGGGCCCCACCCTAGTGTAGGTGCTTAATTTTCACTAGAATCATGGGTGCCAAAAAATTTCTTGTTGAATCTCAACAATCCCTCTCAGCAAGGAAGGGATTATCCTTTGCCCTCATCCTGTCTCTATGGTATTTGAATTTTCTCCTGGTGAGCGCCTTCATCAAAATATCTGCATCCTGATATTGTGTGGGAATGTACTGAAGCAACATGATTCTCCTCTGCACATAATATCTAAGATGATGGTACCGGATATCTATATGCTTGGACCTATCATGAAAAACAATATTAATCAAGAGTTTAATGCAACTTTGAGTATCACAATGAATCAGTGTCGGATCCATCTGAGAACCAAACAAACCAACCAATATATTTCTCATCCAAATAGCCTCACATGCAACTTGACTTGCTTCCATGTATTCTACTTATACTGAACTGAGTGCCACGGATAATTGCTTCCTGAGGTACCAAGAAACTGTTGTCGACCCAATGCTAAAGATCCCCCCTGATGTGCTCTTTCTGTCTAATGGACTTCCAACCCAGTATGCATCCGTGAAGCCATGCAACTTCACTCCATCCATTTGTCTGTACCATAGACTATACTCTAACGCACCCCTCAGGTATCTCAGGACATGCTTCCCAACCTTCCAAAAGATCTTGGTAGGCTTAACCATAGCTTGTCTCAGCTAGTTAACCGCATAGCAAATGTCCAGTCTCATGTTCACTAAATACATTAGTGAACCCACTAACTGTCGATAGAAAATAGCATCCACTACCTCTCAAGAAGTAGCATCATATTTCCTCCAGTTTCCTAGAAGAGGAGTATCCATGGGTTTGGAGCTCTCCATGTTAAACTTACCCAATGTCTCCTTTTCATACTTGCCTTGAGACACAAAAAGTTCACCATATCGCTGCTATATTTCCAATCTAAGGAAATAATGGAGGAGGCCCATATCTTTCATTTCGAACTCCCTTGCAATATCCTCCTTGCATGACTGTATTAGCTTCTCATCACCAATCAAATTAAATCATCCACATAAAGAAAAATTATCAATAGCTTACACTCAACCACAATTTGGTACAGGTTTTCATCTACTTCACTTTTGGTGAAGCCCGGTTCGGTGAAATAGTTATCTATTCGAGTGTACCAAGCACGGGGTGCTTGCTTCAACCCATACATCTCACTTTTGATCCTGCACACATGCGACTTGTTGTTGAAGATCTTGAAACCTTAAGGCTGATCTATGTAAACCACTTCCTCAATGATCCCATTGAGAAACCAGGTTTTTACATCCATATGATGAATGCACCAACCCATCTATGTTGAGAGTGCAAGGATGGATCTTATGGAAGAGTACCTTGCGATAGGTGCAAAGGTCTCATCATAATCTATCCTCTCGATCTGTGAGAAGCCCCAGGCCACAAATCTGGCCTTGTATTTCTCCACACTCCCATCAATAGCTTGCTTTACCTTGTAGATCCATCTTTAACCTACCACTGATTTATCAACCATCTTGGGACAATTTCCCATGCATTATTTTTTACAATGGATTCATACTCCTCCACCATTGCATCAACCCAAGTAGGCTATTGCACTACTTCCTGAAAGTAAGATGGTTCAGTCACAATACATTTGCTCATGAGAGCCATGTATCCAGTAAATCGGTTAGGATAGTTTCTTTGTCTGCACTCTGAAGTAGGGGCTCCCACATTCTGTGCAACATCAAGTCTCAGTGTATAAGCTTCTATGGTGTGCCTTCTGCCATTTCTGATGGATGGCTCTGCATGAGTGGCTTCCTCCATGCCATGAACCTCCTCATGTGGTTGATCCACATCTTGAGTCTCATCTTTGGGAACCAACAATTCCTCCTCTGCATGCAAGTCTAGCTCCCTCTCAAGGTACAACCGCATGGCTTTCCCCTCATCAAATTTTATATCCCGTTGCACAACATTCATTCTAATGTTTGGAAAATACACACGATAATTATGGGGTGTTTCTGTGTACCCCACAAAAATCCCAACTTCAGCAGTCGATCCCAGATTCTTCGTGGCATCCTTGGTCACATGCACATAAACATATGAGCCAAAAATATTAAAGTGTGAAACATCAGGTTTCTTACCAGTGAAAGCCTCTTCAGGCATACTCATGCCAAGTACTCTATGAGGACAACTATTTTTCACATAAACCACAGTTTTGCATGATTCCACCCACAAATGCTTTGGTGGGCCCTGATCATGCAACATCACTCGTGCTGCACCCATGATCGTTCTATTCTTCCTCTCCGCAACCCCATTTTGTTGTGGTTTATGAGGCACTATGAGTTCTCTTCGAATTCATTCTTTGCTGCAGAAGTTATTCAATTGGTTAGGTATGTATTCTCCACCATTATTGCTCCTAAGAGCCTTCACTTGCTTCCTTGAATCTTTCTCCACCAATGCCTTAAACTCACAGAACTTAGAGAATATTTGATCTTTATTCTGCATGAAGAAGATCCATCATTTACAAGAAAAGTCATCAACAAATATTACATAGTACTTATGTTTTGCTGTTGAAGCAACCGAGAATGGTCCACACGCGTCTGTGTGAACTCTCTCAAGGATCCCCGAAGCACAGTTCCCCTTCTCATGAAAGGTGGACTTTACATACTTCCCCATGGTGCATCCCTTGCACTGATATAACCGAGCAAGTGTTCCCATTGGAATTCTAGTAGATATTTTTTGCATGAATTTCAAGGCTCCATGATGAAGATGGCCCAATCGCCTATGCCATAATTTTTCCTCATCCCAGCTCACCACTTTTTCTGCCTTTCCCATCATGGAAGCGCAACCATCTACCTAGATTTTGTAGAGATTCTTAAATTGAATACATATCCTCTTGGCTTGACCTATTGTTTATGTCGCAGGAAAGCTTTTCCATCACTAAAAACAATGTCATAGCCTCTGTCCTCCAACATTGCGACTAAGACCAAATTTTTCTTCAGACTTGGAACATGCATTACATATTTTAATTGAAATGGTTTACCTGAATCCCTCTGAAAGGTAATGGTACCAATCCTGGTAGCACTGTACCGTCCGTCGTCTCCCATCTCAATATGCATCTCGAAATCTTTCTCCTCCAAGTCACTGAAAATTTCCTTATCTCCCGTCATGTGAAAGGAAACACCACTATCCGAATACCACACCGATCCCAATGCACTTCACACCATGCATGAAATCAAGGAGAATTCAAGCTCAAATTGTGAGGCAAGAGCCTCACCAGCTGCAGATCCAACAACCTTTTTGTTCTTCTTCTTTTGTGTACAGTTAGTAGCAAAATTCCCATGTTCGTGACAGTGAAAACACTTCACCTTGGACATGTCCTGCTTCTTGCCTTTAGACTCAGATTTATAATGTAATTTATTCCCCTTCCCCTTTTCACCTTGGCAGCCAAAGCACAATCCTCTTCATCATCATTCTTTGATGAAGAGCCATCTCTGGTGTTCCGTCTGAACTCCTCCTGCACCAAATCCAACCACAGTCATTTCCAATCTCGAAATTTTTCCGGTCCATTGATAGAGTATTCATAATTGTACCAACTCTTAGGAAGTCCTAGGAGAGCAAAACTCACCAAATCATCATCAACGATTGTTATTACCACACTCCCTATTTCATCCCGTCATTGGACAAACTTCGTGAGATACTTTGGAATGGTTTCGCCCTTTTCCATCTTGATCTTCCTGAGTTTATCTTTGAGTGCCAATTTCTATGGTCGCTGCTTCTTTGGAATAGATCTGTCAAATACTTCCACATAGCATGTGGTGTGGCTTTCCCATGGAGGCTTGAGACAATTTTGTCTTGTACTCCCTCCAACAAGATCCTCCTCACCTTTGCCACTTTCTTTTTCCATGCATCAATATTGGCAGCATCTGTCACAGCGGGTTTAGGAACATCATTGTCAATGAATTCCTTCAAGTCATTGTCTTTGAGTACTGCCTCCATCCTATCCTTCCAAGAAATTTAGTTCAAGCTGCCCTCGAGTGCATACTCTAAAATCAAGCCATTGAAAGCCATTTTTATCTTGAATCAGTTGTAGCACCAAGAAAGTCTTTCTGCAAATTCAAATTCTATCCAATCACAAACTCAGCTCCTACTTCACTTCTGCAATTTCCTGTGCTCTGATACCATGTAGAAATTATACAATATGTACGTATATCTTGGATTCACCTGATCTAAAAATGTGATAAATCTAAATAATGAATCGCTTCTACAAATATTTTGTGGAACTGTAAACACAATCGCTAATCACATGAACATGAAGAAAGATCAATCACACACAACACATATAATTTCCCGGGGAAATCTTACAGCTAAAAACCCCACTATATTCTGTTGTATATTATATCATGTGTTATCACTCATAAAATTGTGAAACATTACTTGACATGGTCATACAGTTCATTTATCAAAAGGATAAGGTCTCCTTAAGCCTTTCAAGTTGGAATAGGAAAATTTCATTTCTTACATGTTGAACCTATCCTAAGGTTCAAGGCCACCTCCATTTAGGTCATGTCATGTCCCATTAGTCATCATATGGTGTCAGTATTCATTTCGTATGAATTTAAATTCAAAAAGGGCACTTAAGTCAGTTTTTCAACTTTTCATAGCATTTTATACAGTAAAACAACAATTTTCGCTATGAAACTGCCTAATAGTTTCGCAGTGAAACTGTCAAAGAATAAATTGGCTACACTACAAAAACTTGTTTTCTTACATGTCTTGTCAAATTAGATATGAAATTTCAGTTCATGATTGGAGGAGTTAGGGTGGAGGTCATTCGAGTCTGTTATGGTTAATTCAAGTGTGCAAATCCATGTCCGAGTTCATGTCAGAGGTCATCATTACCCTTTTTAACATACATGTGTCATGATTAATGCATGAGATGTCATTTAAACCATAAAACCTTACCTAATTCTTTTGTCATACTTAGCTTTATCTTTTCATGTAAGTGGATTTACGGAAATTTCTTCATCGAGTCAAAGCGAGTTCTTTGCCAGTTTAAAGGTTACGGAGTGTCATCAAGAAATTGAGGCCGAGAAGATATAAGCCCACTCATGCCTACGAGGAAGAAAGCAAACAAAGGTGGTAACTACCACGAGGTATGAGCCCATGGACATGAATTTTCTCAATGAAGACCCAACTTCCATGGAGATTTTGAGAAGAACATCTTGCTTACGAATTACATTAAAGGTTGCAGTTGTCATCTACAGTTTCCAAAGTTTTTTTGTAAGTTTCACTAGAACAACTTCAAAGTGGGAATGCTAAACCTAACGGTGACGCCAGACAACATTTCAACGGCTTAACGGGAATCCCTAGAGGAGAGGCAGTGGTTTAAAAGCATCAAAGTCACAATGCGGAATAGGTAGAGAATTCATCAAACTAGAACATAGTGAAATTGACTTGAAAAATGCTATCCCTAGGGGTTTCATGAAGGAAAATTATTCAAATCTTTTGATGATCACCCAAAAGTATTTTACACTGTGAGGATGGTTTCATGTGGAGTTGGAAAAGAAAGGATTGAAAATGACAGTGGTAGAGGAGCCCATTAGTTGTAAATGAGGAGGAAACACCACAGTAGTGATAAGGTAAGATGAAATATGTTTTAGGAGTTTCATAACATGTAGAGAACCCAAATTTTGCAGCTGGAAGAAAATTTTTGAAGGTAATCTTGAAAGGAGAAATTTCTATTTTTTTGCAACTTTTCGTAGTGTACCCCAGGCTTGAAGCCGGAAATACGCTACAAAAAAACCTGTAGGTGATTTTTTGGTTTTAAACTCAGTTTGAACATGTTTTAAGGAGGTATATCCATGATTGTAAGGTGTCATGACATGATAAAGATGATGGAACAACAAAGAAGTAAAGAAGATGGATGGAAAAGCCACTTTTCCCATGCTACTAAAACTCGCTACGAAACTATTTTGTTTTTGTAGCGAGCAATTGTTGAAGAATTTTGAGCATCTTAAATGCATTTTTTGCCCGCTGGATATCTCCAACATGTCAAAGGACATTATTAGCAGATATTTATGACCTAAAGGGAGTGCAATGAAGACAATTCATTAGTCAAAACAACATTGAAGATAAAGGTCATCCATTCCTAAAAAGAAGGGTTATGCTACACAGATTTAAGGGTTCTTTAAATATGTAAAGTGGTGGTGAACTTAGTCATGTGTCCTTCAAGCATGTGACATTCATTATGTAACCATCATGTAACTATTTCACAGATAGGATAAAGGAATGTAATAAATTGGAGATAGAGTCTTATTAGGAGTTGGTTTCTTTAAAGATAACTGCCAGTTTTCTATTTTAAGTTATTGATTTAAGCTATGTAAGGTGTCATAGTAGAATTCGAGGATCTAGCCACCAGGAAAATCATCCATATTGTAAATAATGTCTATTTATAGACAAAAAATCGAAGAAGCAAAGGGTTGGAGAACATTTGCACAAAATTGTTGCTTATATTTTTTTGACCATTATCAGTAATACAAAGTGACATTCTACTTCTAGACCTGAGATTCTCATGATTTTTTTGATGTCTTATTGATCTTTATCTTATGTTTAATCATTTGCAGTAGATTTCATCCCTAATTACTTAGAATTCATAATATTATGCTCTGACTTCCTTTAGTGGTGAAATGACCGTGTTTTCCTATGTTGTATGTGTGAATTATCTATGTTTAAAACCTCTATATGCCTCAGCTTCCATGTGAAGAACCACTATCACTAAGACTACTGATTTTTGACTACATAAGCCCAATGGTAGCAAGGCTGCATTTTTTAACCTGCAATCATACAAAACAAGTTACAATTCCATAGAGTTAGCCCATCTAGTACTGCTATTATTCAAAATCATAAAACCCCCTTGAGAGAGCCCTCTCAAACTGAAGAGGCTAATCTTCAGTTAGAAGTGGTTTGAAAGAGTTACATTGAGTTGATTGATGAGCAGCTAATCAAGATCAATTTGGTGATAAAATCATGGATCATGAAACAATTACATACAAAACTCTTCTCACAAGAGCCCTGAGTACATCAGCTAATTGTCTCGCACTGTCATACAAAAATTGGCAAATTCCTTAGCCAATTTACTGTCTCTAGACAGATTGCCTTCACTGCAAAATCCCTACTGAATGCAATCCCTGAATTGATGCAATCCTGCCTGACTTGATTGCGCAAGTATCATGGGCACATCCAATGTGTGTTTTCTTTCATGTGTGCAAGCGGATAATGTCACAATTGATAGTCAACTTCCCTTTCACCTAGAAATCAACCGGGTCTCCACTGGATCTGACATGCATGCAACTAATATTAGTAAATCCTCAGTTGCATGTGAGATCTCTGCATGTGAATTAAATAATATTTAATTCACTTGATATCTGACTAATTTAATTTTAATTTAATACTAGCACAACTGAGTTTAACTCACTTAACTGAGTTAAACTATTTACAACTTGTACAAACTCATCCACCACCACACTTCGAACTCTGTTACAACTAGAATTACTCTGCATGTCCCAGCAACCAACCTCTAACTCAAAATTCACTTAGCTAAATGATTTTCCACTTCAATTAACTATTTAAAGTCCACATTGAGAATAGATTACATTTTAATGCCCATCTAAATTAAATAATAAAAATAGACATGCACCTAAAAATAGCCTGTGGGCCCCACCCTAGTGTAGGTGCTTAATTTTCACTAGGATCATGGGTGCCAAAAAATTTCTTGTTGAATCTCAACAAATGAAGCAACATGGGAGATTGGTTTTATTAATATTACACTACTCTGCAATTATCATAAGCATAATAAGGTGGTCCATGGTTAAATGATAACTCTTAAACCTAGCTTTACCTTTAGCTTGTTTTTTGTAATTTTCTAGCCATATATTGATCATATTTTCTAGATTAATTCCATATAAATTGGATAAAATAGGGTTATTTGTAATGGTCCTTTATTTTTTTCTATGTGGTTCACGGACCTTGAAGATTGGTTATTTTTACGTCCACAAAATATTTGTACCAAGAATATCCACCGGAAGGGATAACTTCCTACCAGCTCAACCACAGAGCCTAACCACGAGGGTGTCGAGAGAACTGAACCCATGGTCTCTCAATAGAAAAGGTGTTTTAACGATGGGGACTCAACCAGTTGAGCTAACCCTTAGGGATTCTTAATGGTCCTTTATTAAAATAATTTTATGCTAATATATTTTTGATGTGTTTCTATAATAAATAAATCCTTTTAATTAATATTGAATAACATAAAAATTTAAACTGGGCTCATTAACCTTCCCTTATTTCTTCATGCGATATAACGTCTCAGCAAGAAGGAAATTAAAAAATGGCTCTTTTTTTTGTGAAGTATCGATCATGCATCTCCCGCAAGGGTCTGGATAACCCTCACTAGCTGATTGCAGCTTCGTCAACAGTTTCGTTCCAGGCATGAGTTACTATTACCGAGTAAGTGCAAAGGTTAGGATTTTGACAGGTAGGTTTTGGAGTGGGGATTGTCTATCGGATATCGAGGAGGCATATGATGGATGGAGGTCAAGATTCACATGCTGAGATGGATGAAGAAATTGTAGATTATTAAGATGACCCATATGAATCAGTGTCGATCTAGATAGTGTTGCCACCTCAACCTACAATTATGGACTCATCGGCAGGAGTAGGGTTACCAGTCTCACAGGTTGTGGAGGATATGGTTCATCGAAGGTGGTTTTTGGATGCCCTAGTTCTCATGACTATGTTAGTACTTATGTAGCTGGTCAGACTCTGCTAGGGCTTCAAATTTTTGGGGTTTTTTAGGATCCTTTTTTGCTATCACATTCTAACCTCCCGATTCCATCACCATCCTCTCTACAATTTTTGGAGACATGCTTCAACCCTAGTTCATTAGTAAACTGCAATGAGGGCTCCCTCTATGAGGATGGGATCTTGGGAGGGACAACTTATTTCTCTAAGTTGGGTCCCTCTAGGGTTTTTTTGGTGTCATATGGTGGACATAATCATCCCATTGATGTTGCAACCCTAATTTAGGACCTTGAGATTTATGCACCTGCTCTAACCTCATGGTTTTTTTCTGGTATCCCCGTAAATTATTCAGAATGTCTACAGTTAGAAGTTAGGGTCAGTTCCCCATTAGATTCACAGTCACAAGATTTAAGCACTCTAAATGAGGGAACACAAAAGAAGCGAGAGAAGAAAAAAAAGCACAATTAGAGAAAAAGGAAGGTTGTTGGTATTAGGGGAGGGTATTAGGTTGTAAGAGGTCATTGACACAAAAAATAGTGTATTGGTCGGAAGGTTTTGCGGTAGAGAATACTCAGCATCGTGTTTGAAGAAGTGGGTCACAGAGATATGGGGATAAATTCTGGAAACATTAGCGTCTGTGGTGACCATGAACAGAGGATGGTTTACTTTTTAGTTCCATATATCAAAACATGCTACTTGGGTCTTGTCAAAATATTGGCACATCGAAATGATATCAGTTTTGTTGGAGTGATGGTGCCCCCTATTCTATCTAGAGAGAGAACAGTTGGGGGCATGACCAATTTGGGTGAGATTGTCTGGGTTACCTATTCAAATATGGATTGAAGATATGCTTAGGAGTGTTGGGAATGATTTTTGGGTTTTCCTCGATTATGAAAAATCCTTTATATAATCTTGTAAGATGGCATATGCTCAAATCTTTGTGCATCTCGACAAAAGAGAAGGGTTGGTCCAAAGCCTAAAGACTCGAGCTCAAATATATTGAACTAGATGCCTTAAAATCCTTCGGCTCGCAAGCCAAGAGGATAGGATTTAGACAAACCAAAGCACGTCTCCTCCTCTCGTCCTTCATCTATAGGGGTCACCAGAGCCTGGGAAACAACATTTTCCCCACTTCGGCTATTGTCTCCTCTCTACATCCTCTTGATCCATATAGTATGCATGCTTTGGATGTATCTAATCAATATCAACACTCTAGGTATAATTTATCTCGAAGTAATTTAAATTCAATTTATTGTGCCTCGGCCTTCATCCCTACCTATTTCTCGACCCATTCTCCTACCATTCCAATAGTATATCAGGCCTCTTTGAATTATAGGGGGGATATCTTATCCAAGTCCAATTCCAGCCATAGATATTTCCTGTGATCTTTGGAAAAATAATATGATTCCATGGGGCGAGGGCTTGGCATGTCTTCCCCTCCAAAAATTACCAAATATGCCCATGGAAGACAATATTTTATATAAAAATCCATTCATAAGGCTAACATGGATGTCAATGAAGGTATATAATTATCACTTGAAGGGGTTCTTAGAGCAAGAGGCAATTTGAAACTGGTTACCCGATGAATTGGATCTCGTTTAACTACATAGGGTTGGCTAGCCCCGCCATGAAACTAGCCTTTAGGAGACTCTTAGACTTAGAAAAGGTAGATGTGGTTTTTTTAAAAGAGACTCTTGGGAACAATTCCCATATTTTCTCGCTTCTCGAAGCTATTCAACCTCGTTGGACCTTCCACGCATTATATGTTCAAGGAATATTTGGTGGCATTGTTGTATGTATTATTGGTAGATCCATGAAGCTTTTAAATGTTTGGCAGAGGGAGGGAGTATTAATGGAAGATATTTATTCACAAGAATTAGGTATGGATCTTCGTATTGTAAATATATATGGCCCCTGTCACAAGCGATTGGATTTCTAGGAGTGTAATATTCCAAAATGGAAAAGACAGGAATATAGAACATATGCACAATCCCAACTACGGTAAAATAAGAATTAAACACGTAGAACTGGAAAAATTCCGAAATACATAAAAACATCATAAACATGGGCAGAAAAAAGCTGATCCATCTCATTATATATAAACATAAATTGAAATTACATAGTGCTCCAAAATGAATGCACTCAAGCCACAAGATGGCTTAAATACACCAAGGAAACCAACCACTGGAAATGTGTGCTGCTACTACTTCTACTACTGGAAACTATTATTATTATGAAGAAGAACCATGTGCATAATGTTGTTAGAGTGCTCAAAATGCTCCATTCTTTTAACCACGGACTCTACTTAAAAAACCCATAAAAATCCATAAATGGTTTGGCCAGATTTTAAGTTTGGATTTTCGGCCTTTTTTGAGTTACCCACTGCATTTTTGTTGCCTAACTTACGCACTCCCTGGGAATTAGTGCTGATATGGGGCTGAAGGAATAATATATCAGCTACAAAAACACCCAATCAACTCAATAGGTGAAGGGCTGGTCCCCTCACTAGAAAATAAGCTCAAAAATTGGAGATTTCTCTCCTCCATTGCTACACCCCTGCAACACAACCCAAATCTAAAAATAACTTCGTTGTACATGAGACTGAAGCTTGGCCAAATGCCTTATTATGGAAGTATAGTGCAAATTCATCCAAGAGCTCCTCAATGGAAGAGGTGGGATTCCCGATCAGGAACACCCTGTGCTAAACAGCACAACAATTGCAACTAAACAGTTGAAGAATGCAAGTAGTCTAAACAGACCATACACAAAATAATAATCCAAAACATGAATAATAATGGTTGCTATCCCCTCCATATATAGCATGAGATCCTCCTCACATTGGGTGCCATCCATACTTGCCACCAAGCTCATGCAAGTTTTCCTCCACTAAAACTGTGTTGTCTCATCATAAAGACTACTCCTCCATGACAACGTTGTTGATTTGGTCAAAGTTGACTGAATCAACATGATCCAATCCCTATTCAGACACAAAGGTGCTTAATAAAACTGCTTATTCTTCCCCCTTTCACATTAGGAGTGTTATTATTCCTTCTAAATGGGTTTTATGAGTCTCCCCACCCACTTATTCACCTACCTAATGATAAAACAAACTATAATATTCCATTTAGATGAAGTCTAAATTTTTGGAATATTATAGGGAGGATGTCATGAGATCATAATTTATGCAAGTGGATAATATCATTCTAGGAGGTTATTTAAATTTCTAAATAGGTCATGTAGAATCGTGGGGAAACCATGCTCAGCTCAATTCCCTCTCATATTTCTTTGTATAGATATTGGAGGATAAAAAATTGATCAACATTCACGTGGCATGTCTTCAACCAACTTGGCTAAATCAGAGAACGAGCTATGCCATGCTAGCTAGACGCCTTGATCATTTTCTTATCAATGAGGCTATAATGGAAAAATTCGAGAAGATCACGAAATGGGTTTCCTTGGGAGGGATTTATGATGATTCGCCTATCTATCTAGAGATAGTTGGTGTATCTCCAAAACCAAGCCCCCCTTTAAATTTAACTCGACGTGGCTTCGTGATCCAAAATGGATCTTGAAAGTCAAGTTAAATTTTTCTTTACGTCTGATGACCAAGATGGTCCTAGGAAGAAAAATTAGTCTCGGCTTGTGCAGGAATTCACCATCTTAGTTACTTACAAAAACAATGTTATTTCAAAGAGCTTGACACATTGATTCCAATGGTATCTCTAGGTTTTCATTTGGCCTCCAAGTGATTGAGAAATTTTCTATCAAAGTTTGAGGTGAACAGGTGAAAAAGGGCCTCACTGACCATGTGACGATATCACTGATCAACACATTTCAAGGTCAAGTTCACGCAACCAAGTTTCTCTCCAGTGCACATTTTCAGGCATGTGATGTGATTCTAGTTACTGGTTGATTAGAGGTTCATTTTATCCATCATGAGTACATTAAGAAATATAAGATGCAGTTGCAAAAAAATGGTCTTTAAACCATGAGAAATTCCATGTAATAAATTATGTGCATTTTATTTAAATGTAAAAAACTTACCTAAGGATAAATACTATGGTGAAGAGAAAATGAAATACCATGGTGCACATGTAAAACATGCCTAGGTATAAAATATGAAATGGCACTAAATCTATGGTCTAATTTCAAGCGCAATATATATATATATATATATATATATATATATATATATATATATATATATCATACCCTAAGGTCTAAGATGGAGCAAAAAAAATCCATAACCTAAGGTATGAAGACTATATGGTATGGGAATTAAAACAAATGGTGGAGATAACTATATAGTATGGGTTTTTTTTAACCTATGTTCAACTATATATATTGCTAGCCGATGACAGTGCAAACATCACCTTGCAGTTTTGTGATTTTGCAAAGTCTATGTGCCAACCGCTAGAGATATACTCAATAAATATTTGCAGGTCCGTCAGCAAGGGGTCTAGTCAGCATTCCATCGAGCCGTAGGAGCCACAGGTGCGGAGTTGGCAAAGTCCAGCTCGAAAAATTCTGGGGTTAGTAACCATGTCATCACTGTCAGAGAAGTCAGAGCCAAAAGAATTAGTGATATAGTTTGGAAAATGTATATATTATGTATCAAACACCAAGCCATTTCATTTGGACACCTCTTAATTTGTTAAAAAAAAAATCATTCTAAACTTACTATAGTCCGCCTTATAAATGCTTCATGTGAAGAATTATAGGAGGAGAAGGAATTGTGAGCCTTGTATAGAGAGGAGGTAACAGTAACTAACCTTGGCAAGGAGAAGAAGAGAGGCATTCTAGAGCCTATCAAATTCCTTTCTATTTCAGAGGCGAAATCTTTCACGGAGGCAAGAAAATCTAGGGTGGAAATTGTGCTTTAGTTTCAAGAGACTACATTTTAATGGAGCTTCAGAGTCAGAGTTTTGGTATATTCTTGTAGATGCTCTTTTGAGTGTTTCTTGCCCATCCTTGGGCATTTTTCAGGAACAAAGATAGGCGTTTTAAATATGCGATAGAAGGTTTTCTTTATACAGTAACCAACAATTCCTGCGACCATAGTTCATTTGGAAAAATCTCATGTAAAGAAACTCTTTGAAGCATTCCTAATCAAACGATCACACATTCGAAGATGACCTAGAGACGTAGTCCAGGGGGGATGAAATCCGTCATCAAATTTTTACTGAGTTTGCATCTTTTATTACTACTATTTATTCGTCATTTTAGTTTGATGTTTAAAGTGTAATAACTCAGTTAAACTAAGTCATTTTATTAAAAGACTCAATATAATCTTTCACTTGTGGAGAAGACGATCTGAATCCACATTTTCAAATCATAATTTGGTATCAGAGCAGGAACTTACCAGGTGTAAGAATGGGTAAACATTCAAGACAACTTCAGTTGAAGAACTTGAAGAGTTCAACGAACAGCTTCTACATGAGAATGTTGCATTGTGACGAATGGTACAAGCTTTGCGGGAGGATAAGCAAAGACTCAAGATAAATATTGAAGCTTTGCAAAAGAGTCAAAGGATAAACAATCCATCAGTTCAAAGTTCATCCACTTAAGGGAAAAATAAAGTCTCGCCTCTTCATAGGGAAGATGAAGGAAATTCATCTCTGTCAATGACTCCAAAAGCACAGCCGGTAGAAGAAGCTATCAGAAACTTTTCCTCACCTTATGAGGAATATTTTTATGCACCAACCTCACCAAGAAAAGACTCGGAGAGGAACGAGGTTGTCAACGATCAAGATATTGGAGCATTCAAAAAACATATCAGAGGAATGGGTATGAAGCTAATGCACAAAATGGGCTATCAACAAGGTGAAGGCCTTGACAAGCAAGGCCGGGGCAGACTCAAGACGATCGCAATACAAGAAAGGCCGAAATATGAAGGCTTTGGTTTTGACCAATCGATGTGTGACTAATGCAGAAAGAGAGGTCACATTTTAGATTGAGGTTGATCTATACATCCTGACCTAATGCCAAATAAGTTGCAAGACCGCAAAGGTAAGCAGACAAATCATTCTAGCAGTGATTTCGAAGGTGAGTCCTTGAAGCAAAACTTTATATTAAAAGTTAATAAAAGGATTTATCCATGTACCTTTTATGGGAGTAACTCAAATTTTGTAGAAGAATGCTAGAAGTAGAAGGTATTTAGAAAAAAGGTGGGTGCTATGAGGGTTAAGAGACAAAAGGAAGATGCCACTCTGCAGATGAAGAAGCGACCAAGAAAAGCCTTGCTTTAGTCAAAGAAATACTCAACACCATCCAACCAAAGCTCAGAGAGATCTAGAAAGAGGTAGATCAACACAAACTTCAGAGAAAGAGATTGTCAACAATGCAAGCTGAGAGGGCATTCGAAGAGAAAATTTCCGATGTTACGTCGTGAGACAACACCAATACCAATAGAAACAGAGGCACAAAATAACATGGAGTAGAGAAACGTAAGTCTCCAGAAAAATATCCTACTTGTAATTGGGAAGACTTTATGCCATATGTATAAATGTGTGTTGTAAATTGTTGTCGCATCAGTAGGCCTTAGTTGAGTCTGTAACTAGGGTCTAGTTTTTTTTTATACTGATGCATGTTGTAATAAAAATCATGTTTGTAATAAAAAACTAGGAGGTCCAAAAGTTTTTTTTTTTGGAGGTGTGATCCAAAATGGACCTTGAAATTCAAGTTAAATTTTTCTTTATGTTTGACGACCAAGATGGTCCTAGGAAGAAAACTTAGTCTCAAATTGTGCAGGAATTCACCATCTTAGTTGCTTACAAAAACAACGTTAGGTCGAAGATCTCGACACACTGATTCTGGTGGTATCTCTAGATTTTCATTTGGCCTCCAAGTGATGGATAAATTGTCCATGAAAGTTTGAGGTGAACAGGTGAAAAAGGGCCTCACTGACCATGTGACAATCTCACTTCTCGGCACGTTGCAAGGTAAAGTTCACACAACCAATTTTATCTCCAGTGCACAGTTTCAAGTGTGTAATGATATTCTAGTTACTGGTTGATTAGAGGTTCATTTTATTCGTCATGAGTACATTTTTGTGAAACCAGCTCCAAAAATAGAAGAAAAGAGATATCAACACCTTATAAATAAGCCACTTCGAGGGGGCAACCTCCAATACATTACATGAAATAACAATTCTTGGATGATACAAATTACAAAACCTCCTTTCTATATATAGGAGTCCATGGGGCCACATCGTAATCCTAGCAGGGCCACAATGTAATCCTAGCTGACCTAACAATAATAATTTAAGGGCACAATAATAACAATATGGGGGTTACAGGAGTACAATAATAACAATAAGGGGGTTACACTAACAACAATAAGGGACTATACTAGTAATATAGGGACCTAACATGCCCCTCTCCTTCAAAAAAGTGTTGTCCTCAACGCTTGAGTAGCTATGGGTGCTTCTATATAAAATTCTCATCCTCCCATGTAGAACCTTCAGTGGGTAAGTTATTCCACTTGATGAGATACTCTGAAATTGATCGATTCCGTAGCTGTCGAGTTCTTGTTTCCGTGACCGCTTCAGGTTCCAATATGATTTTTCCTTCCTCATCAAGTTCTGGAAATATTGTTTGAACTGGAAGGTTTTCACCTATAACATTATTTAAGCATGAAACATGGAAAATTGGATGCACTCGTGAAGAAGCAGGAAGCTCCAATTTGTATGCCATAGTACCAATCTTTTGCAACACCTTGTAAGGACCATAGTACTTTGGCGATAATTTATTATCCTTCTTAGCTTGCTTAAGGGACATTTGTTTGTATGGTTGTAGCCGTAAAAATACCCAATCTCCTACATCAAAACTTCTCTCGCTACGATGTTGATCTGCCTGTTGTTTCATTCGATTTTGTGCCAATTTCAGGTTATCCTTTAAGAGTTGGAGAACTTCTTGCTGATGCTCGATGTGATCTTCCACTGCTTGAACCTTCGAATTTTCCCTTAAAGATGATGTGATGGATGGTGGATGATATCCATAAAGTGCCATAAATGGGGTCATTTTTGTTGCAGTATGGAAGGAAATGTTATACCACCATTTAGCGAGAGGTAACCACTTGACCCATTGTGTTTGTTTATCAGATACAAAACAACAAATATATGTTTCCAAACATTTATTTACTATCTCAGTTTGACCATTAGATTGAGGATGATAAGATGAGCTATGAGCTAATTGAGTACCCAAACAAGAAAATAACTCCGTCCAAAAATTTCCAGTAAAAATGGGATCTCTGTCGCTCACAATAATCCTTGGGTTTCCATGTAGCTTTTGAATTGTGTCCATAAATGTAGTAGCAACTGTACTTGCTTTAAATGGATGAGATAATGCACAAAAGTGTGCATACTTGGTAAGTCTATCAACTACCACCATGATGACACTCTTTCCTTCGGACTTAGGAAAACCTGTGATAAAATCCATTGAAATCTCCTCCCAACGTTGACTTGGAATGGATAAAGGTTGTAGAAGTCCCGGGGTCTTAATTGTTTCCACTTTATTCTGCTGGCAAACCAAACATTCCGCCACAAACTTTTGAATATCGGATTTAAGGCCATCCCAAAAAAATTCTTTCTTCACCCTGTGGTAAGTTTTTAAAAATCCTGAGTGTCCTCCTAAAGGAGAAGTGTGCAATTCCAAAAGAATCTTTTATTTTAGTTGGGAATTATTACAAAGATATAAGCGATCTTTGTACCATAAGGAATCATTTTTCCAACTAAATGTATCAGATGTACTAGGATCTTGCTGCAACTTTTGAATGAGTGTCCACACTTCTTCGTCCTTCTTCCATTCATCCCTTTCTTCGGTTATCCAATCTGGTTGGATAATAGAAATGGCACAAAGCAATGCTTCCACCTCTTCATTCTTTCTTGAGAGTGCATCTGCAACAACATTAAGCTTTCCTTTTTTGTAGATTATTTCAAAGTGATAACCCAACATCTTTGTGACCCATTTTTGCTGCTCTTCTGAAGATAGTCTTTGTTCCAAAAAGTGTTTAAGACTATCATGATCAGTTTTTACCTTGAAGTGTCTTCCCATTAGGTAAGTTCGCCATTTCTTTAGTGCATGGAGTATTGCTAACATTTCCTTCTCATAAATAGGTTTCTGTAAATACTTTCCTTTGATTGGACGACTTTCAAAAGCAATGGGTCTTCCTTCTTGCATTAAAACAACACCAATTCCATTTCCTGAGGCATCACATTCCACAATAAAGGGTTTTGTGAAGTCTGGCGTAGATAAGGTCGGTGCTAGGCACATTGCCTCTTTAAGATGTTCGAAGGCCTTAGTTGCTTCAGGAGTCCATGAAAATGCATCTTTCTTCAATAATGTTGTTAGAGGTGCTGCTATTCTCCCATAATTCTTAACAAACTTGCGATAATACCCTGTTAACCCGAGAAATCCTCGTAACTGCTTTATGGTCATGGGGACTTTCCATTCCTTAATGGCTTTAATTTTTCTAGGGTCTACTTTAACACCCTCGTGAGATATAATATGACCCAGATATTCCACCTCTTGTACTCCAAAGAAACATTTGGATGTTTTTGCATATAATTGTTTCTCCTGCAATAGTTTGAGCACCCTGTCAACATGTTCGACATGATCCTTCCAAGACCTGCTATAGATTAGTATATCATCAAAAAATACTAGCACAAATTTTCTAAGGAAGGGTTTGAAAATGGAATTCATCAACCCTTGAAATGTAGAAGGTGCATTGGTAAGGCCAAAAGGCATGACCAAAAATTCATAATTACCCTCATGAGTTCGAAATGCTGTTTTTGGAATATCTTCAGTCTTCATTCTAATTTGATGATATCTTGAACGAAGATCCAACTTGGTAAAATAAATTGCTCCATGTAATTCATCAATCACGGGAATGGGAAATTTATCTTTAATGGTGAGCTTATTGAGCTCCCTATAATCCGGACACATTCGCCATGATCCATCCTTCTTGTGTACCAATACTACAAGAGCAAAGAAAGAACTTTGACTAGGTTGAATTATACCCGCCTCTAACATTTCTGCAATCATACGTTCAATTTCGCTCTTTTGGAAGTAAGGATATCTATAAGGCCTGATGTTGGGAGGAACACTTCCTGGAATCAAATGAATAGCATGATCATGATCACGAATAGGTGGGAGTCCTTTGGGAGTTTCAAACACCTTGGAATGATTGTCCAAGACTTGTTGGAGATCTGCAGAAATAGATGATTTTGATGTTGGAACTTCTAGTGAGCATAATTGTGAAATTACGCCTCTTTTTTCTTTCTTTAGAAGCTATGTCATTACATTAGAGCTTATTATCCTTCCTGGCTTCCCTGCAATACCCCGTAATTCGACTTCCTTTCCTTCTGAAAAAAATTTCAAGAAAATTTCTTGAAAATTAAAAGCTACCGTCCCCAAAGATTGTAACCATTGTACTCCTAGTACAACATCAGCACCTCCCATAGGAATGGCAAGCATTGGACTAGTCAATACATATTCCCCCATGGTTAGCTTGATATTATGGCATTTTCTAGAGCAATTTATAGTTCCTCCATTTGCAACCATCACTTGACATTCTGGTGTTGGGTATAGGAAACAATTCAATTCCTTGGCTACCTTACAATGAATAAAATTATGGGTATTACCTGAATCAATCAACACTATTACCTTTTTCTTCTTGATATGTCCTTCTATCTTGAGAGTTTGAGGAGTGGTAATTCCTGCCAATGCATTACATGATATGGTCAGACTCATTTCTTCCTCTTCTAGGGTTGGTTGGTGGTGTATATCCTCTTCTTTTGAATATTCTTGTTCATTTTCTTCTTCCTCTTCACAATCTATGTAAAATAATTTCTTCTCAGCACACTTATGACCTTTAGTGTATTTTCTATCACAACTGTAGCAAAGCCCTTTTGCTCTTTTTTCTTCCAATTTTTGTGGTGTCAACCTTGTAGGTTGTGCAAATCTAGGATTAGCAACACTTACCTCTTTATAGAAGTGAGTGGTAGGCTTCCTTGTCGCCATAATTTTACATTCAATTTTTCTGGCCAACCTGAATGCCTTCTCTAATGAATCAGGTTCCAAAACGTGAACTTCATGTTGGATGTTATCCTTTAAATTACCTATGAAGAGATCAATCCTGTGTTCCTCTGGAATATCAGTTACCCTTATATTCAATTTTTGGAAGTCCTCAATGTGCTCCCCACTAAACCCTTTTGTTTGAGATTTATCAATTGGCTAAAGAAGGTGTTGCTCTTTGTATCCTCATAATGTGCTATCATTTCCTCCGTAAAAATTGACCAAGTGACAATTGTTTTATGGGAGCAAAGCCATCGATACCATACAAATGTATTTTGTTCTAAATGTAAAGTTGCAATGTGTACCTTTTGTGTGTTTTGCACATTATGGAGATCAAAATATTGCTCCATCTGTAGTATCCATGTTACAGGATCCTTTCCATCAAACTTCCTCATATCCATTTTTTGGAATATGGTGGTTCTTCCCTCCAACAGTAGAGTTTATGAAATCACGATTAACATTTATTTTGTTCTCATCATGAGTTTCCTCTACTATCTTTTCACCATTAGGAAACATTTCTTGTATCAACTTTTCCAAACCTTCGATGTCTAATTTTAGATCCTTCTTCATGTTTTCCATGTTGTCTTTCATTTTTTCATCGATCTTAGCTTCCATGTCATCCATATTAGCTTCCATGCCCACTTCCATGCCATCCATCTTAGCTTCCAAACCATTCATCTTAGCTTCCACGCCTTTCTTCAAACCATCCATCTTAGTTTCCATGCCTTTATTCAAAACTTCCATTTCATTTTTTGTTGTTCTTTGCGAGAGCGAAATTTGTTGCACTTGCTCTTGTAATTTTGATATGTCATGTTGCCATTCTTCGTCTTCATGAGTCACAGTAGAGCCTTCCAAAGGCTTAATGGGAGTTGAATTCTTTTTAGGGGCCATTTTAGAATCCAATACTGATATCTATTCTACAATATTCCCTTGGAATCAATTCAACTTGATTCTTCAAACAAGACTTATGCAATTCGGAAAAAAATACACACCTTTTACTTTCTTTTGAGGAGCTCGATATTGAAATTGAATTATCTCTATAATTTTGGATCCTAAATATCTAAAATTCAGCTCTTGTATGTTCCTACGAAGCTTCCTCAAATATTCAAATTCCACGAGTCTGATCTAATTTGGATTCTTCAAGACAAAGTTATGTCCAATCTCCCACAATGACCCAATTTTGGACGCAGTAGAGCGAACTTGTACGACTTGCCACATGTCATTGTTTCCTCCTTTGGCTCTGGGGTATGGACGAAAACTAAATTACGTGTACTTGTGGCCACTTTGTACAACATTCCAATCCGATGCTCAGAGAGAGAGCTATGAATAGTTTCCCACGATCACCTCTTTGAGATGAAATTCAGAAGCCTAAAAAAGCCCTCACTTACACAGATCATATCTCCGAAAATATTGCGAAAAAATATCTGAAATTTTTTCACGATGTTCCTTAGGATTGTGGCTTCGCACTCTAAAACTTTCAGCTTTTTAACCTTCGTAAAAACAAAGTTATTATGAAAATACCACGATGACCTATTTTAGGTTAAATTCAGGAGCCTGCAAAATGACCTAACTTTCACAGATCATATCTCCAAAATATTGCGAACCAAGCTCTGAAGTTTTTTGACGATGCTCCTCAGGATTTTCGCTTCACACTCTAAATATTTCAGATTATGAACCTTCGTAGAAATTTTTTTTATAGTGAAAATGCCATGCTGACCTGTTTGGAGCAGTGAAACCCTAGAATCTCAAAGCTCTGATACCAAATGTTGTGAAACCAGCTCCAAAAAGAGAAGAAAAGAGATATCAACACCTTAGAAATAAGCCACTTCGAGGGGGCAACCTCCAATACATTACATGAATGAACAATTCTTGGATGATACAAATTACAAAACCTCCTTTCTATATATAGGAGTCCATGGGGCCACATTGTAATCCTAGTGGGGCCACAATGTAATCCTAGCCAACCTAACAATAATAATTTAAGGGCACAATAATAACAATATGGGGGTTACAGGAGTACAATAATAACAATAAGGGGGTTATACTAACAACAATAAGGGACTATACTAGTAATATAGGGACCTAACAACATTAAGCAGTATCACTTGCAGTTGCAAAACAATGGTCTTTAAACCATGAGGAATTCCATGTAATAAATGATGTGCATTTGATTTAAATGTAAAAATATTACCTAAGGGTAAAGACTATGGTGAAGAAAAAATGAAATACCATGGTGCGCAGGTAAAAAATGCCAAGGTATAAAATATCAAATGGCACTAAACCTATGGTCTAAGTTCAAGAGAAATATATATATCATAACCTAAGGTCTAAGATGGAGCGTAAATACTTCAGAATATAAGGTATAAAGACTATATGGTATGGGAATTAAAAAAAATGGCAGAGGTAACTATATAGTATGGGTTTTTTTTAACCTATGTTCAACTATATATATTGCTAGCTGACGACGGTGCAAACATCACCTCGCAGTTTTGCGATTTGCCAAAGTCTATGTGCCAACCGCCGGAGATATAGTCAATAAATGTTTGCAGGTCCATTAGGACGGGGTCTAGTTAGCATGCCATTGAGCCGTCAGAGCCATAGGTGCAGATTTGGCACAGTCCAGCTTGAAAACCACCTGTGTTAGTATACATGTAAGCACCATCGGAGCCACTGTGGAGGTGGCATAGTTCAATTCGAAAACCATCAAAGGAGTGCCGCTTAGTCAAAATTCCATTGTAGATGGTAAGGGACACTTATGGTCCAATAAACATGCCAAAAAGTCATTGTAGGTTCAGTTGCGAACAATGGAGGTATGCCATGGGGGTTGTATGCCACCATGCCACAAAGATATTCCAACGCACCATGCACAAATGTTGTGCTAAGCCATTGGGGAATGCCAACCAAGAAGTGAATGACAACCAGATGGGACCACAACTAGCCTAACCGCCAGAAGTCTCTGTCACATGGAAACATGTTCAAACTCCAAAAGGTAATGCGTAATCGTCAGAGTGATGGTTCGAAAATTTGGTAAAATGAAATGCGGAGGTTTAAAAATATATACCAACCATTTTTTCCTGAATAATTCAAGTGCTAGGGATAACATTAATGTTTATGTTTGTTTAAGAGTCAATACCTCATTTGATGTTAGCGCTCTTGGCTAATTAAACTATAGGATGTAGTTTTAAAGTCAACCCATCATGCACTAATAAAAGAATTAGTGATATAGTTTTGAAACTATATACATTATGTATCAAACACCAAGCCATTTCATTTGGCCACCTCTTAATTTGTTAAAACAAATCATTTTAAAATTAGTCTACTCCACCTTATAAATGCTTCGAGTGAAGAAGCATAAGAGGAGAAGGAATTGTGAGCCTTGTATAGAGAGATGGTAATAGTAACCAACCTTGGCAAGGAGAAGAAGAGAGTAATTCTAGAGCCTATCAAATCATTTCTATTTCAGAGGTGAAACCTTTCTTGAAGGAGGCAAGAAAATCCAGGACAGAAGTTGCACTTCAGTTTTGAGCGACAAGAGTTGAATGGAGCTTCAGAGTCAGAATTTGGGTATATGCTTACAGATGCTCTTTTGAGAGTTTCTTGCCCATCCTTTTTCCTTTCCAGGAATAGAGATAGGCGTTTAAAAGCTAGGACAAATTTTTTTCTTTCTACAGTAACCAACAATTCCCTCGAGCATAGTTCAGTTGGAAAAATATCACGTAAAGAAACTCTTTGAAGCATTCCTAATAAAAATGGTTGCACATTCGAAGCTGACCCAGAGATGTAGTCCAGGAGGGATGAACCCCGTCATAAAATGTTTACTGAGTTTGCATCTTTTATTATTTCTATTTATTAGTCATTTTAGTTTGATGTTTAAAGTATAATATCTCAGTTAAAATAAGTCATTTTATTAAAAGACCCAATATAATCTTTCACTTGTGGAGAAGATGATCTTAATCCACATTTTTAGATCATAATTTGGTATCAGAGCAGAAAATTACCAAGTGCAAGAATGGGTAAACATTCAAGACAAATTCAATTGAAAGAACTTGAAGAGTTCAAGCAACAGTTTCTACAAGAGAACGCTGCATTACGACGAATGGTACAAGATTTGTAGGAGGATAATCAAAGACTCAAGACAAAGATTGAAACTTTGAAAAAGAGTTGAGGGATAAAAATCCATCAGTTCACAGTTCATACACTTAAGGGGAAAATGAACTCTCACCTCTTCATTTGCAAGATGAAGGAAATTCATCTCTTTCAACGACTCCAAAAGCACAGTTGGTAGAAGAAGTTATCAAAAAAATTCCTCACCTTCTAAGGAATATTTTTATGCACCAGCCTTGCCAAGAAATGAATCGGAGAGGAATGAGGCTGTCAAAGATCAGGATATCAGAAAATTCGAAAAACATACCAAAGGAATGGGTATGAATTTGATGCACAATATGGGCTATCAACAAGTTGAAGGCCTTGGCAAGCAAGGCCAGAGCAAACTCAAACCAATCACAGTACAAGAAAGGCTGAAATATGAAGGCTTGGGTTTTTACTAATTGATGTGTGACTACTGCGGAAAGAGAGGTCACATTTCAGATCGATGTTGGTCTCTACATCCTGACCTGATGCCAAAGAAGATGCAAGACCACAAATGTAAACAAACAAATCACTCTAGCATTGATTCTGAAGGTGAGTCCTCGAAACGAAACTTTATATTAAAAGTTAATAAAAGGATTTATCCATGTACCTTTTGTGGGAGTAAATCACATTGTGTAGAAGAATGTTGGAAGTATAAGGTATTTAGTAAAAAGGTGGGTGTTATGAGGGTTAATCCATAGAAGGAAGATGCCACTCTTCAGGTGAAGAAGCGACCAGGAAAAGCCTTACTTCAGTCAAAAAAAGACTCAACACCATCCAACCAAAGCTCGGACAAATCCAACAAGAGGTCAATCAACACAAACTCCGGAGAAATATTTTGTCGACAATGCAAGATGAGAGGGCATTCGAAGAGAAAATATCTAATGTTACCACATGAGACAAAACCAACACCAATAGAACCATAGGAAACAAAATAACATGGAGCAGAGAAATGTAAGTCTCCAGAACATTCTCCTACTTGGAATTGGGAAGAATTTATGCCATATGTATAAATGTGTGTTGTAAATTTTTGTCACATCAGTAGGCCTTAGTCGAGTCTGTAACTAGGGTCCAATTGGTTTTTATATTGATGCATGTTGTAATAAAAATCATGTTTTTAATAAAAAATTTGGAGGTCCAAAAGTATTTTTGTTGGGAGGTGTGATCCAAAATGCATCTTGAAAGTCAAGTTAAATTTTTCTTTATGTTTGACGACCAAGATTGTCCTAGGAAGAAAACTTAGTCTCGGCTTGTGCAGGAATTCACCATATTAGCTGCTTACAAAAGCAATGTTAGTTCAAATATCTCGACATGCTGATTCTAGTGGTATCTTTGGATTTTCATTTTGCCTCCAGGTGATGGAGAAATTGTCCATTAAAGTTTGAACATGTGAAAAAGGGCTTCGCTGACCATGTGACGATATCACTGCTCGACACATTGCAAGGTCAAGTTCACATAGCCAAGTTTCCCTCCAGTGCACAGTTTCAAATGTGTGATGAGATTCTAGTTAATGGTTGATTAGAGGTTCATTTTATCTATCATGAGTACATTAAGCAGTATAAGATGAAGTTGAAAAACAATGGTCTTTAAACCATGAGAAATGTCATGTAATAAATTATGTGCATTTTATTTAAATGTAAAAAACTTACCTAAGCATAAAGACTATGGTGAAGAGAAAATGAAATACCATGGTGCGTGTTATCACTCATTAAGTTTTAAAATTTTCATTAATAGGGTCATGCAGGTCATTCACCAAATTGATGTTGTCTCCTAAGTCATTTTTTGAGATATTTGATTTTTTTTGCATTTGATGAAGTCTACCCTAAGGTTAAAACCCATCCCAAACCATGTCATATCATGTCAAATCAACCTAACCTCATCTAGTTGTCATTCTCATGCCTTTTTACCACAAAATATTCCACTAGTCATTTTTTTAGATTTTCGTAGCGATTTATAAAGGAAAACTGCAGATTTCACTCAGGGAAAATTTTGAGGGAAGTTTATCTTAAAGTTTAGAAACCTTGGCGAATCTTACTAGTCCCCAATATGTAAATTGTAAAACATTTGATGATATTTTTGTAAAAATATGTAGGTTTTTAATTATTTTATTTTAGTATATATAAAATTTTGGCGATTTTTTTTGTTTTCATGGTACCTTGATAAGCCAGAAATCTCTCATCCCCTTTATGAATCCGGCTGCAGGAGGGGTGGGCGAGGCCCCCCCTCCTCTCAATGGTCCCTCCGCTGACATTTCTGCAAGAGCAGATACTTCTGCCAGGCACGGATCCGTTCCTCCGGATACAAACGAACCTATTCAGGCTGACAGCACCCCCGCCGCTACAGACAAAAAATATACTCCTATTGACAGAACCACGACCACTAAAGACAACGCCTCTGACCAGCAAGCTTTTGCGTCACAAACAAAGGCGTCCTCAGCTACTTGCATTCCAAGAACCTCTGAAAGAACTAAAATAGATCTCCCCAGTCATCGAATCAATGGAAAAATCCAATATATGAGGGATCATGCGCTCATTGGCAAGTTATCAGGTCTCTGGCCAACTGAAAAGGCCTTACAGGGGTGGATCATCTCCAAATGGAAGCCAAAAGGACAAGTTACTCTGCAGCTTGGCCCCAAAGGTTTCTTCATGGCTATTTTTAACTGCTTGGAGGATCGAACTCAAATCTTCGAGGGAGGCCCATACTTCTTCAACTCTGTGGGCCTGTACCTTCGTGAATGGGTTGAGAGATTCAATCCGGACAAAGAGGATTTCACCTGGGCTCTCGTCTAGATCCACATGTATTCTTTGCCTCTGGAGTATTGGGATGAAGAGACCCTGAGGGATATAGGCAATGGATTGGGAGTCTTCATCAAAGTCGCTGAAGAAACTAAACTCCGCAGATATACCTCATATGCCAGGATTTGTGTGCACATGCATTTGGCAAAAGCTCTCACTGATTCGATAAGTCTATTTCATGACGATTTTGAATGGATCCAAACAATAGACTATGAGCATGTACCCTTTCGTTGCAGGAAATGCCATGAACATGGCCATTTATTTAGGGATTGTCCCTTGAATAGCCAAGCCAAAGCTCCTGTCACTGAGGCCAGCAAAGATGCGGAAGGATTCACCAAAGTTACTAGTCGAAGAAAGCATGCAAAAAAATCTCCTGTTGTGCACGAACCTCCCATCCAACTGGCCACTCATAACAGCTTTGATCTCCTGTCCACTCAAAGCGATCAGGCGAGCATTCCTCCAAATCCTTCTTCTTCAGATCAGCCCTCCACGTCTATAACACCCCCTCCTAAATCTTCTGCCTCACCTTCAGCCTCTGATATTGACAAGATCCCCGTCTCCTTCTCCACAGACAACACTCATCTAGATCCAGATCCAAGAGATTCAAACATGGATCTAGAAGCCGCTCTCGCTCTCACAATCCATCAAAAGAAAAGCATAGCAGAGCAGAATCTACCGATGCACATGGAAGAAGAACCAGAGAGTATAGATCTGGGGGATCTGGACATACTCAGTCTAGAAACAGCTTGCCGACAGAAAGAATACAATGCAATACCTCCTAGGCAAATTGAAAGTCTTGAAGTGGTCTTAGCCAAAGCTCAGCAACACAGATATCTTGGTATACAAGCAGGAAGCCCTTGGGATGGGAAAAAGATACTGAAGGAATAAAAAAAACGAGGGCGCAAAACTGATTTGCAAAGAACCATCATAATTGGAGAAATGCTTGTGGACTCTGGAAGATTCCCCAAGCTGAACAAATTTTTCAAAACCCTCCCCCACAGTTCCTCATGAAGCTCATTTCATGGAATGTGCGAGGGCTCAATAGTCCTGCAAAACATAGACTCCTAAAAAACATGATACAGCAAGATAAGCCTTCCCTGGTCTTTCTTCAAGAAACCAAATGCAACAGTTCTGCACTGGAAAGGATCCTAAATAAGTTCTGGGCAGGCTGCCGATCAATCTCTGTGGATGCCTCTGGGGCGTCAGGAGGACTAGCTATCATATGGAATCCTCAAACTCTCGATCTTCACGATTTTGACGCCTCACACTTTGTCATTCAGTCCACGTTCCACCTAATCGGGATGAATATCCATGGACATCTCTCTAATGTATATTTCCCTCAGGACCTTCAAAAAAATTTGGATCTGCTGGAAACTCTCACTGCTCCTAACTCCGACAGATGCTTCCCTCTTTGGATCTGCGGGGGAGACTTTAATATCATCACAGCGCTGGAGGAAAAGACAGGAGGAAGATCGAAGCTGGACAATGATAGTATAAGCTTTAAAGACTTCATACAAAGGAATCAGCTAATGGATCTACAGACTTCAAATGGCATGCATACATGGACTAACAAAAGGAGAGGACCACAGCACATTGCCTCCAGGCTGGACCGCTTCCTAATGACAGACAACGCCATCCATCTCGGTGGAGATTTTAGTGCCTCAATCTTGCCCCAAGTGGGCTCCGATCACTGGCCCATAATGCTCCAATGGACGCGTCCAGGCTCCAGGTGCAACAGACCTTTTCGTTTCGAGGCATTTTGGTTCTCACACCCCAATTTCAAGGACATTGTCAAAGACGCTTGGAATTCCTTTATTCCCTCTGAAGGAGCCAAGATGTTTCGGTTCCAACAAAAACTAAAACACCTCAAAAAAGCTCTCAAATCTTGGAACCGCACTCAGTTCGGCAACATTCTTGAACATCAGAAAGCGCTGGAGCAGCAAATGAAAACCCTACAACAGCGTATCATCTCTGAAGGAAGAACAAAAGGACTTGCACAATAGGAGCAGGATCTCTTCACCAAGATTGAGGCAAGGCGGCATCAAGAAGAGATATTGTGGCGACAAAAATCAAGGGTCAGATGGCTTAAGGAAGGCGAGAAGAACACCAAGTTCTTCCACAGATCCACCATCCAAAGGCGTATGCACAACAATATTGCCTTCATCAACAATCGACAATGGGAGCGATTGGAGCAGCATGAAGACATGGAACAGGAACTCAAAGAGTATTTTCAGGATATTCTTCGGGAGCCTCAGGGTTGCAGAAATTAGGCAATAAGATTTGTTACACATCACATTCCGAAAATCATTACGGCAGATCACAACAGCAAACTTCTACAGTCAGTTACACTGCAGGAAGTGGAAGATTCCATGGCCCAACTCAAGGATGGCAAAGCTCCGGGTCCAGATGGCTTCACAGCCAATTTCTTTCATGCTTTCTGGGAACTTATAAAAACAGAGGTCTGGGAGTTAGTGGAGGAATCGCGCACGATGCATTGGGTTCTCCCCTCCCTAAACACTACCTTCTTAGCACTGGTTCCAAAAACGGAAGATTCGAGCACTCCTGACAATTTCAGGCCTATTGCGCTCTGCAATGTTATATATAAGCCTATCTCAAAAGTCACAGCGAATAGGCTGAAACCTCTTCTCCCTCTCCTCATCTCGCCGGAGCAGACAGGTTATGTAGAAGGACGCCAGATTCTGGACGGTATCATCCTCTCCCATGAGGTGATACACTGTCTCAAAATTCTAAAAAAACCAGGTATGATTTTAAAGTTGGATCTTTCAAAAGCTTTTGATATACTCAGTTGGTCTTATATTAATCAAATGTTATTAGCAATTGGTTTCAATGCCACTTGGACCTGTTGGATTTTGAACGTTATCTCCTCTCCCAGTTTCTCCATTCTGCTCAATGGCTCTCCCTCCCCGCCCTTTCGTCCCTCCCGTGGTATTCGTCAAGGGGACCCTCTCTCCCCATTCCTTTTTGTCCTCATGGCTGAGGGCCTCAGTCGCCTTCTTCATGCTGCCATCTCCTCTCACACCCTCAAGGGCATTTCCCTCCATAATCAACCCCCCATCTCTCATCAACAGTTTGTCGACGACAATATGCTCTTCGATCATCCGTTTGTTCAAGAAGCCTCTGCCTTCAAATCCTTGCTTAATCTCTTTTCAGAAGCCTCTGGCACCACCATCAATGCCTCTAAATCCTAGCTCTTCTTCTTCCATACTCCCATTCTCACCCAGCGGAATATAGCCAGAATTCTAGGGTTTCCAATAGCAGCTCTTCCCTCGAAATATCTTGGAGCTCCCCTCTTAGATACTCCTATAAAAAATGCTTCATGGCGTACCCTTCTTGATAAACTAGAGAACAGGCTTTCATCTTGGACCTATAGGTCGCTCAACATTGGCAGCGGGCTTCTCCTAATCAAATTTGTTCTCCAAGCAATGCCTTTATACTTATTTTCTATACTGGCAGCCTCGAAATGGGTTCTCAAAAAAATCCGCAATCTTCAAAGAAACTTTCTTTGGGGCTCCTCAGGACTAAACAAAAAATGGGCTCTAGTCAAATGGAACGATGTCTGTCTTCCAAAGTATGCTGGAGGTCTTGGGCTGCGGGATCCCCTTCACAGCAACAATACCATGGGAGCCCGCATCTGGTGGAAATGGGTCTCTAATGGCCAGTCTCCTTGGGCTCGCCTCTGGCACGCCAAATACGCTTCAGATAGTCCTCCGGAGGCTCTTATTCGTTTCAGCTCGACCACCTCTGGTTCTTTGATTTGGAATGCAGCAAGGCAACACAACACTTTTATTCAGGCGCACAGCTTCTGGGAAATCCACTCAGGTACCTTGGCAAGATTTTGGGATGATTCCTGGCAACAATCTCCCAAACTTGCCTCCCTTTTTCATAAACCCAACTGGCAGGACACAATGAGGCACAATGATCAAATACTTGTCCATCAGTTTTGGCAGCAACAAACCTCTCATGGTTTTCAAATTTGGAGCCCTGCTGAGACATGGCAAGCCAACTGGCAGGAGGAAACGTATGAAGAAATAGATCAGGAACTTAAACTCAGAAAATCAAAATCTCCGAACAACAGGATAAAGTGCGTTGGGGATACACTCCAAAAGGGATGTTCACGACAAAGGAGGCTTATCAACTGCTCTTTCAACCCATGCAGACTACTAAAGACCAGCTTTGGGATCAGATCTGGCAACCAGGAATCTGGCCCAAAGTCTCAACTTTCCTCTGGCTTTTAAGCAAAAAGTGGATCCTCGCCTGGGATAATCTTCAAAAGAGAGGATTTACAGGACCTTCCAGATGACCAAACTGCAACCTTCATACAGAGACCATTACTCATCTAATGGATACCTGTCCTCTCGCAGATCAACTATGGGAGAAAGCCGCTCAGTGCAATAGAAGAACAGGTCGACGTAAGGGAGACATAGTAAATACCATGAGGAAATGGCCTCGGCATCCATTCCACAGTCTATTTCTTAACTCTCTCTGGCACCTCCTACCGGGCTTCATTTATTGGATACTCTAGAAAGAGCGTAACAACATAATCTTCAAAGATCACAGTAGGTCTCTCGATACCTTGTGGATACTTCTTAAACAATCACTACAAGAGACTTTAGCTCTAAGACACTGGCAAGATTCTGAAATGCCAGCCTCTCCTCAGGAATGCCACATTTTGCGAAATTGGGATCTGGATCTCACCCCTTTCGTCCAGGTCAAAGCCTCTTCTTCCATCCATCTGGATTCTCCCCTTTCTTGGTCTCCTACTGCCTCCCATCCCTACAAACTTAATTTTGACGGAGCAGCTAGGGGCAACCCCGGGCCGGCCGGGTATGGTGGCATTTTCAGAGATGCAGAGGGTTCAGCTCTGTATATTTATCATGGTTCGTTAGGCAAAGATACTAAAAATGCCGCCGAACTAGAAGGTATGTGGCAAGGTATGCGCATTGCGGAAAAGGAAAATTTTCTCCCTCTTGATATCGAAGGGGACTCTCGAATCTTAATTGAGGTTGCGATTTGAATTCAATTAGGCTCCCCTGCAGCAAAGATTGCATCGAGCTGGAGGCTTTTGAACAGATTGGAACAAATTGAAGATTGGCTCAGGACTCCCCGAAGCATAACCTTCAAGCACGTCCGACGAACAGCCAATAAGGTGGCTGACAGACTGGCCAATCAAGGAGTGGATCAGCAATTACATTTCTTCTCTGGCCCTCTTAGCAATTCCAATGATATACAACTTCAACAAGATTGCACTCTCCTGGTGCACAATGATCTTTCTCTCCCGAATGCGGGTGGGTATCGAGGTACATAGTACGCAGGTGATATGGTGGGATGGCGCGTGGTCTACCACCACCGCCACCCTATTTCGCATGCTGCTGGTATTAACTATTTCCATCCAGGTCTTCAATGCAGAGTTAATGGCGCACACCTCCCATCGTTTACCCGCTCTCTCTTTTGCCATGGCACTTAGCATGGTTCTCATTTGTGTTCAATCCCTTCGCACCTGCTACTCCTTAGCTGTTGCTGAGCTTCGTTCACGCACCAGCACAGGAATGCAATGTGCTCTGGGATGCTGTGTAATCTCTATACTGGGTATCCACTTCACCAAGAGCTCTTCCTACATTCATGCATATTCGCCCTCCTCTCCTTCCAGTTATCCACTGCAAGCTAAAGCTAGTTTCCTCTCGGCTCACCCATGTTCCCATCATTCTACTGACATCTTCGCTCCCTCTGCTTTTATCACCATGCCACGACTTCGCCCGAGGATGCGCTGCAGGAGAGGCAGCTCTAGAGGGTAAGTCATGCATGGGTCCTCCCCCTCCTCTACTGATACATCGTCCTACTCTTCAGATTTTGGCCCTTTTCACTTTCCGGTTTCCAGAAGAGGTCGAGGAAGGGGTCGGGATCAGTTCAATCCGGCTGGGCATTTTCGCCTTACCTCCAGAGCGCACTCTCATCATGCTCGCCTCAATTTCCCTGCACTCTCGGTAATAACCCCCTCTTAGCCACTGTTACCATCGCCCTCCAGGAAGCTTCTTCGAGTCACGTCCCCTCGGATCACATCTTGGCTTCTCCTGCAGCAGTACCGGAGTCAACAGTGGACACAGTGCATGGTGCTTCTCCAAAGAATGTCCAGCAGAGTGTTAACCCTGATATGGATGTTGATATGGGTCTGCAAGAAGGCTCCAGCGCTCCAAATGAAGGCGGCTCAACAAGCAAGGAAGGCCCCCCTCCTGAAGATGTTGATCCCTACAAATTTGCCTGCCTCATCGTTGAAGAAGAGCCTCCACCTACTCACGAAGTCTAATCAGGTTTGCGTTCTTGGGTTTTTGGTGATTATTGGCATGAAGAAGTTCACTTCCGGTTTGGTGCTCCTGCGCTACAGTTTTCCAGCTTACACTCTTTTGTTAAACTTCTGATCTCCCCTGCGTGGGAGGCATAATCCGGTCTATGATTTTACTTTTTGGTACTGGTATCAGAATTTTGAACTGTCTGTTTTGATTTCTGTCGTGGGATGGAACTGTATGATCCCAGGTACTCTGGTAAAGTCTAAAATGGTTACTCTGTCTAAGTCTGTTTACAATCCAGCCATAGAAGTCAATTATCTCTTTGAAGACAGACAAAGTCACAGTTTTCATAGTTCTCTTGGTCAGATTCCAGAAGGTTATGTTTTGTCAGTCAATGACCAGAATAGTAATGTAAGAATGCCGCAGCATTGGGCTGGAACTCTTGAGGCCACTGCCTCTCTGTAATTTTATTTTGTATCAATATAGAAGTAGATCTATTTAGAAAAAGAAAAAATCTACAATTTTTAGGTAAAATAATTTTAGACTATAAAATTTGGCGAATAATTTTTTAAAAATGGAAATTTGGTTTAATTTTTTTGAGAAAACATGGAAAATTAACCCACCTACGAATATTAGCCCCTAAAATTTTCCTAATTTCATATGAAATCCTAATAGTTTCATAGTGAATATGTCAGAGGCCTAACTATCTTCGCTACGAAAATGTGTTTTTTCAGCTAGGGTTGTCATAGCTATGTGAGGTGTAATATTATGATTAGAGGAGTAAAGGTGGAGGTCATTCATGGTTTTTATGATAAGTTTCAAATATACACATCCATGTCTGTTATCATTATTGTGTTTTATAGTCACATGTGTCATCATCAAACTTTGAGTTGTAAAAATTACCTTTTAAAATTTACCCTAAGTTATTATTTTTCATTCAGAATTCATTCTTTCATGTGAAGCATCTCATTGTCAATGTTTGAGAGCTGCTTCACCACACCAAGCAGCTTGTTGTCCAATTTGTCTTTACAGGTGTCACATTTTTAAGAGGGAAGCTTAGTTATAAAGAGATATGGCCATGAAGGAGAAAGTATACAAAGGAGGATATGTGGTTTGATAGAATCCCATGGAACTTAAGCTATTCATGGAGGAACCTAGCTTTGTTGAAACATTCACCAATTCAGGTTGCTTGAATTTTTGTTGGAGCTTCAAGGGAATTTGTTGCGTTTTTTCATGAAGAGTTGATTATGGATCAAAAAGATGATTTTTGAAATACCGAGAGAGGTTATTGTCAAGCATAGAACAGAAAATAATCTCTTTCACTTTTCTCACGGTAAGTTCAAATAGAGATCCAAAGATGGCCCCCTGACCTATTTTCAGAATCCAGAATTTTCCTGTTTTATACATGTTTTTCTAATGCAGATTCTGAAAAACTGGAGATGGTTTTAAAACAACCAAGATATTTTTTATTCAGAACATAATTAATTACAAAAACCTCCTTTAGTTTTGCAAACTATATCACGGATAGGGATATAGGAGCTCATCTCTGAACCCCATTTTTTTTCGAAAAACAGAGTCATTTTATTAGTAAATTAACTTGCTTAAGGTAGAAATGATGTTGTTTGAAGAGAGTAAGAGGCAAGCTTGTCTTATCATATTTCATTATATCATGTTTCAGACCTATAGGTGAAATTTGGAAGAAAAAGAAGATTTTGAAATTTTCAACCATATCAGGTAGTTTCATAGCGTGCTTCAGGCTTGAAGCCAGAAAAACGCTACGAAATTTCTGAAGATGACTTTGTGATAAAAGGGTGGTTAAACTTGAAATTAGAGCTTGGGAAAATTTTGTATTAGCTCTTTAAACATATCTAACAGATCCATGAAAGAAAAGAGAGCTAAGAGGTGGTGGAAATGGGTAAATTAAATTTGCTACCAAAAGTTGCTACAAAACTGCCTTGTTTTCCCTTGTTTTGGCAACAAGTTAAATTTTGAAGAAATTTAGGTTTGAAAGGTTGCATTAAAGGTCAGTTGATCATATGGAGAGGTTAAATATGGTCAGAAGAATATTTTCATATAGGTTTGGTCCACGTAGTTGTCCAACTCATCTTCAAATTACTATTCATTATGTAGGTATTTCATTATCTGAGATGGCAACAACTCCTAAAAAATAGGAAGAAAAGTTTCACGAAGACAATGAGGATATTTATGTTTGATTGTGATCAATGTGGTTAAATGACATGTCTCTTTTCGATGTAATTGGATTATCCTTTAAGATAAATATGTAATAAATAGGTGGTTGAGTTATGTTAGGACTCTAACTCCTAAGTTAGTAGGTGTCAATTTCTAGTTCCAAATATCTAGTTTATGGTTAGATTAGGTGTCAAAAGAAGCATTCGAAGGCTCAGATTTGTTGAGAGGATCAATGTAAATATACCTAAGTCTATTTATAGACAGAAGGTGGAAGGAAAAATGGAGGGAGAATACTATTTGACATTATCACTATTGTAAATTTCTATCAACAGTAATATAGATAGATTGTGTTTCTACTTCACCTGAGATTCTTGGAATGTTTGAATGAGCTTATGTTTTATGTCTCTCTTTATCTTACTTATAGTATCTTGAGGTTGAATTACTCATAATTCATGTCACACATGCTCTGACTTCCTTTTAACATTGAGCTACTAAATATTTTTGTGTGTTAGTATTGTCCTTCTATTGAAACAGTAAAAGCCTCATCTTCCACAAGTAGATTCATTTGTCATTGAATTCCTTCTTACTGACTCCATAAGCCCAATGGTAGAAATTCCTTTACATTTTCAACCTACAATCAATCACAATCAATTTAAAATCATATATTTATCCATCTAGTAGAGTTTTCATTGAAAATCCTTTGATAAATTGAGAGATCCCTCTCAGGGTGAATAGGCTAATCTTCAGTCAAAAGCTGGTTTGAAATATTTTCTCCAAGTTGACCATTGTAGCAGCCCAACATGACTCAATTTGGTGATAACATTTTGGTGTGTCTGATGGGAGTCTGAAGACATATTTCTTGAAGTTTTTGTTCAAACAGTTGAACCCTTGGAGGTAGCAGGAGCTCAGAACATTTCGAGGCCGCAGAACTACCTTGGTGACTCCATTGTTGAAGAATTAAAAAATTAATAGCTTCATGGTGATTCCACTAGACTTATGAAGAACTCAGATGCTACCATTCTTGTTTCTAGGTATGCATGTGTATATTTTTTACAAATTTATGGTTTCCCAAATCCTTTTCCCAAGGATGCATATTTTTGAAGGAATGGTCCAAAATTTAATAGAGAAGATTTGATTTTGACCTTGAAACATATATCATATTTCCATGACTTTACTGAGCTTCTTAGAGTTAGACATGAATACATTTTCATCATATTGTTCTATGATTCATTTCAAGGGAAATGTAAATAGTGGATTGAAACTTTTCCTATCAAATCTATTAAGTCATTTGCAGATTTTTGGCTTATTTTTTTGGAAACATGGATGGAAAGAACATAGTTGGTGGCAGATTATCCTTCCATTCAAGGTTTTATTGAAAATGAAATGATGATCACACTAATGAGGAAATGCATGAAAAATTTTCTTCGACCTTGTCTTCTTATTTAAAGTCATTTGAGTGCAAGTCAGAAGATAAGATTCGATTTTTGGATGAATTTGCTAAGAACATTGAGAAATACATTGAATTTTTAGAAGATCAAATTCAATCCGATAGTCTTCATGGTCAAGATCAGTCTTTTCAAAAGTTTTTCATGCCAAAATACAAAGAGAAGGTGGTGCTACCTTTTAATTTTGATAGTGAGGAGGAATGCCTTGTTCTTGAAAATCAGTTTGATAACACACAATTGAAATCTTATGTTGCTAAAGAAAGCATATATGGGTTGTATAAAACTGCAGAATGTCTTGATAATTATCAAACAAACTATGTCTTCTATGATCCTATAGCTGACTAAATGGAAGAGTTATACAGTCCAAATTTCCAATTATGTTTTCATTGTGAAAATCAAACCCATTTATGTTGCCTTGGTCATTTCAGTATCCAATTTACATTTGGTTTAAGCACAATCAAGGAGTACAGGTATCAAATTAGCTCATTGTCTGGCTTTATTGGAGGTTTCATGTTGATTGAATCAAACATGAATATTGCAGCTGTTAGGGTAGGTAAGAGTGTGTGTGAATAAGCTCAAAGTAGACTTAGCATCTTTTCAGTAGGTACAGATTTGGTTTTTCAGCAGTAATCATCAAGTTTAAGCCTGAGGTGAAGGCCGTAAGAGCTTGGAGAAGGCGTGGAAAATTTCAGAAGTTTATTTCTAAAAATATGGATGGCACTGGAACTTCAGGTTATTTGGTGTACCACAGGGGCACACCATCCCAAGTGGAGCCACTGTTATCACTCATTAAGTCTTAAAAATTTCATTGATAGGGTCATGCAAGTCATTCACCAAAATTGATGTTGTCTCCTAAGTCATTTTTTGAGATATCTGAATTTTTTTGCATTTGATGAAGTCTACCCTAAGTTTAAAACCCATCCCAAACCATGTAATATCATGTCAAATCAACCTAATCTCATCTAGTTTTCATTCTCATGCCTTTTTACCACAAAACATTCCACTAGTCAGTTTTTCAGATTTTCGTAGCGATTTACAAAGGAAATTTGCAGATTTCACTACAAAACTGTCTAATAGTTTCATAGCGAATCTGTCAGAAGCCTAACTATCTTTGCTAGGAAAATGCATTTTTTCAGCCAAGGTGGTCAGATCTATGTGAGGTGTCAGTTTATGATTAGAGGAGTAAAGGTGGAGGTCTTTCAAGGTCGTTATGGTAAGTTCCAAATGTACACAGTCGTGTCTGCTATCATTATTGTCTTTAATAGTCACATGTGTCATCATCAAACTCTAAGTTGTAAAAATTACATTTTAAAATTTACCCTAAGCTTATATTTTTTATTCAACATTCATTATTGCATGTGAAGCATCTCACTATCATTGTTTGAGAGTTGCTTCACCACACCAAGCAGCTTGTTGTCCAATTTGTCTTTACAGGTGTCACTTTATTAAGTGGGTGGTTTGGTTATAAAGAGAGATGGCCATGAAGGAGAAAATACAAAAAGGAGGATCTGTGGTTATATAGAAGCCCATGGAAATTAAGCTATCCCTGGAGGAACCTAGCTTTGCTGAAACATTCACCAATTCAGGTTGCTTGAATTTCTGTTGGAGCTTCAAGGGAATTTGTTGCGTTTTTGGACTGTGGGAGCAGTAAATTTCAAGAGCATATTATGGATAAAAAAGATGAATTTGGAAATACTGAGAGAGGTTATTGTCAAGCACAGAACAAGGAAAAATAACCTCCTTCATTTTTCTCACAGGTGCTACCAGTTTGGAGATTCAAAGATGTCTCTGGGACCTATTTTCAGAATCCAGAATTTTCCTGTTTTATACATGTTTTTCTAATGCCTATTCTGGACAACTGGAGATGGTTTTAAAACAAAAAAGAGAGATTTTTCTTTAGAACATACTAACTTACAAAAACCTCCTTCCGTTTTGCAAAATATATCAAGGATAGGGATATAGGAGCTCATCTCTGAACCCTATTGTTTCAGAAAAAACAGAGTCATTTTATTGGTAAATTAACTTGCTTAAGGTAGAAATGATGTTGTTTGAAGAGGGTAAGAGGCAAGTTTGTCTTATCATATTTCATTATATCACTTTTCAGACCTACAGGTAAAATTTGGAAGAAAAAGGAAGATTTTGAAATTTTCAGCCATATCAGGTAGTTTCGTAGCATGCTTCAGGCTTAAAGCCAAAAAAACACTACAAAATTTCAGAAGATGACTTTTTGAGAAAAGGGTGGTTAAAATTGAAATTAAAGCTTGGGAAAATTTTGTATTAGCTCTTTAAACATATCAAATATATCCATGAAAGAAAATAGAGCTAAGAGGTGGTGGAAATGGGTAAATTAAATTTGTTACCAAAAGTTGCTACAAAACTGCCTTGTTTTCCCCTGTTTTGGCAGCAAGTTAAATTTTGAAGAAAATTTGGTTTGAAAGGTTGCATTAAAGGTCATTTTATCATATGGAGAGGTCAAAGATGGTCAGAAGAATATTTTCATAAAGGTTTGGTCCACGGAGTTGTCCAGCTCATCTTCAAATTACTATTCATTATGGAAGTATTTCATTATGTGAGATGGAAACAACTCCTGAAAAATAGGAAGAATAGTTTCATGAAGACAATGAGGATATTTATTTTTTATTGTGATCACTGTGGTTAAATCACACATTTCTTTTCGATGTAGATGGATTATCCTTTAAGATAAACATGTAATAAATAGGTGGTTGAGTTATGTTAGGACTCTAAATCCTAAGTTAGTAGGTGTCAGTTTCTAGTTCCAAATATCTATATTATGGTTAGATTATGTTTATGTTTAAGACTTCGAAGGCTCAGATTTGTTGAGAGGATCAATGTAAAGATACCTAAATCTATTTATAGACAGAAGGTGGAAGGAAAAAGGGAGGGAGAATACTATTTGACACTACCACTATTGTAAATTTCTATCATCAGTAATATAGATAGGTTGTGTTTCTACTTCACATGAGATTCTTGGAATGTTTCAATGAGATTATGTTTTATGTCTCTCTTTATCTTACTTACAATATCTTGAGGTTGAATTACTCAAAATTCATGTCACACATTCTCTGACTTCCTTTTAAGATTGAGCTACTAAATATTTTTGTGTTAGTATTGTCCTTCTATTGAAACAGGAAAAGCCTTAGCTTCCACAAGTAGATTAATTTGTCATTCAATTCCTTCTTACTGACTCCATAAGCCCAATGGTAGAAATTCCTTTACATTTTCAACCTGAAATCAATCACAATCAAGTTAAAGTCATAGAGTTAGCCATCTAGTATAGTTTTCAATGCAAATCCTTTGATAAATTGAGAGAACCCTCACAGGCTGAAGAGGCTAATCTTCAGTCAAAATCTGGTTTGAAATAGTTAATCCAAGTTGACCATTGCAGCAGCCCAACAAGACTCAATTTGGTGATAACATTGTGCATATAAAACATGCCAAGATATAAAATATGAAATGGCACTAAACCTATGGTATAAGCTCAAGCGCAATATATATATCATAACCTAAGGTCTAAGATGGAGCGGAAATACTTCAGAATCTAAGTTACAAAGACTATATGGTATGGTAATTAAAAAAAAATGGCGCAGGTAACTATATATTATGGGTTATTTTAACCTATGTTTAACTATATATATTTCTAACCAATGACGGTGCAAACATCACCTCGCGGTTTTGCGATTTTCCAATGTCTATGTGCCAACCACCGAAGATATGGTCAGTAAATATTTGCAGGTCCGTCAGGAAGGGGTCCAATCAGCATGCCATCGAGCCGCCAAAGCCACAGGTGCGAATTTGGCACAGTCCAGCTCGAAAAATGTCTAGGTTAGTAACCATTTCAGCACCGTCAGAGCCACTGCAGAGGTGGCACAATTCAATTCGAAAATCGTCAGAGGAGTGCCACTTAGTCAACATTCCATCGTAGATGGCAAGGGACACCTATGGTCCAATCAGCACGCCAACAAGCCGTCAGAGGTTCAGTTGCGAACAATGGAGGTATTATACGAGGGTTGTATGCCACCATCCCATGGAGATATACCAACGCACCACATGCAACTGATGTGCTAAGCCACTGGGGAATTCCAACCAAGAAGCGGATGACCACCAGACTAGACCACAGCTAGCATAACCGCCAAAAGTCTCTGTCACATGGAAACAAGTTAAAACTCCCAAAAGGTAATGCGTAACCGTCAGAGTGATGGTCCAAAACTTTGATAAAATTAAATGCAGAGGTTTAAAATTATATACCAACTATTGTTGTGTGAATAATCCAAGTGTTAGGGAAAACATTAATGTTTATGTTTGTTGAAGAGTCGAGACCTCATTCGATGTTAGCACCCTTGGTCAATTAAATTGTAGGATTTAGTATTAAATTCAATCCATCATGCACTAATAAAAGAAATAGTGATTTAGTTTTAAAACTATATACATTATGTTTCAAGCACCAAGCCATTTCATTTGGCCACCTCTTAATTTGTTAAAACAGTTCATTTTAAACTTAGTCTAGTCCACCTTCTAAATGCTTCGAGTGAAGAAGCATACGAGGAGAAGGAATTGCGAGCCTTGTATAGAGAGGTAGTAATAGTAACCAGCCTTATCAAGGAGAATAAGAGAGGAATTCCAGAGCCTATCAAATTCCTTTCTATTTCAGAGGCGAAACCTTTCAGGAAGGAGGCAAGAAAATCGAGGGCAGAAGTTTTGCTTCAGTTTCAATGTACAAGAGTTGAATGGAGCTTCAGAGTTAGATTTTCGGTATATTCCTAAAGATTCTCTTATGAGAATTTCTTGGCCATCCTTGGGACTTTTCAGGAACGAATTTAGGCATTGGAAAGATGCGACAGAAGGATTTATTTCTACAGTAACCAACAGTGTCTGCGAGTACAGTTTAGTTGGTGAAATATCTTGTAAATAAACTCTTTGAAGCATTCCTAATAAAAATGGTCGCACATTCGAAGTAGACCCAGAGACGTAGTCCAGGAGGGATGAACTCCGTCATCAAATGTTTACTGAGTTTGCATATTTTATTATTGTTATTTATTCGTCATTTTAGTTTGTTGTTTAAAGCATAATAGCTCATTTAAACAAATTCATTTGATTGAAAGACCCAATTTAGTCTTGCACTTGTGGAGAATAAGATCTTAATCCACATTTTTAGACCACTTCGAGATGAGGAATATCAACATATTGTCAAATATACTTGGCAGGAGAGATCTCTGACCGATGGTCAATTGGTGTCTGAATTGTTTGCTTAAAATCTTAAACACCTCAAGAAGAAGATGATTGTCTAGGTAAAGGAAAAATAAAAATAAGGATGATGAAACTGTCAGGATCATAGAAGAAACACTTGCCAGATTAGAAGAACCAGATGGAGGAGGATTTGTCTCTACTAAAGCAAAATACGAGGTCATTAAGCTCGAAGCTGAATGACTCAGGATTTTAAAAGACAGAGAAGAAAGCTATAGGATTAAGGGCAAAGCCATCTGGCTTTAAGTTGGTGATGCGAATACAATTTTTTTCTAGAAGTTTGCAAAAGAGTGGAAATCTAGAAATACTATATGGTCATTGGAGGATGATGATGGCACATATGTACAATCTGTTAGCACTCTACTGGTTCTCGGAAGGTTGAAAAGGATATTGACAAAGGTAACCACAGACCACTTTGACCTAGTAGCTACCCATACTAGGTAGAGAGGGATCTCTCTATGAGATCACAGTCAAGGATTAACTATGATATGGAGGATATTAGTGTAGATATGATATTATCAAGCAATTTTTAAGAAATTTAGGGTTTGATGTTGGATCAGGGATGAGACCAAGTAGCTAGGTCTAGGTATCAAAGGGTTTACAACTACAAAAATATAAAGGAGCAAGGTAGTAGTGGATCTGTGACGCCTTTAGGGATTTTCAGGTGTGATGGAGGGTCTGAAAAGGTAGAAAGATTCAATGAGCATGTTCAATCATGAATTCATTAAACTGGAAGAAAGAAACACAAAATGATATTTCCATATAAATAGAGATAAATTAATAGAATTTTGCCTATGAACTGTAAGGAAAGCCACTGAAGATACAAGGTATGGAAAGATGAGATATATTTCATTCAATAAAGAATATAAAAGATAAAATACATGATCATAAACTCACTGCACATGAATTCCAAGATAATAGCTGCAACTACATCCTTTGATTTCTGAATATGAAAGTGAAAGTACAAGCTAGAATAGTTACAATCCTATAATGTCAAACTAGTCAAATGACTCTAAAAATGATAGACATAGACCAAAAAAACCTCTCCCGTCTCTTAGGGGTCGAATCCCTCATTTGTGGATCTGATTACAATATATTCTCAACAAAACCCTAATGTCTAGGGAAGGTCAACCACTTCACCTCATGATAGGAAACTAGATACATTTGACCAAAATTACATTAAAAAGTATGTATCTACCCTATTTCATCATCAATTTAATTAATTACACTCCATGACATCATAAAATCATCATCATCCATTAATTACATTAGTAAAAAGTCAAACTAGGTCAAAATTTCTGTGAAAATTGCCTTCTGGAGAAAGCATAGCGAAATCTGGAGAAAGCGTAGTGAACTGAGGAAAATGACAATTTTAGGGCTTTCCAGGTGTCAAAATCCTGATAAGAAAGATGATGTGGAAAGATCTGGATGTCTTCTACATGAGAGGCTCATCAAGCACTCAAAAAGGTGGATTCTAGCCCTCCAAATCTTCATTCTCCTAAGAGTACTCAGAAAGCGTAGTGAACCCTCCAAAAACAGGGCAGAAAGGTGATTTTTTGCATGTGTTTGAGAATTTTGACCCTCCAAAAGTGGCTGACATGGCTCTACCGCTGACTAGGATTGATTTAATCATCAAGAGGAATTCAAAAATGCTAATTTTTCATCCAATGGACACCCCCAACAAAAGCGTAGAGTGGCCCACGCTACGCTTTTGCCAGTATGACTGGTTTTCCAAATTTCCAAATTTGAACAAAATTTCACAAAAACCAAAATTTTCTCTAAAACTCTCCAAAATTGGTCCAGAGGTGCCTAACAAGGTGCATTATGCTACTAAGGAAGCATCAATAAGAATCTTCAAGTTACCCTTCTCCTTTTGATCAATTAGGGTTTCCTTTATTTTTTCTTGCAATTGTTTGACTTTGACTTTTAAAATTTAATTCCTGGCATATTAGTGGTCAGTCATGTGTTTTTGCATCCTGTTGTTTTTTTGGCCTTTCCAAGGAGCTTCTCCAAGTGAATGTTGGAATTATCAAGCCAAAACTCCCTTTTCTCATTGATTTCCATGGCTATCCTTTATTCAAATGTTAACTCATCATCTGATGGATTTTTCTCTCTTTCTTTCTGCAATGCTCTTCAGAGACACAAGGTCCTTGGCCTCTTCCTTGTCACCTGCTCTTCATGCTAATATAAATCCTCACGGTCAACCACTGCCTTTCCTTTTACATCTTGCACACTATCTTGAAACTAAATTTTCTCTAAAGAAAATTGTTTTTCCTTCAACTGATTGTTTTCTTGCTCTAAGAAGGAGATTATGAAATTTTCCCTTGTCAAGTTTCCTTTGAGCTCTTTGATCTGAGCATATTTTTCTTTGATGATCAACTCTAGGTTTTCATGCTCCTCATCATGCAAATATGTCTCATGCTGGAATGGTAATTCTTGCTCTACTGATGTGGTCTTGGCCCATTCCTCAATACGAGGAGAAAACACAAGCCTTATGCCTCTCTGATAAGTCTGAGTGACCTCAAACTTCCTCCTCACTGAAAATGTGCTAGGTGATCCAACCTCCACATGTCTAGATGGTGTTGATGGTGAACTAGGGCTAGTAGGCTGGCTACTAGAAGACAAAAAGACATCTTCTTACATGAAGGTTTCCCAAGTGATTCCCTTCTATTCAAGCTAGCGTAAAAAAATGATCTTGATCAGAGCATGGTGGAAGGGGTTGGTTTCAAGACTACTATGCTTATGCTGAACTTTTTTCTGCAATATTTGCCAAACTTCTGTATAGGTAATAGGGAAAATTGAGTGGCTCTACCCATGTGGAATGCATGAGAAGTCTGACATGATACCCATATAGTCTAGAAAATCTTCCCTCACAGGTGAAGTACTTCATGATGGTCTTCATTAGTGGTGTATACTTCTCAAGGAGGTGCTCAACAGGAAAAAAAAATTTCATCTGTTGTTGATAATGTCTTCTAAGATAGGTTTGGTAGTTTTGAAGGTCTAGGTCTTGGTTTTTAAACCACTTTTCACCATTATTAGGTATTCCTGTGGCCTTAGCTACTATATCAGTTGATATAGTGAAAGTAACCCCTGCAATTGTTACCTTGTCATTTTTGAGTTGAGTGGCAAAACATTTGGTCAATGTGGCATCGTATTTAACTTTCTCAACTTGTTCATAAAAAGGAAGACATCCTACTCCTTGAAAATGATGCTTGGACAATGGTGAAGACATCATTTCAAGAGTGGTTAAGGGCTCATGTATTATCACCTGTCCTCCCTTATTGTAAGACTTTTTCTCCTCCATTTGATTGTTTGCAAGGGGAAAAACCCTAATAGGAGAAAACAGGGGAAGGGAGAAAAGGGATAGGATGAAGGGCTTAGGGAAGGGAGATGGGTGTAGGAAAAATTAGGGAAGTGGACAACGGTTTTAGGAAACTTTAGGAAGTGAAATGGAGTGAATTAGGTATGGGAATTAAGCTAGGGAATTTTTACACAGTCGCCCAAAATTGTAGAATTAGGCTAGGGTTTAGGGTTTTGGGATTAGGAATTGGGAATGAGGGGATGTGAAGGTTGTGGGAGATGGTTTAGAGTGTGAGGGAGTTTAAAAAGTCTAGGGGAGAGTTTTTTTACCTTGTAAAATGTGAAAAGTTTGGATAATCACTAAAACACAACGTAGGGGCCAATGAAGGGTTTTCACTCTAAATTAATGAAATTGAGCTGAAAGGAGAGGTTTTATAAGGTGTAAATTACTTTTCCACTGAGGCTAAACACCTTAATATCCTTCATAAGCCTTCATAAGTTTATTTGATGCCTCCAAAAGGGAAAACCCATCTTATGGAAGAAAGTGTAGCGTGGAGCCCAGAAAGTGCAGCGTCGTTGCTTTGGCATCAAATTTTGGATTTTTTTTGGCTTGAATTTTATGAATTTTCACTTGGTGACGAATGAGAGCTCTTCTTCAATGAGGTTAATGAGAAAATTAGCTTGAATTGGTCTTTTATAACTTGTAGTGGTCACTTTTCTTCATGGTAGTGGGATGGCCCACTACATGTATTTTCACTTTGCTTTGAAAACTTGTATGCAACTTTGGAACATGATGAACTTATTAGATATTGAAACATGAATTAAATTTGAAACCAAATTCTATTGAAAAAATTTACCTATTACCACTCCTCCATTTATGGATTTTATGCATGAAATGACAGATTTTTGATGAATGAAACCCTAATGAACTAATGGAGACACTGAGCTGAATGAAATCATGATGATGATGACTGAAGTGATAATGATTACCTTTCAATGATGGTACACTAAACTGAGTGATGACAATGACCGACATGTGAAATTTTTGAAAGGAGTGGAAATATCCCTAGACACACTATCTAGTGACCAAATTTTTATTTAAAGACCTAATGAAATGACAAAAAATTGACTTTGAGAACCTAACAAGACGTGATAAGAGCATATTTGATCACTGATGATAGGATTAATAGACTGACATTAACACAATCCTTCAACAACTTAGAAAATATGGGTATTTCACATTTTGGGCATTTGTTTAAAGCCCCACAGGAGGCATCTCTTGCTGAAATTATTAAAGTTGTTGGTGTTTTCCCTAGATTTTTAGATTAGGAGGCAGATGAGGCGCTCAATGAATCAATGTCCATGGGAGAACTAGAAGCAACCATTGAATGGTTTAAGAAATATAATCATCCAGGATCGGATGGTTGGCCTGTGGAATTATATCTAGCATTATTTGAATTGATAGGCCATGATCTTCTTGGCTAGAGGAAAGTTGAAAGAATGGTAGATTGTATGATGCATTCAATGCCACCTTTATTGCCTTGATCCAAAAATCTGATAAGCCTTGTTCATTTAATGATTTTTGGCCCATCCCTCTATTTAATTGCATAGATAAGATCATTGGGAAAATCATTGGAAATCACATAAAGCCTATCCTATCCCAACATATATCTCAAGAGAAGTTTACCTTTTTAGATAATAACTAGATCCATGAATCTATAGGAATTTCAAAGGATGGTTTTCATTCATTGAAAATAAAAAAATTAAAGGGTATGATATATAAAATTGACCTATCTAAGGCTTTTGACAAAGCCAACTCGCTGTACCTGTAGATGTTAATGACTCATATGGGATTTACCCATGATTTTATAATGTAGATTATGTGTTGTATCTCCAATGTATCATACAGTATTCTCATTAATGGATCAACCTCCAATTTCTTTCATGCATAGCATGGTCTCGGGCAGGGATGCCCATTATCACCGTTACTCTTCCTCCTATTCATTGGAGGTCTAAGCAGATTGATTACTAAGAAAAAGAATTAGGGGAGATTTAAAGGTGTCAAAATTGCATAAAATGTCATACTATCACACTTACTATTCATCGATGATGTTCTTATATTTATGAATGGGTTGGTCAGTGATTATACTAATTTTAATGTCATTCTAAATTTATTTTGTAAGGCAACACGGATTGTTAGAAACCATGAAAAGTCAACCTTGACTGATTTAGGTTGTTCTCAATATGAAATAAACTATGTTAATCAGATATTTCCTTTCAGAATCTTGGCATTTGATGAAGGTCTCAGATATCTGGGATTTAGGCTCAAACCTAATACCTATAAAATCACAGATTAGACATGGTTGGTGGTCAAGGTTGAAAGAAGAATAAATATTTGGCATCATCGTTGGTTATATCATGTTGGGTGACTTGTTCTTATCAAATCGGTATTGGAATTTATTCATTTATATTAGATGTCACTGGCCTATATCCCTAAAGGAATTTTATCTAGAATTCAATAGTTATGGTGCAGATTCCTTTGGTGCGAGAGAAAGGAAGGTATACATTTCAAATGGGTAAGATGGGATCACATTGCTTTTCCTAGGAAGTTGGGTGGACGGGGGATAAAGAATATTGGTTTTTTTTCAAAATCCCTTGCAACAAAATTGGGTTGGTTATTAGAAAATACATTATTCCACGGGATATACTAGAATGGAACAGACAACCTAACTGGAATAAAAAGGATATTTCAACCATATGGTGATCGATTTTGAACTCTATTGAATTCATTCGAGCAAGAATGTCTTGGAAAGTTGGGTTGGGCACAAAGGTTCACATTGAATTGGATTTCTGGTGAGGGAGTGGGAATTCTCACATTCTCCCCCCTCAACTCATTCGATTTGTAGAGTCATCTAATATTATGACTCTAAATCAAATTGTAGATCCAGATAATTCGACTATTTTTGGACAGGCATGGAAATCTGCACTGGATCTTAGGATTCCTACAAAATGGCAACAAGAGTGGAAAAAAATTATTAATGTATTATCAGAAGCACACATGAGGATTTAAGATACAGATGATGAATTAGCTTATTTTATTTACAAATAGGGAAATTACTCTCCTCAAGATGGTTACCCATTTATCTTTTTTGATCATGAACCCGAGCACTATGTATGGTGGTGGTGCCCTATATGGAAATTAAAATCCCCATCCAAGGGAAAGCCTCTTATGTGGTGCTTATTATGCAAGAAAGCTCCTACAAGAGACAATTTACAACTTCATTTCTTTCAAGGTCCCACATGGTGCATCCTTTATGGAAATGATATAGAATCTATTGACCATTTATTCCTTCAATTCCCCTCAAAAATTGATCTATGGAACCAGGTATATCAAATGATAGCTATCAATATCAGGTGTGTGGGAGACTCAATACAATATGCATGGGAATCATGGTGGAACCAAGATCACCCTACTAAAATTCACAATATTTCTCTATTGGTTTGTTGGAGTATTTGGATTAGAAGGAACAAATTTATTTTTCATGAGAATGAACCAAATTGTCTCCTATCTCTTTCACATTTCTGCACTTTATAATATGATCCCGGATGATGATCCCAGGCAAAAAAATATGAATATTGTAGCTGAAACCATTAATAAATATAATCCCTAGGAATACTTCAATGTATTCACTCAACAAATAGGTTGCGGTGATGGTGTTGTTTAATATCTAAATGACAATCATTTTTACAAAATAAGGATGGGATTAGGAAGATGCACCAAAAAATTTTCAGAACTAAACAACCTTCTACATATTATGTTTTTTTCCCTTAAGAAAGAAATTTGTCACCTTCACATATTTGGCGACTCAAAAATTGTCATTAACTGGTTCAATTTTCAAGCTGAATGTCACGTGCACACACCCAGGAACTTATTGGAAGAAGCCTTATCCTTAAAATCATGTTTTGACTATATCTCATGTTGTCATATTTATAGGGAAAGGAAGCAACTTTCCGATAACATTTCCAAGAAAAAAGCACAACAACCTCTTGGTTATTGGATGATACCGGAGCACATTGGGCATGAATTTTATCAATACTTTCACAAGACTTTTATAGAACAACATCCATAGGGGCCAGCAATTCCCTGACTTCTGCAGATCAATGCCGATGATTTCAGTTATTTTATTGTTCTTTTTTGTGCGGATCACATATATATATATATGTGTGTGTGTGTGTGTGTGTGTGTTTGTGTATTTTTATTATTTATACTGTCAACATATCAGCAACATTTTTTACAATCTTTTATCTCTAAATTGGTACTGATGGGCTGCACCACTAGACAACTTAGAGTAACTCTTCCAAACCAAATTTCGACTGAGGATTAGCCTCTTCAGCCTGAGAGGGATCTCTCAATTTATATAATGATTTGCTCAATTAATTTTTAGATCAGATGGCTAACTCTGTGATAAGTGTCTTAGTGTATTTAATTGCAAGTGAAAATGGGATATATTTCACTACCATTGGGCTCATGGAGTCAGTATGAAGGTATTTAGTGACAAATGATACTGCTTGTGGAAGTTGAGGTTTTTACTATTTCAATGAAAAAGATAACACTAACACACAGAAAATATTCAATAACTTAATGTCAAAAGGAAGCCAGAGCATGAGGCATGAATTCTGAGTAATATAACATCAAGATATTGAGAAAATATATTAAGAAAACATAAGGTATAAACTCATTGCAACAGTCAAAGAATCTCAGGTTAGGCAGAAAACACCATCACTATATATTACTGATATTCCAAGATTTACAATAATAGTAGTCTCAAAGTAACATTCTCCAACCCTTTCTAATTCGATTTCCTATCTATAAATAGACCTTTGTTGCTTACATAGGATCTGCCCAGCTAGCTAGATCATCGAACCCTAACTTTGACACCTATCATAACAATAAACTACATTCTTGGAACTGAAAAAGACACCTAGTCTCTTAAGACTTATACTTCTAATAGGACCATGCTTTACATTTATTACATTAATTTTTTTAGTAATGGTACAATTACATTAATAAGTATTAGATGCTCGAGTGGCATTCACCATCACTAAGAAATTAATGTACCCACTAGATTTAGAAAACGCCAGTCCTATTTTTTAGGAAAATATAAACACAACTTTAATCCTTGTCTTCATGTTGAGCTAGATAGGTGATACTCTTGTCGAGTAGTGAATCTCTGCTGGGGTGGCCCACTGTCATCTTAGATGTCTCCACATGGCTGGATATTCTTCAAAACACTTTTCAAACCTCCAAAATCCATTAAAACACTTCACTACAAAAACATAGTACCCTTAGGCAGTTTCATAGTGTAGTTTAGTAGCACTTTTACTTCAGCCATCCAACTTCATTTTTTTCCTCCTCTGCTAATTAAGACATGTTTTTTTAGGCCCTATGGGCTAAATAAAATCAATTTCCCTCCTCATATTTCCATCAAAACTATTTTTGTGGTAAAAAACATCCTACAGGGATTTCGTAGCAAAATTCAGCCTTCAAGCATGGACTTCGCTACGAAATTGCCTAATTTGGCTGAAAACACAGATTTGTCATTTTTCTTCAAAATTTCATCTTCTAAACCAAAATTGATGTTTCCTACATGCTATACAATTTACCAAAAGTGTTTAGATAGACCAACCCCTCAAACTTTGGTCACATCATCCTTAGCATCAACAAGTTGTACCTCTTCAGATTCATTTATCACTTTCATTTTTAGTCTTGTTTTCTTCAATTCTTCTTGAATCATTTCCATTTGGTCCTCCAAATCTTTAAGTTTCCCTTTGAGCCTTTTTCTCTCAGACTGTAGCCATATATTTCTTTTCCTAGTGTTCTTCACCACTTTCCTCGGAGAAATGTTTCTCTTTAGAATTTTCTTAGCATTTGACAATGTTTTGTCATATTTATCTAGCTGATCTTTCATTTACTTTTCAAAGTCTGCCATTAGCTATATGTTTACCTTGGCCTCTTGAAGTTCCAATTTGACTTCAATGATTTCTCCCTCGGCCTCTCTTAATTGATCGTGCAATATTTGTACTTCAGTCCTTTCCTCAACTTGCTCCTTTTCTTTTCTTTGCACAAAAACCTCTTTTGTTGTTGGAGATAAGTCCATAATTTTTTCTGTGATAGGCTGCTTGCCTTTGTAAATATTTTCTGCTCTCTTACTCTCCATGTCACCCTTTGCAAGTTGTGACCTAGCCATTGGTTTCCTTGGCTGGAATATGAAGCCAACATCTTCTCCTACAAAACCTAATTTTTTGACAGATTTACCTTTATGCTTCTTCCTTCTATCTCCTTCGGTGTCTTTTGCTTGGAAAATTGGAGATTCTTCAATGTCTATTTCATGAAGGATGTCTTCAAGATTTCCTTTGGCAGTGGTTTGGCTCCTGGTTATCCTCCTGCTACCATGTTTGCTAATTTTATGTTTTTGACTTGCTAGTGATGGTTGTGAGATATTTGTCGCTAGTATGGGTTCAAATTGAATATCCATTGGCTCCACAATAGGTTGTCCTCCTTCTTCATTAACTTCTTCTGTCACATTTGGAGATGAAGTAATATTTGGCTTTGAAATATTTTTAGGTGTCACTGAATCTACTTCATATCCACTAAGAAAAAGAAAAGATGCCCAATATCTGTTGAACTTATTTAATTCCTCCAGCACTAATAGTTTGATCAGGCCATGGTGAAAGATTGATGTCTCACTTCCCTCAACCCTGGCTTGGACCTTATCATACATCTTCCCCAAACTTCTAAACAAAAATAGAGGCAAATCAAGGGGCTTGTTACCAATGAAATGAAAAAGGAACCTGAAATGATATAAGTAGACCATATGAAACCTCCACTCACAGGTAAAATACTTCTAGACCACAAACAAAAAATTTGAATAATTTTATTTCATATAACTCCTCGGGATGCCACTTGCCATGTCAGATCTAATGTGCTCCTGTTTGAAAAATTCCTCACAGCTCTTCATTTTGAATTTGTTCCTTTGAACCATTCCTTACCTCCTCTATGTATCTATGTAGCCTGAGAGATAGTATTAGGTGATACTGTAAAATTCAAAACTCCTACCTTTGAGGTTGTCCCTGTGAAATTGGTTGCAAAATCTTTGGATATTTGAGAATGTAAACCTTGAAGCTTCTGACAGAACTGTAGACAACAAACATTCCTGAAAGCATCCATGAAACTAGCATCTTCATTCAATAGTTTTAAGTCCCTAGGCTCGTATCTCACACAGTAACCTCCTTTATTTACTTTCTTCTTCGCTTCCATTGCTCCTTTATACCCTCGCTACTTCTTAGTTGTTAGACCTGCAGATGAACAAACCTAGACAACAAGTTGTTTGTGTTGTGAATCAACTCTTCAAGGATGACACTGTGATGCTACATGTAAGACCTTGAACAATGAATGACAGAGAGGTGCTTAGAGGTGGAATTTAAAATGAAATTCAACAACTTGAGGGAGAATGATGACAAATGTGACCACAAAAAGCAATGATGAGTGAAATCACGACCTTGCATGCTTGGTGATCATGGTAACTAATTTGGTGACCTCACCTTTACCGTTGGCCATCGAAAGATTGACACCTCACCCCACTCTGTCTTTTCTGCATAAAAACATAGTTTCGTAGCGAAAACAGTTAAAATCCTAACAGATTTGCTACGAAATTGTCAAGTGATTACTTAGAGAAATCTTCCATTCTACCGTTGTATTCGCTACCGAATGGTGAAAAAACATACAAGTGGCTTATTTTTTGATTTGAAGGCATGGGTGCGAAAACTAAATGACATGGAATGGATTTGACTGACATGAAATGATTCATGGTGGGTTTTAGACTTAGGATAAAGCTTATTACATGTGCTTTTTCATAAATTTCATAAATCCAATTACGAAAATAAAATGGAACCTAGGTGAATGATGTGCAAGACCCTATCAATGAAATTTGAAAACTTATGAGTGCTAACACAATCCATCATAGAATTTTTTCAGTATGTGGTAGGGCCACCAGTTTTGGCATATGCTCCTATAGAAACATCTACAACATGTAATTTTTGTTAGTGTCAATCTTTGCATACTTCCACCAGGGATCAAAACACATTTACATGTGCATCTTAGGTGTCTCATACTGAATAAATTTTTCATCATCCCATTAGGTCATGACTTAAAATTGTTCCGCTGGTGGTTTTCCTTGTCAATAAATTCCACTCTCCCTCCAAGATTCATATTGCTAACTCATTCCCATGTCACCTTGAGCATAATAACACTTATGGAAATGCTTTTTTCACTTGAAAGAATTTTAAGTCAAAATCTCATTCAAAGTCAGGTTAAAAAGCAATCCCATTAGGTCATTAGGGTTTTGCACTTATCAAGGTTATTCCTTCATTCAGATGAGGTCAGCACATATATGAGAGGGACTAATTAAGAAATTTGATTTCCAGAAAATCATAATGTAAATATTATACTTTTTAAGTTTTATTTTTCAGTTTAAGGACTTTTATATCAAAATGTCATTTTGATAAAAAAAGTCAAATATGTAATTTATTTTTATATTTCCAAATGTAATTTTATGTTATTATATGTAATAATTTCATCCCAAAGCTTTCAAATTAATTATGTCCGGCCCAAAGTGGATGAAAAAGAGCCACACTTAATGTTGATGAAATCCTGCAATGCCAAAAGTCAGAAAACAAAAGAATATCAGTGACAAAGAGGAAAGTAAACATTAGAAAAATGGGTAATTTGAAATAAATTTCAATTCACTAAAGCTATAAAGATCTTCAAGCACCTCAAAACACATCATTGTTGTCATTCAAACATCAAAAGCCTTCAGAAAAGGAGAAAATCCACGTTTTGGAGAAATTTGGGTAAAAATTGCTTGGCGTTGCGCTAATACAAAGAGGCGCTGCGCTAATGGTCTGGTGCTGCGCTAATGCCTAGCTTAGCTTTCAACTCTGAAACTCATTCAAACTTTCTCAACTCTTCACCAAAGTGCCTTCCACCTCACTTGCAAGTAATTAACCTAAGATTTCACCCTCTTTGTTGTATTTAAAAGGAGTTTTATGCTGATTTGGTGTCTATGTGAAAATTTGGAGGTTGTTCATGCTAAAAACCCTAGTTTATTCCTTATTCCCAAATTTGCACCCTTAGATCCCACCTTACACTCATACATCTTTCTAAAACCCTACCATATCATCTTATAGCATCATAAAATCCCTTTCCCTATCCCTTTTCCCTAAACCTAATTTCACTTCCCATTCCCTTCTACCTCATCCCTAGGGTTTCCAAACTATTAAGCTTAAGATGACTGAAGAGTATCACAAAGATATCAGTGATAAAGAAATACCAAAGAGAGGTGATCTTATAGGAGGGAATATTAATAGATTTGAACCCATGAACACAAAGGAACTCATGGCCTCTCCTCTTACTGTTTCATGTTTCAAACATGTGGGTTGTTTTGAATTTTGAGAGAAGGTACAACAAATCCAATATCCTCCTTTGTTGACCAGGTTGTTCATCACCAACCTTCATGATAGATAGGTTACACTTGTTGGAGTCACTTTTATCATGTCCACTGATGCCATTGCAGATGCTACAGGGATCCCTAGTGTGGGATAAAAATGGTTTAAAAAGGTAAAACTTGATGTGAGCTATTATGAACCATACTTAAATCCAGATATAAGGATGATAAGAAAATTGTTTTCCATTTCTCTCACCTCCTTGACTGGTATGCCCCTATGATGAAAATAATAATGAAGTATTTCACTTGTGAGGGGAGGTTTATCCGACTCTATTCATACCATATCCGACTCCTCATGCACTTTAGTAAAGTCAGAATGCTTCATATACCTCACTATCTTCTCCAAATAATTGACAAGATGGCATACATTGTACAAAATAGGGAGTACAATCATCAAATGCAGAGTTTGTTTCACCACTCCCTCATCAAGATGGTGGTCATGCATTAGCTGGAGCAGAAGAACATTTCTTGGGACACTTTCATTGCAAATGAAATCTTTACTTCCCCACCTAGTCATCATGAGCAGAGTATCCCTTCTTCATCTCATCCTCCCATACCTACCTCTCCATCTCAGCCTGCTACTCATACTTCATCACCTAGTCATATCCATTCACCTCATGTTGACCCTACTTCTTCACCTCTCCATAACATTTCACCTTCACCGCATCATGATATTGAGGCAGTTTGGGCTAATGTAACTGAAGTTGAGCCATTTACCAAGACCTATCAGAGAGGCCAAAGGCATGTGTTTTATTCACATGGTGTGAAAGGGGCCATGCCTTCTTCATCGGCAAACAGGTAGACAAGGGTAAAGAAAAGGCTACATAACCTAACATTGTTGAGCAGGAGGACAAACATGAAACTGAGCAGGAGTTTCAACTGATTGACCTTGATGATGAGGATGAGGTTAGAATCACCAATGCATTGATCAGTAGCAAAGAGGAAAATATTAGTGAGCTTCAAGCTAATATTTACAGAGCACAGTATGTGATTGACTTCCTTGAGCAGGAAAATCAGCAACTGAAGGCCAAGCAGATCATCAGTGAGGTGAGGACCATCAAAGCTCAAAAAGAGGCAGGGAAGGCTAAGGATTTGTTGTAGGATACTTTGGAAAAATTTGGTGAGTTTTATGGTGAGGAGGATCAGCCTCCAAGACAAATACCAAAAACAATGGGGCTTAGGAGAGCTCTAGCCCATGAGAGACAAAAAGAGGCTGAGTTGGTAAAGAAGCTCACTCCAAGTGAGATGCTTGCCCTTGAGATCACTAATGATAGGGAATCATGGCTTGATAGAGCCAATTTACATCTGGAGAATCTACTGAAGAAGGCCAAAAGGTACAATGATATTCATAGGAAGATGGAAAATCAATATGCCATGAGAAACAAGATTGCAAGGCCCAAGCCCAAAAGTGCCCATGCAAATATTCAAGCCTTGACCGAACAAAAGGAGAAGGAGAAGTTAGATATACTTGTTGAGGTGTCTCTTCATGCCTCAAACCCTTAATCAGCAAGTGACCTCAATTTTTTTTCAAATTTCGGCACATTTGGCACTTCGATGCAAATTTTGGTTTTTTGAGCAATTTGACACACATAAATTTGGCTAAAAACGTAGCGCCCTTGGCGCTACTCTTTTTTTTGGAGCATAAAAATGGAAAATAGTCAGCATCCTCATGTTCATAATGATGAGTACATCAACCTCAGCAAGTTTTAGGAGATTTGGAGCAGAACTGGTCCCTCAAAAGTACAAAAAACCTCCTAATTTTCATGTTTATGCCTCCTTTTTCACCTTGGTGCTGCGCTAATACCAGTTTTGGGAGAACTCATTTTTGACAGGGAAGATGGGCACCATTTTCGAAAGTGAAAGTATATTTGGAATTTATACTCAGAGACCTTTCCAATGAGCTATCATAGAGTGGATTTGGACAATAGGAAGGCCTTAAAAAGTGGATTAAAAAACAGGTCAATGTTTTTGTCATGGCACTGCACTAATGCCAGGAAATTTACATTTTCAACAGTTTCATCAAATTTTGAAGTTTCAATCCTATTTAACTTTTTACTTGGGCAGATGAAGAAGTTACTAATTTAAATTTCATATTTTACTTTTACCTAAAGTAGATACATTTAATAAGTCTTCTATAGGTCAAAGGAATCAGTTTCCTCTCTTTTAGAGGCAAATTGTTGAGTTTTCCTAGTCTTCAGATACTTGTTTGGGAGTAGGTGAAATTGATCCCTATCTCATGGATTCGACTCCCTGAGGTTAGGGAGAGTGGTTTTTAGGTCTATTTTATGTATTTCCTCAGTCACTGTAATGGTTGGACTCACTTGGAGCTTTGGCATCTCAAGTGGCATCTCAAGAGACATTTTGTATATAAGTTTGGCTTGGATATTAATAGAAATTTGCAGCTATTTATTTGGGATCCATGTGGTATGAGTTTTAGACATATTTTCCTCTCTGTTATCAATTTTTTTGAATGTATTTTTAATTCATAAACCATTTCATGTCTATAATATACTAGATTTCAAGTTTGAAAGGTAGAATCCATATTTATTTATGCTCTGTTTTGGGAAATTTAGTATAATGTGTTCATTCTCCTTAGTTTAGGGAAAATGCATTCCAAATTCTTTCCTTAGCTCCTCACCAGTCTCTTCACCTCACCATAATCATATTTTAATGTCAAAACCTTCTACCTACCTTGCCCCTTCCTTGCAAATTTTGACCTGTTCTCTTTGGCCCTAGTCAAGCTGACCTCCCCGATCCGCCAAAGAAACCCTACACAACCAAAATCAAAACCTTGAGCTACTATACCTAGCCTAAAATATTCTCTCTCTCCTCATTCATCTTGATTCCAGGATTTTTACTAGAGAGCTCCTCTCCCCTCAATGTAGGGCTAGCTACTTGGCTAAGTGTGGTTTGAGGTTACCTCGGGATTGCCTCTCTCAGCCTGAGGTTCAATCTGAGTGATAACAATTTTCAATATTTTACATAATGAAAGTTGCATTTTTTCCTTGGGGAAAAATTTCTTTTAATTAAAGAAAAATAAAATAAATTACAATTTCTACATTTTTAGTATAAAAATACGATACACCAAAATTAATTTCATCAATAGAAAAAAAATACTTGTATCCCCTTATCTTCACCTATTTGGATTTGGATGAAAATTTTAGTTAAAACACATTTATATAAAAATTTTCAATAATCGTCTTTTCCTTGCTCCTTATTTTCACTATTGTGGCCCAGTTTTGAATAAGTACTGGCACATAGTAGCATGCGAAATTACTTGATTCTAAGTACATAAAGTATATTAATTAATTTCATAAACCCTCTATTTGTATTATATCTGACCCTTTATGCATTTCCTTGAAGGCATGGACATTTTGTATAGATTTAATATAGTTGAAAGATTATTTTGTGATGATGATGATGATGGTTAACGTCCATTGAGACCAAGCTTTGGTCTATCGGGCCTATAATTTTCTATGTTCTTAATTTTCTGGCTTCTCGTCTTTCTTGGCAAGATTGGTGTTGTAGCTTTCTTTTTCTTCTCTACGGTCTTCCAACTTCCTTTATCTTGCACCTCCTTCATCTCTTCTGATTCTTGGGACACAGGTGCCTTATCTTCGGGATCTGGGAGATCTGCTTTGCTGCTAAATGAAGATTTATTTTGTGCGGTATTCGAATCCTCATAATTCTTGATGCTTGAGGGGATGTTGAGTTCTTTTTTTTGTTGTTGGGTGAGGCTTTCCCCCTGCTTGTCTTGAGGGTTGTTTCTTTCTTGCCTGATTTCTTGTGATTCAGAATTTTCTGGAGATTATTCTTCCTTTAAGATAGTGTAATGTTCCTTTTGTGCGTAGGTCCTTCCCACCATGTAGATCTATGGTGATTCTTTCTAGAAGAATTTTTCTCGAAGACTTTTGGGCAATTTTTGGGTAGATGGCTCGTCTCAAAGCAGGATCAACATCTGAAGAGGACACTTTCATAGTCGAGTTTCTAGTTCCATACATAGTCTTTGCTTGTTAGGATTATTTTAGTTGGGAATCCAGCATTGAAGTCCATTTCTACACAAATATGTGCATAGGTGGTTCTGACATATTCCTCTATTTTTGGGCATCTACAGTAAAATTTCCCAATTGTATTTCCAATGGCTTTTAGCAAGGAGAGATTCTAGAGATGCAAAGGTAGGTTTGGCAATCTTACCCAAACTGGTGCTGAGGCTATGACTGTTGTTGAGGGATCGAATGATGGGTTCCATGGCTTCATGGATAGGCCCGATTTTTTCAAAAACCAAGGGCCAAAATCTAAAATACTTTGTCTGCTTTCAGAGTTTTCAAAATCTACTATAAAGAAACCCTAAACACAGGGGTAGATATTAATTTCATCATAAATGACAGGCTTCCATACCTCTGAGATACAATTGTGGAGAGCTGTCAGCCGTGGCCAAAAGCCATTAAACTGGCAGATTAAGGCACTTTCGGAAAACTTCAAGGCCTCATCCGGTGAAGCCTTGACCACCTGCACAGTGGGAGTCGGGCTTAACCACCCGAATAGTGGGCACTAGGGCTTCATCGACAATATGGGCGGTGAGCTTGACTCTTAGAGACAGACAGAACTCTGGCTAGCAATTATCTTCACGACGCTCCCTCCATAAGTCATTAAGTAAACTGTGATTGAAAAAATCATAATCTAGGATTGCGAATCCCTAGTTTGGAAGATATGTTAACCCTCCTTTGATGGAGCAGAAGATATCCGTTTTGGTAAACTTGTGAAGTGTAATGCATATATATGCTAGGCTATGGATACTAACTTAATCTATATAAATTTTATATGAAAAAAAAAAACTCAGATCTATGAAACCCATTTATAAACTAGCTAAACCAATATAACCATGGTTCTAAAACATTTTTAGATCCTCATACCCTATAGATAATTGTTATGAAATAATTACAAAATCAGTAAAATATGTAATTTATAAATGTATTATGAGTTTAGTGATTGCAAATAAAAAATTATATTCAATCAGAAGTTCAATATGATTATCCTACATTGTATTGAAACATAAGAAAATTAAAGTTCTGAATTGAATTCAAACTACAATAAATCAAACACACCAATTGTAAGAAAAACAATGAAAAATATGAAACATAAACTTGAGTGATCACTTATATAATGAGATATTAATTCAGACCCTTATAGTAGTTTGTATATGAATAAAGCTTGATCTATAATGAAGTAAAACTAAGTAATGAAAATGAAAGAGGGAAGTGTGCTTCTTTTATGTAGGGGGCTTCCTAACTTTAGTCGCACATGCTAAATAAAAATAGTGCTTTTAGACTAGTGTAACTATAATTGTGAACTCATCACTAAAAATGCATTCACATAGAAAATAGATAACTAGCAAAACAAATTTATATTAATTGAAAATTGTTTTTATACACCAGGCTTACTTCCATCGCAAGGATCATGAGTATTTATACATTTCAAGACATACTATTTGAGACTATTGTTGCTAGATTTTATAACAACATAACCAAATTTGTAGACTCGAGGATATATGGATCGAGTTGTTAGCTTGATATGAGAAATTCATGATAGAAAACATGAATTTCTCCTGTAAATCTCTCCAATATTGATCTGTGTGGATCCATTCCATCATTTTCGCCAACAGATCATATACTCTACCACGTTACTATGCCATCATTTAAACATGTTGACAATAGCATTGACTGCAGTTCTGCAATGATGTGGATGACTTCTGGTTGTCTCCAATATAAGGAAAACCTTATCTTTACTCCTTTAGACATTCTACAATCATTAATTTCACCAATCCATATCTTCTTTTATCACCAAATTGATTCTGATAGGTTGCTCATCAATAAACTTAATGTAACTCTTTCAAACCACTTTTGGCTGAATATTAGCCTCTTCAGTTTGAGAGGGCTCTCTCAAGGTAATTTATGATTTTCAATGAAATTCCTACTAGATGGCTAACTCTATAACTGTAACTTGATTATGATTGACTGCAGGTTGAAAATGTAAGAAGTTGCTACCATTGGTCTTTGGGGTCAACATTAGTAAACTCAATGACAGTATTTCTTCTTATGGAAACTAAGGCAAATAGAGGTTTCAATGAAAAGGTAGTACACACATAAAACACAAGAATAAAATGGTAATTTAACCCCTAAAGGAAGTCAGAGAATGTTACCATGAGTTCTTAATGATTAGACATCAAAATGACTGCAAAAGTTAAAGATGAAAGATATAGAACATAAGACACATTGAACACCTCCTTCAAATCTCAAGTAAAGTGTTGGCTCCCTGTGATTTACAAGAATGGCAAGAATAAACGCTTCAGGGTGCCACATCAGAACCACTTTGGAATCCTACGACCTAGCCTTCCTGGATTCAGAGAGGGATCTCTGTATTAAGTGTTTTCAAAGGATAAATCTTTATACTTTGTTTATGATATTAGGCTAGTTATGAAGCTCTTAGAAACTTGTTTGTTTTGGTTGGGAATTATTAACTGAGAATGTCATTCGAAGGGTGAAGGTGAGAGTAGATTGAAAGAATGTTTCAACTAGACAGATAGGTCAAGAGACAGTATTAATCCATTGGGTTATGGAGTCACAAAATTATTTAATTGTACAAAAATTCTTCAAGGGTTTCCATAGGGCAAGTCATCTAGATTAAAGGATATTTTTAGATTAAGTTGTGAAATGGAACATTAAAGTGTTGTGAAAGAATAAAATCTATAGTCAATTAAGAATCTCCTAGCTCCACTAAACAAGAAAAGCCTTTCAAAGTAACTGTTTGAAGAAAGCCAAAGGACAGGGAAAACCATAGAATTATTTGGGCAAACTCTTATTAAAGCAAACTTTTAAGACAACAATCCAGTAATCCTAAGACTACTTTCAGAAAAAAGAAAACATATAAGAGAAAAAAGAGAACAGCCTAAGATCAAACATAAATAATCTAATCTACTTTTGGCATACTCTCAAGGGATCTTTCAAAGCAACTTTTGAAGGCAGACCAGAGGACAGGGCGTACCATAGACTTCCCTGGTTTAGACTCTACTTAGCATACTTTGAAAAAGATCTTTCAAGAACAATATCTCAAGTTTTACTCAGAAGGACATGGGCTCACCAACATTTCCTGGTTATACTCTATTGAATCATTCCAAAAACAACAAGCTAGGATAAAACTGAAGGGCAATGAAGAATCCTTAAATCAGATCTTGCAAAAGAAAACATAAAGATAAAGCTTTGCAGAGAGAAATAGGGTACCTTTAACAGTAAATCCTAATCTAAATTTTATGTTCTTTATCAAAGAAAATGGATAGCATGTAAACATAAGAAAAGACAAATACAGAGAGGAAAAACATCACCATTAACATAGACCAGGATCCTGTGAATCAACTTGTTTTATTGATGTTCAAACCAGTTACATACTCCAAGTCCAGCAGGTCTTTACAAATCAAAACTTATCTATCCAGCCTAGTATTCTTTAACTACTCAGCAGCTCTTCAACAACAATCAACAACAACCCAACACTCAACAATAATCCAACCTCTTACAATGAGTTCCTCATACAGTATTTATAGATAAATGAGGAGGTGGGGTGAAAGAAGGGGTATTTAAATGTTCATTTATGACAGAGTAAATGTTTTTGACCTTTGAGACCATGCAAGGCTCAAGGCAAAAATGTATTTAAGAGTCTAACACTGCATAATGAATATTACATTAACTTTTGAACAACTTAGTTGCATTTGTTGACTTTTAGGCTTAAATGGTAGGCTTGTAATAACTTCTAAGTTGTCTTTGTAAAATATCTCTGATTTGTAATAACTTTGTATGCATCCTTTGAGGAAAATTGGGCTAGTAGGTGGCATTTGATCCTTTGGAGAAGTTACTGCTTCGTTGGATTTAGCATTCGAAGCTATCTTTTGCTGATCTGTCTTATTTGTGCCTTTAAACTTTGTTTAAGGCTTGATTCTACTTTAGGCTTTCTTTACCATCTTTTCTTTCTTTTTCACTTTATTGACTGTTTTAAATTTTAATCCTTTGTCCTGTAATCTTTTGTCTTTATCCTTGATCTTTATGTTAATCCTCTGTTTTACTTTAATTTCTTTGATTAGGCCTTTTCTTCATTCCTTCACTGATCTTTTTGTCTTTTCTGTGTGCAGGTGTCTTCTTTGTTGCAATGGAGGGTTTCATGATTGCATCGATGGCCATGAAGCATCGATTATATACTGTTTTGAACCCTGAATTTCCCTTTTATGTGTGTTTAAACCTCGAGGATCATCATCCTGGGCTTTCTGCAACTTATATTTGGCTGTGGGAGGGCCTGTTCATTCTAGGCCACCATTAAAACCTGCACAATAAAACACTAAATTAATTAAAACCTGCGTTATTGGTTTAAACTGCATTTTAGAAGCTCGGGATGGGTTTGGAGCGATTGTAGAGGGGGGAAAAGTATGCAGAGGAGGGGTTCTATAGGTAGAACCATGAAAAATAGTGACAAAATTTGAATCTGGGCGCGACAGGAGGAAAGCGGTTTTGCGGAAAAATGGGTGGTATCACGTAGAGGATAAGCGGTTAGTGGTTTTGGTCCATATGGACATGATGCCACTCAGCAAGTGACACCTGTCCATGGAAAAACCGCCCATTTCGCGTAGAAATTGGGTGTTAACCCTTTTTGAAGAAATGCGTGTGATATCAATTATAGACCATCGGATCTGGGGGAGCCAGATCGACGGTAGGGGATGGGCGCGATCGGAGGACATGATCGACCACGGGGAGAGGAGGAGGATAGATGGCAAGCAGAGGAAGGCCTGATCGCCGTTGGATCAGAATGATCAATGGCTAGGATTATATCAGGGGAAAACATAATCGGGGGACGAAATGTTTATCGGGCAGGGTTAGAGACTTGGGATTTGTGACGACCGTTGGATCGAAAGAAATCAACGACGGAGATCTATTTGCAAGATTGCGCAAAGAATGAATGGTTAGGAGAATAAATAATGGGAGGGGAGCAATTTCCGTTAGATCGACTGCGAGCAACGGTTAAGATCATTTCGGGATGAGTGGGTAGAAGGGTGGGGTTGAAAGGTGTGGATTAACGTGGGCCGTTAGATCTGGAGTGATCTACGATGGAGATCTGCTCGCGAGGGTGAAGGGATAGAGATGGTCGGGAGGATGGATGGTGAGGAAAAGCCCGATCACCGTTAGATCAGAAATACCAACGGCTACAATGAGATCAGGGAAAGGTAAGTTGGGCGAGTAATTTATCAATAAAAGGGCTAAAGTGAGGAGCGGGGCATGGTTCTGTGGAAGAAGAAAGGGACCGGGGTTAGGATAAAAAGGGGCTGAGGGTTTAGTGAATGGTCGCGAGCCTTGGGTCATATGATGAAGGAGCGGGGGAACTTAAGCCCAAAGGGGCTTAAGGCCTTATATTTAGAAATAGGCGGATATTAGGCTTAAACAGGGTGTTTTAAGCCTTTTTAAAGGTTTCAGTAAGGTAAAAAGAGGGCATTTTTAAACCAAATAAAGGGATTTTTATGGTTTAAAGGTATTTTCAAGGGAATAGAGGATAAATGAAGGGGAAATGGGATTTTTCATAGGGGAAAAGGACTATTGAAGTAGGAGTGAAAAATAGGTAAAAATGGGGGAAGAAGAAGGATGTGAAAATGATGAAAATAGCCTGAAATCAGTTTCTTTTGAAGCAGTAGGTTGATTTGGAGGATTTTGAGTGAAGACTTTAGAAAATGGATAATTTGGAGGATAATGAACTCAGTGAGATTTCAAAAACTCACAAGTTTTCATAAAAAAAAAAATTGAAATCTGAAGGACTAATTTAGCCATTACTAGATATAACAGAATTTATAGATGGCTAACATAAAGAAGAAAATATCACTGTATATTACTAAAACTGAAAACTATTACAGAGTAGCAGTCTAGTACAATATTCTCCAACCCTTTGATATTCAACCTTCGGATTGTAAATAGGCTTCTTTTACATTACATAGGATTCTAGATCATCGAACGTTCAAACTGACAACTAATCATAACCGAGACATGTATTTCTAGAACATAAAAGACACCTATCCATTCAAGAGTTATTCTCCTAATAGGACTCTAGTTATATTTATTACAACTACTAACTAAAAGAGTGCATAATTACATCAAAATAACTAGATGCTCGAATGGCATTATCCATCATCAAAAATAATAAATTCTCTCACTAAACTACAAAACAGTCGTCCTATTTTAATGAAATGATGACATGGCATTCGTTGATTGTCCTTTGCTGATTTGGTGAAGAGGACAGCTTTGTCGAAGGCCAAATATTTGTTATATTGTTCCACTGATACCCTTTAATACCTCCACGTGTTTGGTTGAGATTCAAAATACTTTCAAACCTTCAAAAACCTTTAAAAAACACCTCGCTACAAAACAGAGTGTCTTAGGTAGTTTCGTAGCTTAGTTTAGTGGCGAGGTTGTTTTTGTCCTTTATCCTTTCTTTCTGCCACCTCTGCTGGAAAAATAATGTTTTTCAGGTCAAAATGAGTAAATACCATCAACCTCCTTCCTTGGACCTTCAAAAAACTATTTTTATAGGAAAAAAAGCATCTTTTGAAATTTCGCAGCGTTTTTAGGCCTTCAAGCCTGGAGCACGCTATGAAACTGCCTAACAAGGCAGATGTTGGGCCGCTAAATTTTCATTCTTATTACCATTTCTTAACATATATTTCTTCTATTCATACCATTCTCTTATCACATTATTTATCATAATTTATCATTTAATCCCATTTTATAATTATTTATGCTCTTATGGATAAGTAATATTTATTCTCCTTTATTTTTAATAAATTGAATATTATTATGAATTATTTTTTAAATGGTGGTTTATTTAATGAATTATTTATAACTCATGATTTTAGCCTCCAAGATCTCTTTCAGATTGCAAATCCGATCTTCAGTTCATAATTAAATATTCCAACTCAGAAATTCGCAGGAATAACAAGTGACATTTTTGCGTTGGACATTTCAGGCAAACGAAGAAGAATATTGAAAATCCGAGACATGGGTTTTGTGCAGAATGGACCAAATTAGTTTTTCGTTGACAATTTTTCTAAAATTCAATCCTTATTGGGAGAAACACAAGGTTCTTCGAAGGACATATTCGCAGATTTTTTGTTGTGGCCATTTTCCAAATTTCCTCAATTGCAATAATCAAATTCGACTTGTTACAGTTGAATCATGGTGGAAAGATCTCTTAGATTTTGTAATCAAGTGGTTGGAAATTTCCCTTTGTATCTTGTATATTTAAAGGACACATATCAGAGGAGAGGGAGGATCATCTTGACTCTGTAACTCTCAAACATCATAATACAGAAATATTGTGTTGTTGTTACATGCGTTATCTAATTTAGTTTTCATTAAATTATTTCTCTACCTGCACCCTGCTAGGGAGGAAGGGCCCTCCTCTTTAACAGAGATTGAAGCAATTGAGATAGATGTGTATATATCTATTTCTTATTTTGTTTATGTTTTAGTAGAAGTGTTGTTGTTGTTGTTTAAGCTGTGAATAGATCTGCTTCAATTCCAATGTTTTATATATTGTTACACATATGAGATCAGAGATACCAGCTGGGTAATTGTTGTGTGGCACGCTAGGAAGGATTAATTGAGGTGTGATTATAGTCTTGTAGATCATTTTCTTTCCGCATGAGTCATTTACTTCCAGTATTTACTTCAGCAACGATTTCTTTTCTTAGGAATTGCTTCTGGTTGGATGTATCGACACATACAATGCAGCTATCATTGAAATAAAACACGTCCATGGTTGATAATTTATGTGTATTGTTTTAGTCATTTAATAGTGATTAATACAACCGAACATTTTGGCACCGTTGTCGGGGATGGCAGTGACGATCCAATCAATCAGAGTTGTTTCTTAGAAGTGTAATTCTCGTATGTTTTCATAGAGTGTCTCCAGCGACACAATTGCTGGGCAGTAAGATGAGAGGTAAGACGAGAGGTAACAAACTTCGGCGAGCTCACCAATGTCTTGCTGGGACACTTAAGAGGTTGAAATTATGAGCATTTTTTTTTCTTAGAGTGTCTCCAGTGACACAATTGTCAGACAGTAAGACGAGAGGTAAGAACCTGCGCATCGCTCTAACAAACTTGAACAGGCTCACCAATGTCTTGCTGGGACACTCAGAAGTTTGAATTTTTTTGGTGTTTTCTTTAGGTTGTCTTCAGCTATACAGTCATTGGGCGGTAAGACGAGAGGTAAGAACCTACGCATCGCTCTAACAAACTTGGGTAGGCTCACTGTTGTAGACACTAAAGCACTTATAGGATGAATTGATACACATAGGGTCCATGTGTGCCAGTAGGACAATAGAACAATCCACAAACACCCCCCACTCTAAAAGCCCCCAAAATTTATGGGATGATGTCAAGGAACAAAGCATCAACACAATGTAATCCAGTCAAAGAACTTCATGATATAACAACTATGGGAAGTCAAGACTATATTGAAGACTAGTTTCACTATGTTATTTTCTCGCAACATCACTCCCTACTTCAACAATTCTTGGCACCATCCTTAACAGGGAATTTGGTCTCTCATACCCTAGTACTTATTAGCATACATCTTTCAATTATGGGTATGTGCATACTTGATGCCCTATTTCAAAAATGGCTTCATTGGAGGTACTCCAACACGTAAGTATATGTTATTTTTCAAGGTAGAATAGTGTAGTGTAGAGAATAGAATAAATGAAGACATAAATAAATAAATTTCTTTAAACCTAAAAATAGTTGTTTTTGTTGCAACATGCTGTGAAATTTGACATATTTGATCAATATTAGAATTTATCTATGTATTTAGATGTGTTATATTGTAAAATTAAACTTCTACAAACACTCATATTCATTTTGATCATCTTCTTGGAAAAATTCCTTGATTATCATATCCTATGGCTTACGGGCTTGATGAAAATTTTGGAAAAACAATCGGGACAGTCATGTTTTGAGGGACAAAATGGGCATATTTTCAAGACTTGCTTCTATCTTACATAGCCCTTTATGTCTACTTTCTAACCCAATTTGAATCACTTGATTTGGATTTGAGACGAAAAGGTTATGACCACAACAATGATAGGATGTCTAGTAGGCAGCTCAAGAACAGAGTTGGGACAGTCCGTTTTTGGAGGCCTAAATTACTAGATTTTAGAAACCTGTTTCTATGGAATATTCCCCTATGAATATAGTTTACAATGCAAATTGAATCACTTTTTTTTTATATTTTATGAGAAATTTATGACCACAATACTAACTGTTTATTGTAAATCAGCACTCTTGAAACTCTATTTTCCCAGTTGTTCACTAGCATATTTGACCCACCAATTATTCTTTCCTTAAAAACCTATTACTGTTGGAGATATCTACATGAATATAATTAAATCTCCAATTTGAATCAATTCAATCCGTTATCAAATGAAAAATTTATGCTTAAAAAATCAATTATTGGTATGAGCGGGAAAATCGAAAATGACTCTGTTATGCAGGTTGTTCTAAGCAAATTTAACATACCATTACATGGAATTTTTAAAACCTATTTCTATTGGAGACATATCTCTTAATTCAATTTCATTTGGCTTTTGAATCACTCAAATCAGACTAAAAACAAATAAGTTATGATTGAAACATTGCTGGTAGTATGGTTGGCCACCACTCTACAGCGTGTAATAAATTAATTTTTCTTTGTTTATATTTTTGTGGATTTGTTTTACAGAGTAACTAATTGCTAATTTTTTTGCATATGTCTTGAATTTGGAGAGCCCAAGGATCTCTCTTCTTCCATGATTTTATGTTTTATTGCAGGTAGATGCTCGGTTTTTTTGCAGGTCCCAAGAGAATGAATGAGGTCAATTTATGAACAAGTGATTTTTGAAGACAATGATAATGAAATGATAACATTTTCAAAGACGTTTCCTCACACGGAAAAAACGACACGAATATTTTTCATCACTTAACTGATTTATAACATGAGAAATGAGGAATTGATTTCCATTTGAAGATCCAAGTCATTTCTGAAAAAATTATTTTTCCATTCATTCACCATTCACAAACAACATTGCTACAACAAAAATCATAACCATTGTAACTTAAATTATTTATTTATTTATTGGTTTTCAATAAAGAGTAGTTTATTTTCTGCTTTATCTTATGTTTTTATGCTTAAGTTATTGTTCACTTCAAGGTCACATTTTTGTTTTGTTCTCAAAATAAAAGAAGCGAGTTCTTAAGTTTCATGATATTGTTACTCCGGAAAATTTTTCTAAGTGTTGGATGCTATTACACCATCAGTGTTGTTACTCCATTACTGTTGTGACTCCGTCAATGCTGTTACACCATTAGTGGTGTTACTCTGTCACTGTTGTTACACTATAAGTGTTGTTACTCCATTACTGATGTGACTTTGTCACTGCTGTTACACAGTCAGTGTTGTTAATCCATTATTGTTGTGACTCTGTCACTGCTGTTACACCATCACTGCTTTTACACCGTCAGTGTTGTTACACCTTCACTATTGTTACATTGTCAATGTTGTTACACCGTCACTGTTGTTACACTGCCAGTGTTGTTACTCCATCACTGATGTTACTCCTCTGGTGCTTTTACTCTGAAAAATTTTCTAGTATCCGCTGCTATTACTCCTGAAAATTTTCTGAGTGTCTGATGTTGCTACTCCTCTGGTGATGTTACTCCATGGTGATATTTTCTAAGTACTTGGTGCTGCTACTCCTCTAGTGTTGTTTCTCTGCCAAGGTAAGTTACCAAGTACGTCCTCGACCGACTCCATGGATTTCATTGGTATTTTACTTATGACATGACCAACTATGACTGATGATAGAAATACTTTAGTTTGGTGGAGGTCTTGGATTTAGTAATAAGGATGATTATTATGGTAAGTCTTGTCAGGAATGATTCACTCTTAATTCCTCATTATTTTGTAAAGTGACTAATCCTCCTCATTTCACCTTCCTAACATCGTTCTTTTTTTCCCTTCCCCTGTTATTACCTAAGTCATGGTTGTTGTTACCACAGCACAACTATTTTTGTTGACCAATTTTCATGTTGAATTCAACATATGAAGGTATTTCTGATTTGTTTTTCTCTTTGGTGAATGGGAAATAATTTTAATGGTCTAGGCCCTCTTTGACATAATGATTGGGTAGTCAATTTATCTTTGTTTATCTATTAACATAATCTTATTTCTAAGGAATAATTATACAAAGATGATTTCATCATGCCAGCTTTCAACTTTCATAATAGGTCAAGTCCCTAATCTTGTAAAATTTATGATGATGACCAAAAAGTTGTATGTAAATCTTTTCGATATTATCTAATGAACTGTTCTTCAACCCCAATCCCAGCAATGAAAAATATATTTATCAACAGTCATTTTTCAGGTTATTAGTTTTTGAGAAGCAAAACAATCAAAGATGAAAATAGTTACTATACAACTTTTTACTCCATCCCTAGCTCTTAAGGAGCTGACCTGCCACCCCATCTATTAAGTAATCTTTTATCGATTAACAAAACCCCTGTTGAATTCTAAACATAAATAGTCAATAGAGTATAGTAGGTCATCACGTAGAAGTACCATGATCATAGGTCCCTAATAAAGTGACATTACCCTTTATTTGGTCACCAAAGCTACGTGGCCTTTGGTCATAAAAGCCGGACAAGAGTGTTAGGAATGAATCTTTCATCGGAAAAAGACCCTTTAGCTACACATAAAAATAGCCCTAACATCAATTATGGCTTTTAATATCTTTAATTATACGGTTAGTTGATCCAAATAAAGATGCACAAATCTAGATCTAAGCATAAAAGACATTAAGCAATGAAAATGAAATGTTGCTCCATGCATCCAATAGATAAGACAAGAACAATATATTTGAAAGAATTTTTATATTAAAGGGGCACCTGAGAGGAAAACAAGAAAGGTGTTTCCAATTCTCCTCAATGGGATGGGTTCTTGAAAGTCCTCAACATTTCAGATCTAAAACTTCTCTCTCTTGTTGGTGTAGAAAACCCAGACAAACATAGAACTCAAAGGGAGCTCACAAGACAAATGATGGAAAATGTGACAATGATAATGGCTCAAAGTCAGACCAAGAATATAGATCCAGAGTGATCTAATATGCAATGAAAGGTGACAAATGAATGGGAAAACCCTTCTATTTATAAAAAAATATTAGGGTAGTCTAGAACTTGGTGCATGAATAAAATATTATTAACCAACTTCTAGAACCACCTTTTAGAATATTTTATTATATTTGTTGGAGGGAAAAGGATTTTGACTTGGGTAAAATCCTTTATTTATAAATAATAAATAAATAAATGATTTATTTATTATTTTTAAGGAAATGGTGGAAATATAATTAAATAAATAATTATTTATTTAATTATTTATAAACGATTTGGTCAAATTTAACTAGGAATATTATTTAAATAAGGATTAAATAACTTATTCCTAGGAAATAATCAAATAAATAAGGATTTATTTAATTGATTTCCTTGTTTTGGGTTAAATATGACCAGGAATAATAATTAAATTGATGTTTAACTGATTATTCCTTGAGGAAATATAAACAAATATAGATTTTTTTATTATTTCCTTTTGGGGTTTCCTGTTTAGACCATAAACAACTTAATAAAGGTGTTTTACTAAGTTATTTCACATAGTGAAAGCAATTTTACTTAGGGTAAAATTGATCTTACATGGTGTACTTGGGTCCATCTAATGATAATAGGTTAGATGACCAAAAAATGGTGTAACAGATTGCCCCCCAGCGTGCGAGTGTCAGGAGCAAATCGTATGACCGAAGTACGTTGTAAGAACTCCAGTACTAAACATCAAGAGGAAGTCGAGAGAGAGAGAAATGTGGGTAGTCTAACGTGCTAAAAGGAACTGGGCCGGAGGGGAAGCGAGAGCTAGGCGGGGTTGAGCAGGACAGATTAATTGAGGTGTGATTACAGTCTTGCAGATCATTTTATTTCTGCATGAGTGATTTCCTTCCAGCATTTACTTTAGCAACGATTTATTTTCTTTGGAATTGCTTCTGGTTGGGTGTATCGGCACAGATAATGTAGTTGTCATTTAAATAAAAGACGTCCCTGGATTGATAATTTATGTGTACTGTTTTAGTCATTTAATAGTGATTAATATAGCCCAACAGCAGAGATTGAAATTTTTTTAATTTTCTTCAAAATTTGATCTTCTGAGCCAAAATTTATGTCCCTTGCAAGTATAAACCTCAACAAAAATGTCGCAACTCAGCTCTTCAGTCTTTGGGAGTTTCATCTTCATTAACTATAGGTTGGCCTTCAAGTTCTTCAATTATTTTCATTTTTAGTCCCCTCTTCTCCAGCTTATCTTGAATCATATCCATCTATTCTTGAAGGTCTTCCACTTGATTTTTCAATGATTTTTTTTTTTGCTTGCAGGTGCAAGTTCATCCTCCTGGTATGTTTGGATATAAGTCTTAGAGGTTGGGTCCTTTTCAGCAGTCTTTTGGCATTACTCATATTTTTTGAAATATCTGATAGTTGACTTTCCCATTATTTCATCTTCTGGTCAAACTCAGCCTTTTCAAACCTGTGCTTCTCTGCTTACAACTTCAATTCAAGTATTTCTTCTCTTGCTTCCTTCAACAGTTCCTTGAGGAGTTGTGTTTCTAATTTTTCAATCATCTTCTCCTTTCCCTTTCTCTGCATGATGATAACTTCTTCTTCTACTGCTGGGGACAAATATATGATGTTTTCTGGCTACATACCTTCACTGGATTTCTCTGCCCTTTTTTTCTCCATGGCCTTCTTTGAAAACTTGGTCATTGGCTTCCTTAGCTAAAATATGAAGCCAACATCCTCTCCTCCAAAATCCAATTTATTGACAGTCTTACCTTTCATCATTTTCCTTCCATCGCCTTCAGTGTCTTCTGCTTGCACTATTAGGGACTCTTCAATATCTATAGAATGTAGGATATCTTCCACATTTCCTTTGGCCAATGTTTGAATCCTTGTTATCCTCTTACTTCTTTGTTTGCTAATCTTTTGTTTCTATTTTACAGGTGTTGGCTGAGGGATGTTAGTTTCTTGCAGAGGTTCTTCTTCAATGTACATTGGTTCTATATGATATTGTCTTCTCTCTTCTTCAACCTCTTCTATTGCAGCTGGGGATGTAGTAGTTTTAAGTTTTGAAAATTTCTTTGGAGTCACTACATCTATTTCATAACCACTCATAAACAAAAAAGAAGTCCAGTCTCTGTTTAATCTTTTCAACTCTTCTAGCACTAACATTTTTATCATACCATGATGAAATAGTGATGTCTCATTACCTTCTGACTTGACCTGAACTCTATCTGAAATTTTCCCCAAACTCCTGTATAAAAAGAAAGGTAGGTCAAGTGGTTAATTACCAACAAAATTTAGAAGGAGTCTAATATGATAGGAATAGACCGTGTGGAATCTCCCTTCGCAGGTGAAGTTTTTTTGGATCACCAACAACAACTTTGCATAATTCTCCTTCATATAAGCTCTGGGATAGCATTTGTCATGTCAGCTCCTCTGTGCTCCTGCTTGAGAAATTCTTTACATCCTTGCATTTTGAACTTTGTTCCTTTAAACCATTCTTCACTAGTTATAGGAATTTTTGTAGCTTGTGATATGATCTCTGGTGACACTATGAGATTCAAAATCCCAACCTTAGATGTTGTCCATGTAATATTGGTGGAAGAGTCTTTGGGTACCTATAGATGGAAACCCTATAACTTTTGGCAGAATTGTAGGCAGCCCACCTTCCTAAAAACCTCGATAGTAATGGGATCTTCATTCAGAAGCTTCAAATCCATAGGCTCATACCTTACGCAGTAGCCACCCTTGTTTGTTTTCTTTTTGAATTCCATGAATGCTTTATACACCTTCACTGCCTCGCTTGCTAATGACACCTACATAATCGAATTCGAACAGTAATATGCTTGGTGTGATGAAGCAACTCTAAAATATCGACAATGGGAGACTTCACATGCAAGTATTAATCATTGAATCACAAATAGCAGCTTGGGGTAAAGTTTTAAATATAATTTGACAACTCGAAGTTTAATGATGATGCACGTGACCATAAAAGGCAATAATGACTACAAAATATGGCTATGCATGTTTGGGAATCATCATAACGAACTCAAATGATCCCACAGTTTACTTGTCTAATCAAACATTGACACCTCACACCACTCTGACCTTTTCTGCAGAAAAACCCAGTTTCGTAGCGAAAATGGTCTGACTGCTGACAGATTTCCTACGGAACTGTTAGGAAGTTTCGTAGTGAAATCTGCTTATTTTCTTTGTAATTCACTACGAAACTATGAAAAAGTGACAGGTGGAATTTTTTTTGATCAAAAGGCATAGGTATGAAAACTATATGATATGAGGTTTCTTTGATTGAAAAGACATGATTAAAGGTGTGTTTTAAAATTAAGGTAGACATCATCAAATGCAATTTTTTTTTATAAATTTCATGAAAATGACTTATGAGACCTCATCAACCTAGGTGAATGACATGTATGACCCTACCAATGAAAGTGTTAAAACTATTGAGTGATAACAGTGGCTCCACTAGGGATGGTGTGCCCGTGTGGTACAACAAAGAACATGTAGTTCCAGTGCCATCCCTCTTGAAAATAAAACTTCTAATTTTCAGCAGGCCTTCTTCTGACTCTTATTTCCTTCTCCTTGGGCTCAAGTTTGATGATTAGCATGTCTTTATTAGCAAAAAATCATAATAAAACAGAATATATACAATGGAGTGAAAATTTAGTAAAATTTAATAGGAGTAGTGCTTTAGAAACCTGCCATTAACAGGTCCTCTAGCACAAAGTTGTCCATCCATCTCCTGAATTAGATAATTATTGTTGCCATGATATACAACTACTACAAAGGCCCCTTCCAGATGTTTTCAAACTTTCTATGCTTCCCCTTTTCCTCAATTCTGGCTTCCCACTTTAAAACTACATCTTGAATCTGAAAATTCTCTTCTTTGACCTTTCTGTCAATTTTTTTATTCACTCTATTATGTGATTGTTGATGGTTGTTGTATACCTCCTCTCTTTTTTCTTGTAATGTTATGAGTTTGTTTATCCTCCTCTTAATGGAATTGGCTTCCTCCTCAAGTCCTTGCAGCAGTTTCATTACAGGAACTCCCAAGGAAGTAGGAAAAATTCCTTCAGCTCCATACACTAATTCATAAGGTGATGTACCAATGGATCGCTTTGTACAGACCTTATCAGCCCAAAGAGCATACTTCAATTTCAAATGCCATGATCTCTAATTTTCATGCAATAAGTTTTTGATAATTCTTCTTTGACCTTTGAGTGGTTGAGGCCGCAAAAGGCAAAACGGGGGAAACCTTCAAACCACACCTTCACTTCGACCTTGTAGCTAGCCCTACAAGGATAGAAGAGGGCTCTCTCATAAAGATATTCAATAAAGTGCAATAGAAATCTGATATTAGGCTAGGTAAAATGATAGGGATAAAAGGTTTAAATAAAATGAATTAATTAATTAATTTTAGGGATGTGTGGGATATAAAGGGATAGTTGAAATCGGGAATTAAATTAGGACAAATGGGATTTCATAAGGAAGATATAGAACTTTAAATATAAAGTTAAAGGGGAACAAATGGGAAATAGGGGGTATATGAGGATATAAGGGCCTTTACTTCACTTAAGCATAAATTTCAATCCAGAAGTCAGTTTTGAGAGTGTAGCATATCGTTGGAAAGCTCTTTCCGGGCTCTTTCTGATGGATCTACTTGGAAGATGATTTGGTGCTGAACATGCTACGAAAAACTTCTCTGAAGGCAGGGACATCACTTTGTGGAGATGGCAGCTTCTGAATTGTGACTTATTACATATGATGATATAAAATTACATAATGAATGATAATAAAGGCAAAATATTACGTTTCACCTCAAAACATGGTTTTGAGGTGAAAATTACATCAAGATGAATAAAATTTCTCTCTGATTATTCCTGGTGCTATGACTTTGAGCTTATTGGCTTCCTCATGACCTTGTTGATATTATTGACATTTGACTCATTAATTTGAACATGGTGAGACCCTAGAAACTAATGAGACCCATCCTATGACCTACTGATATGATTTTGAGAATGAAAGTGACTAATGACTAAAGACCATAGAAAGGAAAATCAGCAAGTACCTCATGAGGGACAACTGATAAAAATTACTACCATCAATGAATCCATGACCTAGCGGAATGGTGAAATTTATTTGGTATGAGACACATAATATGCAAATGCAAAAGAGCAGTTTTGATCACTGATGGCAGTGTGAATAGACTGACACTAACATTGGCTCCAATGGGGATGGTACCTCCTTGGAGGTGCCAAGAACACCGTAGACCAAGTAGCCTTATCCATTGGGCATGGAGTCAAAAATGTTGAAAACTAAACTGAATACTGAACGAAACTTGACCCAACAAACTGACTCAAAAGTGACTCAAAGCTAACCTAGAAAAAAAAACTTGACATTTGAAGCTTTGGTGGTAGTATATGACCAAGAATTTGAGGTTTCAAATCTTGATGATAACCACCTGTGTTTCTGGAAGGCCAATGTACCATCAGGCTATATCAAAATGCCAATGTAACCAATCAAGCAGATGCCTCCTTGATTGATTCTCCTAATCAGATCCTCTGGTCAACAATAGATACTTGCAACTGGGCATCCAAAAGCATGGTTGGCCATGATCTCCTTCATCACTGAATACTGCAATAATTACCTTCACTGTTGACTGCAATAGATTTTCCACTGGATCCTAAAAAACATGAAGATTTACCTCCCGCTGAAGAAACAAGGTGTCTTTTTCTCTTGATTCTGATCTTCCTTCACAATGTACCTCAGTAAGAGTGCATTCCTGGTCTTCAAAAAATTATGAACAAGTAGATGAGCAAATTTCCTCTTGAAAAAACATTTCAAAACATGAGACATAGGAAGAAGAATCTGAATGGCAGTCCTGAACGCTCTGATCTTCTGTAATCTGAATATATTGTTGGTCATCTTCATATGATATGACAACCAGATTGTCATGTTTCTCATCATATTCATCAATCATAAGAGAAGAAACTTTAGATGGTTCTTGAGATCCAACACTATCATTTCTATCATCTACCATAAATTCATCCAAAGAAACTCTTTCACTTACTTGAACAAAGATCTCGTCTTGTTTTTCATTAAGGGAATGGATTACCTCCTTGTGAAGACTCTTTTCTGATGGAATGAGAACACTCAGGTCTATAACTCCGTTTTCTTCATTTGATGCATCCTTAATAATAGAGCACTCCATGATGGGATCGGGAACAACATACTCGTCATCCAGTTCTAGTTTAACTCTATCGCTATCTGAGACTGGAACATCATTTTCCTGCATATCATCCTTTATTTCAATTAGATCTGAAATAAAACTTTGTCTTCCATAATTTTCAACCATATGGAAATCTTCAACCTGCTGATATTCATAAGAATCCTTTAAGATTTCTGCGTGCTGCTGAAACGAATCTTCATACAATGCTTCCATGATTTCTTCGTCCATGAATTCGTCGTCTCCATAAAAATTCTCAAGATTTTCAATGAAACTGTTAACATGTTTGCAACAGTTCTGAACTAACATTAAAGATGGACAAGATTCTCTGTACCTTTCAAAGAATATGGTATGAAAATATTTTAAACCATAAATACAAGCAGGGGGGAAACTTTCATACCAAGATCGAGCTTCATATTCCAGAGTAACCATAAACATTTTCATCAAACAGTCTTGAGGAAAATCGATCTTTAATTTATGCACATGAATGTAAAATTTCACCAGATGAATGTTTTTAGAACTTTATATGTATCTGATTGTTGTTCACCATCAACAATCAGATCTAAACTCGTCATCCTTACCGAAGGTGATGTGCTTTACCTACTAAATAAATTACGTCCCCGCATGGTCGCCGCAGATAGGCACCTGAATTGGACCCTAGGTTGCAAAAGGCAAATCAGGGTAACAACTAAACCACACTCAGCCTTGTAGCTAGCCCTAAAAGGACAGGAGAGGGCTCTCTCCGTGAAATAATATTCAATAAAGTGCAATAGAAATATAATATTAGGCTAGGTAAAATGATAGGGATAAAAGGTTTAAATAAAATGAATTAATTAATTAATTTCAGGGATGTGTGGGATATAAAGGGACAGTTGAAATCGGGAATTAAATTAGTACACAAGGTATTTCATGGGGTAGAAGATATAGAAATTTAAACATAAATTTAAAGGGGAAAAAAATGGAAATAGGGGTATATGAGGATATAGGGACTTTTACTTCACTTAAGCATAAATTTCAATCCAGAAGTCAGTTTTGAGAGTGTAGTATACCGTTGGAAAGCTCTTTCCGGGATATTTTTGATGGATCTTCTGGGAAGATGATTTGATTCTGATCATGCTGTGGAAAACTTCTGAAGGCAGGGACATCACTTTGTGGAGATAACAATTTCTGAATTGTGACTTATTACATATGATGATATAAAATTACATAATGAATGATAATAAAGGAAAAACATTACGTTTCACCTCAAAACATGGTTTTGAGGTGAAAATTACATCAAGATGAATAAAATGTCTCTCTGATTCTTCCTGGTGCTGTGACTTTGAGCTTATTGGCTTCCTCATGACCTTGCTGATATTATTGACATTTGACTCATTAATTTAACCATGGTGAGACCCTAGAAACTAATGAGACCCATCCTATGACCTACTGATATGATTTTGAGAATGAAAGTGACTGATGACTAAAGACCATAGAAAGGAAAATCAACAAGTACCTCATGAGGGAAAACTGATAAAAAATTACTACTGTCAATGAATCCATGACCTAACGGAATGGTGAAATTTATTCGGTATGAGACACCTAATATGCAAATGCAAAGAGTAATTTTGATCACTGATGGCAGTATGACTAGACTGACACTAACATTGGCTCCAATGGGGATGGTAGCTTTTTAGAGGTACCAAGAACACCATAGATCAAGTAGCCTTATCCATTGGGCATGGAGTCAATAGCTAAAAACAAAACTGAATACTGAAAGAAACTTGACCCAACAAACTGACTCAAAAGTGACTCAAAGCTAACCTAGACAAAACTTAACATTTAAAGCTTGATGGCAGTATATGACCAAGACTTGGGGTTTCAAATCTTGATGATAACTGCCTGTGTTTCTGGAAGGCCAATGTACCATCAGGATATATCAAAATTCCAATGTAACCAATCAAGCAGATGCCTCCTTGATTGATTCTCCTGATCAGATCTTCTGGTCAACAATAGATACTTGCAGCTGGGCATCCAAAAGCATGGTTGGCCATGATCTCCTTCATCACTGAATACTGCAATAATTAGCTTCACTGCTAACTGCAATAAATTTGTCACTGGATCCTGAAAAACATGAAGATTTACCTCCTGCTGAAGAAACAAGGTGTCTTTTTCTCTTGATTTTGATCTTCATTCACAATGTACCTCAGTAAGAGTGTGTTCCCGGTCTTCAAAAAATTTTGAACAAGTAGATGAGCAAATTTCCTCTTGAAAAAAAATTTCAAAACATGAGACATAGGAAGAAGAATCTGAATGGCAGTCCTGAACGTTCTGATCTTCTGTAATATGAATATATTGTTGGTCATCTTCATATGATATGACAACCAGATTGTCATGTTTCTCATCATATTCATCAATCATAAGAGAAGAAACTTCAGATGGTTCTTGAGATCCAACACTATCATTTCTATCATCTACCATAAATTCATCCAAAGAAACTCTTTCACTTACTTGAACAAAAATCTCGTCTTGTTTTTTATTAAGGGAATGGATTACCTCCTTGTGAAGACTCTTTTCTGATGGAACGAGAACACTTAGGTCTATAACTCTATTTTCTTCATTTGAGGTGGCCTCAACAATATAACTCTCTTTTATGGGACCTGGAACATCGTATTCTTCCTCATCACATTTTAACTCTAGATTTGGCTTAACTTTATCACTATGTAAGATTGGAACATCCTTTAGCAGCATCTCATCCTTTATTTCAATCAGTTTCAAAATAAAGCCTCTTCTTTCATCATTTTCAGCTGTACAAAGATCTTCAACCTGCTGATCTTGATAAGTATCCTCAAAGATTTCTGTGTGCTGCTGAAATGGATTTTCATAGAGTGATTCCATGATTTCTTCTTCCATGAATTCATCATCTCCATAAAAATTCTCAATATTTTCAATGAAACTGTTAACATGTTCGCAACATTTCTGAACTAACATTAAAGACGGACAAGATTCTCTATACCTTTCAAATAATATGGTATGAAAATATTTTAAACCATAAATACAAGCAGGGGGAAAAATTTCATACCAAGATCGAGCTTCATATTCCAGAGTAGCCATAAACATTTTCATCAAACAATCTTCAAGAAAATCGATCTTTAATTTATGCACATGAATGTGAAATTTTACCAGATGAAGAGCAGCATCATTACCTTCCACATTTCTGAACATAGGCAAATTCTGAAGCCAATCCACCTTGGGCATTTTATTTGGGAAACCTGGAATATGATCTCGGCTCATGGGAGCATACCTTCTTGCAATACGTTCCATCTTAAAACAAAGATATTAAAGCTACTGATCTTCCTGCAGTAGAGTCACCATGAAGGATTTGATTTTCTGGATCTTTCAGTGAATGGAGTCACCAGGTGAATGTTTTCAACCTTTATATGCATCTGATTGTTGTTCACCATCAACATTCAGATCTAAAATTTGTCATCCTTTACCGGGGAGGATATGCTTTACTGTTTCAAATAAATTACTCCCTAGCAGAGTCACCAGAGATGTTAGCACCTGAATTGGACCCCAGGCTGCAAAAGGCAAATCAGGGTAACAACTAAACCACGCTCAGCCTTGTAGCTAGCCCTACAAGGACAGGAGAGGGATATCTCTGTAAAAGAATATTCAATAAAGTGCAATAGAAATTTGATATTATGCTAGGTAAAATGATAGGGATAAAAGGTTTAATAAAATGAATGAATTTTTCAGGGACGTGTGGGATAAAAAGGGACACTGAACGGGGGAATTGGAATCAAAGACAATAAAAGAGGCTTCATGGGGCAAGATATAGAACTTTAAACATAAAGTTAAAGGGGAACAAATGGGAAATAGGGGTTATATGAGGATATAAGGGCCTTTACTTCACTTAAGCATAAATTTCAATCCAGAAGTCAGTTTTGAGAGTGTAGCATATAGTTGGAAAGCTCTTTCTGGGATCCTTTTGATGGATCTATTTAGAAGATGATTTGGCACTTAACATGCTGTGAAAAACTTCTCTGAAGGCAGGGACATCGCTTTGTGGAGATGGCAGGTTCTAAATTGTGACTTATTACATATGATGATATAAAATTACATAATGAATGATAATAAAGGAAAAATATTACGTTTCACCTCAAAACATGGTTTTGAGGTGAAAATTACATCAAGATGAATAAAATGTATCTCTGATTCTTCCTGGTGCTATGACTTTGAGCTTATTGGCTTCTTCATGACCTTGTTGATATTATTGACATTTGACTCATTAATTTGACCATGGTGAGACCCTAGAAACTAATGAGACCCATCCTATGACCTACTGATATGATTTTGAGAATAAAAGTGACTGATGACTAAAGACAATAGAAAGGAAAATCAGCAAGTACCTCATGAGGGACAACTGAGAAAAATTACTACCATCAATGAATCCATGACCTAGCGGAATGGTGAAATTTATTCGGTATAAGACACCTAATATGAAAATGCAAAAGAGTAGTTTTGATCATTGATGGCAGTATGACTAGACTGACTCTAACACTTACAAAGGATTTTTATTAGAGGATTCTGCAAGGCCATTACCTTGGGGGTAATAGGTTGTTGAATCTCCAAATGTTATATGATACTGATGACAAAAGCTAATTAATTTTTTGGATTTAAAGGCTTGTTTATTTTCAGTAATAATCTTCATAGGACAGCCAAACCTGGACAAAATGTTGTTCTCCAATAACTGAATGATGACTGAGTCATTTTCTTGCCTTGTTGGGATTACTTCAATCCATTTAGTGAAATAATCTGTGGCTGTCAGGATCCATCGATTCTTCCCTAAAGATGATGGGTTTATTTCACCGATAAAATCCAACCCCCATTGTTGGAAAGGCGCCTCAACATATATTAGCATCAAAGGTAAAGGAATCATTTTTTTCTTACCATAAAAAATTTGACATTCATGGCAAGCAATGATCTTCTTGAAGACATTCTTGAACATGGTGGGCCAATAGTAACATGCTCTGAGTATTTTTTTGTTATAGCTTTCCAATAGTGGTGTCCTCCACAATCTCCCTTGTGAAATTCTTCAATAATATTTTCAGCCTCCTCTTCCAGAAAATAGTTTAAAAGGATTCCACTAGTATCTTTCCAATACAAATTCTTATCTATGATGCAATATCTTAATGATTTTAGCTTCACAAACCTTGATTTTGACTTGGTCAATTTTGAAGGAGCTCTATGATGATGAAAGACAAAAAAAATATCTTTGTACCATTCAGATAGAATGAACTTCTCTTCAATAGGTATCAACTCTTCATCTTCCTCTGACATCTCTGAAATTTCTGTAATCAGATTCATGTCAAGACATTCAAAATTTGATTGTGCCATAAAATTTTCCAACCCCTGTCCTTTCACCAGCTTTGTAGGCCTGCTCTCTATGTCATACTCTAGCAAAGTAGCTATCCACTTCCCTCTCTTTCCATCAAGATCAGCTTGTGTCAAAATGTCTTTAACCATAGTGTTAGGTACAAATGCAATGACATGAGAGTTCAAAATATAAATTCTGAAATCTTTAATAGCTTTGATCAAATCATATGCCCATTTTTCCAAAATATTATACTTTAGCTCTGAATTGGCAAGAGTTTTGCTAAAGAATGAAATGGGTTGTTCTGTACCTTGTTGTCCTTTCTGTAATAGAACTCCAGCTATGGTATTTTCAGATGCAAATGTGAAAACTAGAAATTCACTTGAAAAAATTGGACTAATAAGCACTGGAGCTTGAGTGAGAGCTTTATTTATCTCTTCAAATGATTGCTTGGTGTCAACAATCCACTTAATATCAACTCCTTTTTTCAACATCTTGGTAATGTATTTGACAATTTCAGCAGAGTTCAGGATGAAGCTTCTCACAAAGTTTACCTTCCCAAGAAAAGATTGAATTTCTTTCTTGTTCCCTGGCAGGTCTATCTTCCGAATAGCATTGACTCTATTTGGATCAATATTTATCCCATCCTTTGATATAATATGTCCAAGAAACTTTCCAGAAGTTAGAGCAAAAATAATTTTAGTGGGGTTAAGAGAGATACCAAATCTTCTACATTTCTGCAGAATTTTCTCCAAATGCTTCAAGTGATCTTCCTCCCTTCTTGAAAACAAAGTTATGTCATCCAAGTAGACTACAACTGATTTTTATTTCTCTTCAGAAAATGCAATATCCATTTCTCTTTGAAAGGTCACTCCTACATTCATCAAAGCAAGAGGCATCTTGCCGTGCATGAATGTCCCCCATGGTGTGGTAAAAGCAATCTTCTCTTGATCTTCAGGGTGTACCAATATCTGGTTATAACATGAAAATCCATCCAGCATGGAAATCCTTTGAGATCCAACAATATTCTACAAAATCTAATCCATCCTAGGAAGAGGGTAGTTGTCCTTCAAGGAGGCCTTGTTCATATTTCTAAAATCAATGCTGATTTTGAAATCGCCACTCTTCTTTTTGGCTGGAACCAAATTAGCAAGACACTTTTGTTATGCGGAATTATGGATTACGGATAAAACATTATTCCCTAGATGTGGTGCTCATCTAGAACAACAGGTTAAAGACTTTGCAACTACTTTTCCTAAAAGTAAATAGACACATAGAACAGATCAATAAACTTACTTGGAGTCCAAGCGCTTCCAATTCTCCTTCTGTCGCTCTTGTTGTAGCTTCAAATCCAAGCTAGATCACCAAAATATTTCCTGCAAGAATGAACACTAAACAACAAAGAGATAGAAATATACAAATGTTTATTCAAGTTATTTAGTTAAATCAATGAAACATGAACCATATACATCAGATAAGAATTCATAATATGAAAGACAAAATATTATACAGATACATATGTGGTAAAGTAAGCAGCAATATTTATTAATGGATATAAGGGGAGGTTACAACCTAGTGATTGATTTGATGTCACCATCTCCAGCAGCATGTTACACAAGTCAACTCCTCAATTGAAATTCCACCAACATTTCTCTACTCATACTATTCCTTACCAAGCACTAGGATCTGTGCTCAATTTATAGAGGAGCTGAAGGTATTTTTACGATCAATGACTTTCTAATAATAGGTAAGACATGTTACCAGTCTCAGAGGTATCAAATGGACACATGGATTCGAAGTTTGACACATATGCACTCTTCTAGAAGACACTGGCCAAGTGGAGATTCCGGAACAATGAGAATTTCGCTCCCAAATGATCAACACACCCTTGAGTGTTGGGAAGTGCTTTGCAAAGCATCCTTAAGTGAGGTTACCTACATATGCAACGCACTTAGTCCCTTGAGAGGCACAATTGGTGAGCTCACACATGATATATTATAAACTTCAAACCTTGGAAACCTTGCAGATGAAAGTCATAGATGATTTTTTCTTGTTCTTTGTCTTAGGGCATGTAGCAACTGAAATGATAGGGAATGATAGACCCTATTCATCGATCCTGGGGATGATGTCCAGTTAACCATGTCATTGGGAATGGTGCCCAAATTTACCTATAACAATTCCCCCCTAAAGCATGAAGTCAGAATAATAATAACAATATTTTGATTGAGATGCTTTACACTATGATGGGCTAGAGATGAAGTGGAGTGGCGACCTGAATCAATATTACAATACATTACATCATGATATATCCTCTTGATCATAAATTTCTCACGGAAGGCATTCTCATGCTCAGCACATAAACTTTCTAATAACATGTACATAATTCAGAAAGTCGTCTACATTGGAATGTTTCCCAATACAGTCATGCCTACAGATATAGACCCATGTTTGGATGACGATCTGTATGTAAGGTCACCGTACAGATGATGTGTACAACAATCCTGAAATTGCAGCCCGGATGGCTAAAACTAGATCTGAGGTCTTCTTATCTCGTTCACTCGATCATTCGGGTACAAGTCTAGCCATGCAAATATATGATTTGTAGTCGAACATGGAAAGACATTGTTTGATTACTAGCCAATGATGTGAGATGTTACCAAACGTGAGAGAACCACCATTGATGTCAATGGCCCTCAAGGTACTACAGTACATTTCGTAAGGCGTGAATAGATGATTTGATGTCGAACACCAAACAAAATATTTCGGTCAAAAGTCTGGAAGCGAAGATCTTGTCGATGTTGTAACAAGCCTCATGGTACTAGAATATGATGTTTCTAAGTGAACTTCCTGGATAATGATTTTTCGTCGACAGGAAGCCACCTTATTGCAAAACGGGAGTTACTGATTTCGGAGACAAAGGTATGACTTGATAAAGCAATGTTCAGGGATGACTGTCATGAGAATGAAGGTTTATGAGTATTGCAGAAGAATGAGTATTCACTGGATGACTTCTCTTGAACATATCAGCAACACTGAGATGAGTTGGCAGCATTGACCCCAAACCAAAGTGAAGGTATGATGAACCATAGGTATGAATGAACCATCAAGAATATTACCCAACCCAAACATTCATGCTGATGGAGTGAAGTTTCATGTTCAAGAGCGACCTGCTACTGTAAAAAGTTCTATACACTTTCCCAAATTTTCCCCGGTCATTTGTCGACCAGTACCTCTATATTTTTTAACAAGCTTGAGGAGGATAACATTTTCTTGATCTATAATTCAACCCTTCGGGTGAACAATATATCACTATTTAATAATTTAACGAATCTAGTGATGAATGAAACTTGATTCTTGCCATGATCGACAAGCCAATCACTATTTTATGTTTTAACGAGCTTAACGACAGTGACAGCCCGGTCCTTTTTCATATTTAGAGAGTTTGAAAAAGAGGACGAAAGAAAAATCCATAACTATTTTTTTGTAAAGTTGTCGCTCAGATCTGAAAAAGTGTAAAATAATATCTGAGAGAACCTCTTTAGTCATGTTTGACCAAGGTATTCCTTTTTTGTAAATAATCTTGTCTCGATGCAGAAGGATTGACACTCTTTGAGTAGATATCGAAGTTCATTACTTTAAAATAAAAGAAACCCAGGTAGCAGAAATCTTACTACATTAGACCTAAAGAAGGTGAAAGACTCTAGAGTTTGTTTTTTATTTATTGTCGAAGCTAAGAAAAAAAGATAAAGTAATAGCTGAAATCCTTTTGTTTTATTAAGCTCGAAAAATAAGGATAAGCTTCTGCTTTGTGGTCAAATCATTCTTGAAATAAATCTACCACATTAATTTGTTCATCATTTGTAAAAAAACCTATTGAGAACAACATCAAATGGATTAAAAAATACACTGTTTCATGATAAAAAACATAATAAAATATAGTCTTATTAAATATGTTGAAAACAGATACAATGACTAAATAAAAAAATTCCTTTATTATTTTATTCTTCATTACCATTGCATTTTAGGGCTGGGGCTATTTTGCCTAAACTTCAATAGGCAGTTGTGATGTTCGATTCTGTGGATGATTTTCATTGTTGTTTGATCAATTGAGTGCCCTTGAACCTTCTCTTTCTTTCGATAATCATTTCATTTCCTTTCACTTCTGATTAGGGTTTTAGACCCTTGAGTGATTTTCTTCGAGGCAACGCACCTTGAACATCAAAAGGTGTGCATGATAAAATGACTGGCTGCATATGCAATGTTTTGTCTTGTCTGGGGCCGCATTAGGGCGCATTCTTCATTTTTATTTTTGCTACATAAAATTTGTCCAATTTTTTGCAATGAATAGAGTCTAATGGTTCTTGTGGTTGTATTTAAAGTTCCTTCGAGCTATAATGACGTTGTAGAGGAAAAGAGATCATGAAAGAATGACATGATTTCCCTAAATGATCCGGTACGATGCAGAGCCTAAGGGCCATGACATTAAAAAAAAGTGCCGTTTGTCGAGGATGAGGCAACAAAATGGACTTTTAGAGTTCATAGTTCGAGCATAAGTCCAAGCTGTCGAGGCTTTTCATTAAGAGCCAAGTGGTTTCTATAACGGTTGAGGATGTATATTTTCTCACGGTTTGTAGAATGACTTGCCTATTTCACTTTAAATCTTGCTCTTGGAGAGGCGCTTCGAAGATATATTTCTCAAAATTTTTATCGAGGTAGAGCAGAAAAGATGGGAAGATAAACATCATGGCCAGAATTTTCCTTTGAGAACCATTCTTTCACAATCTCAAAACTTGATGGCACTATTACTACATGTAGCGAATAAATGGTAACATATGCGGTCACAACTGGAGGCATGGAGGCCAACAGTCTTCAAATGATACCGAAGTTGTGCTTTCCTAGGATAAAATAACAAATGAACAAAACCGAGAGGAAGAAGAAAAATTTAAGTTGGTTTAGTCCTTATCTCATTTGCATGACAGATTCATGAGCGGCCACAACATGTGACAATTATGTCTAATCCTAGAGATACGAGATCTGAGAGATGGGCGGATAATGGTGAGCATGCGAGCCAATCTACCATTGTGTTCAGCTGCCATTATTTGTTTTAGGTGACGAGTTGTCTGTCACATCGGTATACTGTGGCGGCGTTAGTTTAAAGAATCCTTGCTTGCAATGCTTAGTGGGGTGCGATAGGTAAAATGTTTTGATATGTTTTTATTTTCCTAAGGTTTTATACAATTTTTTTGTATTTTTGTTCCCAATTAAAATAAATGTTTGATGTAATGCAAATGTTGTTCAAGTTTAAGCGGTGGAGGAACCATAGCATGTAGCAGATGAGCCAGAGGGTTGTTTGGAAGTCAGGTCCTTCAAGATCTAGACATGGATGAGACTATATCACGAGCTTCAACAACATAGAGGGACGGGTCTTTGAACAAGTTTCCGGATCGAAAGAATTTACCCATCTTGTTGCATCGTCACACTATAGGTGTTCCCTAGCAAGCCAGATGTAGTTCTTTGCGTAGGATAGCTATATCTATGGCATGTTACCACGAGCACCATATAGTTGCAGCATATTTTGTCACCATTTTGAGTCGATTATTAAGTGTCTTGAGCACCATTTTCCAAAACACCTTTCTATCTGTTTGATTTTCGGTGTTTTTCTGTTTGTTATTGTCCTATTCAGCCAATGTGAAGTTTTATTTACATTTGTTGCAAATGTCTTTCTAAAACTTGATTATTGAAAAGAATACGATTAATAAATTTCTGGAAATGTGTTGATATTGAATAAAATCAAAAGTGTCTTTCCAAAACATATTTAGGAACAATGTTTGATCATTGTATTTCTTGATGTAAATACTAGTAAATTGTAATACCACAAGTTGTGAGTCGCTTAACTTATGATGATGCGGTTAATACCAAATGAAATGAATCAGGAAGAAGTTTGATCAACGTGCTATATGAGGAATATTGTTTGGTCAAGTGGTCAATCTCACTAACGTGGTCGAGCGAAAATGGCCGATGCGGAGATATGTTGTACTACGACTAGCACCATCGTATCCCAAAAAGGTTCCAAATATTCGGACATACATGACCAGAAATGTGATGGATTACTAACGTAAAAACAAAAAAAAACTAAGATAGTGAATACGAATCAACAACATATATATACACAATATAATATAAAAAATTACTACACTCATGATTAAGCATAATGTCGTTCAAATACAACCCATTTGCGAGTTTACTTCTCGATTATTAAATAATCAACTAACTCATAAGACTACAATGTAGCAAGAACTCTTTTGACAATGTAGGGGGCCATGTCATAATGGCTCAAACTTTCTTCTATTACATCAGCTTCTTGATCATAAAGAAGGGGCCAAATCGCCCTCTCGAGAAAATGTGAGGGTGGACATTTTCCTTCGTATTACGCCTTTATACGTCTCTTATGTGATTCGTTGATGGGATTCACGACGCGTTGTCAGATGGATAGGGTTAAAAATACGCTTCTTCAACACGGGTGTCGATGTGATCGATTGAGAGTTTGAAGTAATGTTAAAATTGGATTGGCAAGGTAAACTGTGACCATACACCAATTGAAAGGGGATAAATCCGATTGTGTTTCTCCCAGGAGTTAGAGTACGCCTGGCTTGGGAAGTGCGGGATTAAATGCTAGTTTCTTTAAAATCACTGTGTCAGTTTAAACCTGTGTTTAAAATTTTATTTGATAGCCTCCTTGTGTGATTGTGGTTATTAAGGGTATAATTGTCATTTGACCTTTAACTTGGTGATCAATTCAGCCATCATGTGGTTGTGAAAATTATTTACATGATCGTAACTATAGCCTTCGAGACCCCAAACCATGCAATAACATGATTGAAAAACAATGCGTTGTATGTCTTGTGTTGAATGTAGGCATCGCTTCGTCCCATTTGGTAAAGTAGTCTACTACAACAATAATATAACCATTCTCCCCGGACAACGAGGTTACGGTCATGAAGTCGATACCCCATTTCGAAAATGGTCCTACGGAACAACAGGATAGGCAAGCAGCTGGCGATTTGTCGTTTTATTAAAGAATTGACGCATGACAACTTGACCGCGAGGATGCGATCGCGAAATATTGTAGGCCAAAAATTAATCGGCGCGGTATCTTCTGTGATATGTCCGGATAAATTTCCACCACAAGCCTAGAATGACAATCATTTAAACCTTTTCGACCTCCTCATGAGTGAGGCACCTCCTTAAAATGGTATCCACACCATGATGATAGAGTGTACGTCGATGATCAAATAATATTTGGTTGATATCAAATACATTGTTGTTTAGAAGAAGATATGCTCGGGTCGCAAGAAGGTTTGAGTTTTGAGATAAGCGATGAAATCTACATACCGGATACGATAATTGGAGTACGGAAAACGAACTGCGTCGATGTGATGGTTCGACGTAGTAATGTGCTATTAGAGGGAAAGGTCCTGAGAAGCTCATTAATGAAGACTTCTTTGACTTGGATTTTGAACCAAATAAAATTTCTGCTCAGGCAACAGCAATCCATTTTGAATATTTAAACGTTCAGTGTGATAAGATATAAATGTTGGGGTTGCAATACGAAATGGTGGTTTTTGGAGCGAGGATATAGTGGAAAATATTTGGTGACTTGAGCAGTTGAAAGGTATTTTCTCGTATGAATGTATGTATTAATGTTAACAATAGATCGGATGTTGATTCCATTTTCATGGTGAGAACCATATCAATAATCATTTCAACCCCGCGGCAATATATAATAAATAATCATTAAATTAGGGATACATTAATGACGCTCGGTTAAAGTATGTGACGACGTCAAAAGAAGCTTACAACAATCCCAATAATTTTTAAAAATTAAATACGATCATACCCATCGTTTAAAACAGTTTGGAATGAACCTTATTAGAGACAACCTTTCCTTGAAGTTTCGCATAAAGTAAGTTTGATGAAACGATAAATCAAGTGCTGGATCTTCAATGGGTCGATTCGAATTCATGCAGACTACGAATCCCGAAAACGACGAACAACCTGAAAGCACACATTTGTGTGGTTGAGGCATATTTTATAGTGTCGAAAACGTGAAGATGGCACTCAAATGCATCGGTCGATCGGTTCGACTTCATCGAATCGTGGGTAAATCATCTGAATAAGGTTGAAAATGTGCTTGATAATAAACTGACATAATCCATTTCTCTTAAAATTGCCCACATTCTTAAACCAAACGGTAATTTCTATAAGCAAGTTTGCCCAGGGACGAGAGAATGATGTCTTGTGATCCTGCGAGCGGATATTGATTTGATTACTGACGGAAAAATCCATCCATGACCGAAAATATTACATCTAGCATAATCGTCAATAATACGGTAAATAAGGGAGTAGGATAGTTGACTTTTGAAAAAAGTATTTATCCCAATAATGGAAATTAAACTCTAATGGTTCCTTGTTTTCATGACAAGAACGATGTTGAAACCCACTGGATTGGCGTAACGGAGCAAACTAAACCAACACACAAAATTTTCAACTGCTTTGATGGTGACTTTCTTTGGATGAACGGGACAAAGTTGTTGATCCATTGGTTTTGACATCAAGATACATATTAATGGTGTGTTCAAAAATACCGGTGTCTATGCTTGGAATTTCCTCGTAAAACGAAACAAATACATCACGGAATTCATGAAATAGAGCGATATGTTTCGAGTTTTGATGAAACAAGACACCATGACATGAATATTTTCTACAATTCTGGTTTGGTGTCTCGATAAAGTAGTTTCTTCAATCTTTGTGATTTCGCTTAGAATCGGGTGCATTAATAGGTAAATAATTAGAAAATGATGCTGATTGATGGTTATATGATTCCAACAAGACAATTTTCTTCATAATCGGGAAGATGGAAACAATGATGATAATATTCCCCATGGTTCTCCTTAAAACATCATGGCTTCCAAAATATTCTCATCTGTCGAAAATCGAGGAAAATGGATCATATGGGTACGAAAATCTAAGGAACGATATTCAACCCAAACAACCGGCAACGGCGATTTGATTCATCGCCCAAGCCATGTAGTTGATTTCTGCAGCTCAATAAGGCTAGGTAGCGAAAACTCATCAACGTAACAATTTCGAGATGCTGTCTTTCCTTAAGCCATATGGAGTAGAAAGATCATGTAGCGGTACTCTGTCATGCAATTTTATGTCGACGTACGCCGGAAAGCGATGGCTAAGGTTCCCATGGTGGAATCCTTTAAGGGTCCTACACCAATGTTATGGTGATACTTGGGGTCGTGAATGAACGAAGAAAACTTCTAGTTGCCTACGAGCGGGCAAAGAAGTGGTTGATTGATGACTATAATTGTGCACACCACCAGAGCGATCATTCGAAGATATGTAGAAGCAATTATTAGTCATATTTATATATGGCCTTCAAGTAGAATATTATAGTCAAGGGGAATAGTCAACAACCTCGACATCAACATTCATTGTTTTTCCCCAAGTTCAACATGCGAGTTGTTGATAATACCCGAGAGGTTTATATGTATGTCCATAAAGCCTTCAACGTTGTTGATTATTGTGATATTGTGATGAACTGATGACCAACAATTTAGAGACATAATACGGGTAGATGATCCTCATGGGTATTAGCCACAATGAGCAGTGGTTTAGAACATTTACTTGTATGGAGAATGCCAATTAAATAGTTACTGACACCTGCTTGGTATGATTAAAGACGACAAAGATTAGAATCAATTGGAATCCGTTACACCAATAATAAAACCAATAAATCTTGTTTTGGGAGGGATAATTTTGTAATACCTCAGGCAGACATAGGCAGAAGGGGATTGGTAAATATTCAACTATGTTGCTAATTTTGGCTCTTTCTCGGTTATGTCGATTTGTGAATTACACCCGCTTTGGTGGCTTAATTTTCATTCGGGAATAGCGATGAGCGATACCGATTTAAGTAGGCGGTTAAATGATCGAGGTAGTAGGTGGAGTAGTTCTTCTTCTATAATCTTTGTTACGCGTTGACACAAAATATCTGTTGAAGGTTTTGTGACGGGTAACATAAGTATAGGAACTAGAAGGTGGATCCATGTGACCAAATTTGTGTCCATATTTGGAAATGGATACGCAACACGGTACGACACATGAAAATCTTAATGATTTTGAGATTTCGTTGTGGTGAGAAAATCTTGAACAAAATGTTCCTTGTTACGGATTATGCATGAATGTGAGGTTTCCTAAGTCCATACGATTGATCAGATAGTCACCCCTGTGGGTTAGAAGTTTGCTTTTTCTTCGTTCCCCTTTCTTACTTGAGATGCTTGTCACTTTTTCCCTTGTCAAATGACACGACATTAATTTCGAAGGTGCATGATTAGATGTAGTAGTGTGATGTGTGCTTGTAGTACCAATCAAAATTTATGTAACGAAGTCCTTTAATTAAGGAGGAACGATAAAATTAGATCCACGGAACGTTAGGAATTTTTCATAGAGTGTGCTAGATTAGTGTAGATCAAATCTAAATATTGGGCAGTGGCCAGCTTTTCTTTAGTGACGATGCCACCCTTAGCCACATCCTCGATTATAGATGGTAACTTTGAGACTTAATGAACCACTCGACAAGGAGTTGATCGAGAACAAATATCTTATGCATTCTCGACGACGACACCACTCATGAATACAGTCGAAAATGTGAGTAGCATTAGTCTTTGTTTGAAATTGGTCAATGATTTCCATTCCAATTTCATATCGTATGAAGCCAATTAGGTAATGATTAAAAGAAATGATGGCTAGGCGGTGAAATTATAAAAGCTCTAGGTAATTCAATATACCATTTTAGAGCGTTTGACTTGTAAAATGTAACTAGGTGAGTCTTCATGATTATGAAAATAAGGAGACAAAGATAATAAAATTCTCCAAGACCAAGTCCATAAACACGTGGAAGAATGGCTGTTATTTAGCCCTCTAACACAACGTTGATAGACAAGCCTAAATAATGTGCCAATTTAGCCTTCAAATAGTGGAGGGGGTCGGCCTCCTAAATAGTCATGTCGGCTCTTAAATAGTCACCTTAAGTTCCTTATTAAGGTCGGCTTATATCACGATACGGCTCGCTATAAATACCCTTATAGCGTTCACGGAAAAATATAGAAAAATGTGTGTCTGTCGAGGTATTCTGCGTTAAAAGATGCGGATTTAAGGACGAGTTCGATGAATTTTGGGGAATAAGAATTGTGGTCAGAGTACGAGGTGGACGGTGTTGAAGGATAGAAAAAATTTTTTGGATGGACGGTGTATGAGAAAACAGAAGCTGTGGATTGATCGGAGGGTGGACAACATTTAAAAGATACGAAAAGTTGAATTGAATGTGTATTTATACGAAGTAAAGACGGAGGCGAGATCGGGTTTTCGAATAGCGGTAGGGTATTGTTTATATGTAAAGCTGAAGGATATAATAAGGATATATTTGGTTTCAATATACAAAGACAACTCAGTCTCAAAGGTAATAGGAAGTAAGGAACGTAAATCGAGAAGTTGCTTCCTAACCACATTTATAAGATATTCGATTTCGTGTATAAATAATTTTGTCTGCATTTTTACTAAGTGCTTTGATAATCGACTTGATGAAAGATTAACTAAGTTAAAAGAAGAATACATAAGCAAGCTCACAAGTAGTTATCAAGAAGAGAATTTTTGTATTAATCACAAGCCCTTCAAATTCTCAACATGGTTTCGAAACCAAGTTGACGATTAAGGAAGGGCATCTAATTCTACGATATTTAAGAAAATTTGATGCAGATATCACAGGTTTACAATTCGAATCATCCTCATAAAATCTTGTGCTAATTTTAGAAGTGATTTAGGATGGGCAGATCATAACGTGATATGTACCTTGTGGGGTCCGTGAAAATATAAACAATTTGATGACTATTACTCTTATTCCTGCACTTAGGGTCCAATCAGGCAGAAAAGGCTAACAGTCACTAGAGCATTCACAGATACACGTGTTGATGTTGTATGTTGGTATATCACATATAGTATGGTATATCTTAGGAAAGATTAGGTGGCGTATTAATACCAGTATTATCACAAGAAAGTAAGTGATCTTAATGCTCACAAAATAAGGTCATAGCGTGTACATGAGAGGTCTAACCACAAAGAAAATCTTAATCTGATCTCGGTCATGTCATAAAGTATCTTGAAGACTTAGAAACCTAGGAAATACAAAACCTTGTCATCATCTTCAAAAGGTTATAAGACAAGTTCCTCATTGAAACAAGAACCACTTCTTTATCCCCGAAGAAGGTCATCAACGGTAATTTCCATCAACAAAAAGAGTTTGATCTAAAAATGTTGTCACCATAATTGAAGCAATATCATTTATTGAAGAAAAGCCTTTTCATCTCGAAAGATCATCCAAAAGGAAGCACTAATACATCTTTTCTCAACCACCATTAAACAATCAAGTGAAGACTCTTCACTTGTCGAGTAAGTATCTTTTATTCTATAATCAAATTTGGTAACATGACTTTGTTTTTGTGGGGAGATCTATAAGGTGGGATTTGGGTTACCAAGATTCCTTGCATGAGGAGGATAGTCACGGTCCTTGAAGAAATTAAAGTGATGAAAAATATCCAAAGGTCAAGATTTGTACGAATACATGGAAAAGGATAGAAAGGCTCAAAGTTCTTATGAGATGGAGTCGAATCTTTACATCTTTCTATGAAGGACTAGAAGAAATCAAGAATATATGATAAACTGAAATAATGAAGGGATATCTTCATAAATCTCATTATGAGATGCGGAAAAGATGATAAGATGGAAAACGTAACAAATAGACAAAGAGAGAATTACCTCATTCAACTTGTGGTTTGTATAGTAGATGAAATACAAGTCAAGGGCACAAATGTTGAAAGGTAAAGGGCTGTTTGCGAATAAAAAAGTGGGAAAAATGGAAGATGGAAGACTTATGGACATTACAAGAAAGATAGACCTAAAGGGACAATCCCAATAGGAGAAAAGGAGAAGCTCACTCAACACCGAAAAAGGATGGAAGCTGAATAAAATAAGTTCAAGAGAAAATCACACAAACTTATGAATAAGGAATTGATTAATGAAACAAGCAAAGGGAATGAAGCTATTCATTCCTACGAATTGCTACGGGGTGACTATGCATACATGGCCTAGGAAAAAGGTATGATGTATGTATATATTTATGTCATGACATTGGATGTTGTGATGTCATGTTATGTGGTTACGGATAATCAAATTATGTACTTATAAGTATGATGGGTAAATGTCTCTCAATGCACGAATAGATGAAATCAAAATAATATGTCTAATGGAGATATGAGGTGGTTATCGACAAACGAGAAACTAGAAAAGTTGTATGTTCACGGAATCAAGAATGTGCAAAGAGAAGAGATCATGGTAACATAAGGATGCAGCTAAGTCTCACGAAAGATGTGTAGACTCTAATGAAGTACGGTAAGAAGAAGACCTTTGGAAAAAACCATATCATTAGGAGATGTTTCAATACATGTGAAGGTCGATGCACAAGAAGATGTCATGGTGAAATATCATCAATAAAGGTAACTTTCGTTCTAAAAGTTAATATGAATCTTTTTATACGGATGAATTTGTGTGGTGTAATCATGAGAAAGGATGTATGATCCTTGGAAATGATTCGAAGAAGCAACATGCACGATGGACCGGATAAAAATCTAATAGATCACTGCGATGGTGACATAACTCGGATGGAAGTGATGGATGGTCTGTGCCCTATGAACTAAAGTTGGAGATTCCTCCAATATCGAAATCTCTCACCATTCTTGCTAAGGGTCCCTAGTTAAGAGGGAACTTTGATGGTAAGTTTTACTTGACTTGCTAATTCCTAAGGATGAGCTTAGGTACATTACTGTGTATAAGAATGGTACATTCCCTTGCGGAATAAGGTCCTCCTGGAGGAGATAGACACATCATTACGGTCTTGGGAAGACGAGAATGGAGGATTGGGTAATCATCACAGAATTTGATACTCTTTGAGAATGTGATAGGGCATTCAATATAAGAGTATTAGGGGACCCGATATTCTTTGAGGGCTAGCTACAGAAAGAATAGTCCCACGATGAGTCATACTTTGGGAACACCCGGGTGGAGTATGTACCTTGGAGAGAGCAAATGGCAGTGTATATAATTCATGTGTCTACTTGGTGGAAGCCCATTGTCTCATTGAAGAATGTGGGGTTGTTGTTGGGCCTTGCACTAGGAAAATGCTAGTTGATATGATGTTATAAAGATGCAATTGCCAATCCGATTTTCTTATGAGATTCTTTAGTTTGAAAATGATCATGTAACTATATGAATACCTCCCTAGTTAAGGAGAGTTTTGTAAAATGTAACTAGGTTGGTCTTCATGATTATGAAAAAGAAGGAGACAAAGACAAAATGCTCCAAGACAGGAACCGAGAAGCTGTGGAAGAATGGCTGTTATTTAGCCCTCATGCAACGTTGATGAGTAAGCCTAAATAATGTATCAAGTTAGCCTTTAAATAGTGGAAAATTACGACCTCCTAAACGATCATGTCGGCTCTTAAATAGTCACCATGAAGTTACATATTAATTAGGCTTATATATAGGGGAAAACAACTATAAATACCTGGCAACCCTGGAAAAATGGAAAAATGTGGATACGTACGAAAGGTATTATTGAGTAAAAGAATGTGGATTTAAGGACGAAATTGATGAAGTTTGAGGAATAATAATTGTGGTAGTCTAAGGTGGACAATGTTGAAGGAAGAACGAGAATTTGCGGATGGACGGTGTGTGGAGGAGAAACCGTATGGATTGATGGTACAGAAAACATTTTAAAAGAGAAAATCAAAGGGTTGAATTGAATGTGTGTTTATACGAAGTAAGACGAGGTGAAGGATACGATTTTGGATAGCAGGCGAAGGGTATTGTTTGTATGTGGCTGAAGGATATAATAAGGATATCCGTTGTTCTAAGACAATGATCTCAAGGTAATAGGAAGTAAGGAACGTAAATCGATTGCCTTCCTAACCATTATAAGATATTCGATTACAATGTAAATAATTTTGTCCTACTGCATTTTTACTAAGTGCTTTGATAGCGACTTGATGAAAGATTAACTAAGTTAAAGAAGAATACATAAGGAAGCTCACAAGTAGTTATCAAGAAGAGAATTTTGTATTAATCACAGCCTTCAAATTCTCAACATGGACCCGATGAGCGTATCTTGGAGAAAATGAAATCGATCAGATTCATCTGATAGGGAGTTTGATGAACATATAAATAATGAAAGTCATAACATGAGTCGATGGGTCTTCTCCAAGGTTTCCAGTCGAACTTAGGAATATCGGTAATTGCGGTATCACTAGCCACTAAGGAGCGTAGTTGATTGGATCATTAATTAAGCGATTTAAATGTTAACTCTAAGTTGCAACAAAGGGAAACTGTCTATTGAGGTCGAGGTTGAGCATAGACGGGGTATGATGGAATTGCTTGAGGAAAATAGGCCTTTGAGCTGACATAAAAGGAACTGTGCTGACCAACGTAGATAGGGGTTGTTTGATAAGAAAACATGAGATTATTGACCAAAAGCACAGATGGTACTTGTTGAAATGAAGTAAAGTGTTTAACTAAAACTGCAAGGGTATGTCCACCAATTTTATAACCCAAATTAAAATAATTTGGTTCGTTTACGAGATAATTATAACCAAATTTGTGGCTATCACATCCCATAAAATGGTAAACCAACTTGTGAATAAATGATTTAAAATCAAGGGTTGTTGTAAATTAAGCAGAAGGATTTGGAGTCTGTGGGCTTCTTGAGGTGGTTGAAGGACCCGCCTAAAGAAGTTGTTGTACAATATTTTGATTAATTAAAGATGTGTTAACAAGTAGAAATGACGTGGGTGTAACATGTTGAGCGGTTGATACGAGTGTACAATGTTTGTGATTAGATAGGCGAGTGAAATTGCCATTAGGCAAACATTCATTTCGACATTAGGTTGACCAAAAAGTGATGAGTACTATCATAGTGGGTGACAATTTTACATGAGAGATACTAACACGGAAAATATTCTCTCCATGTTAGTCATCGGTAATTTCTGTCTGTGATGACTAAATATTGGTTATATATTTCTAAAAGCAATTCTGGAAATTGTGAGTTTTAGAAATCTCACTGTCCTTCATTATCCTTATGGAAATTTTTCCTGTTGTTTATTTCATGGTCACCTGCCATTCCCTAAAAAGCTCATATGGGCTTGTGTCACTCATCTCCATCCTTTTTTCCCACTTATGACCTCATTACTATTTTCCCTTTCCCATCCCTCCCACTTTCCATCTCGACACCAATCAACCTATTCCTTCCCATGTTACGGTTCCTCAAAAATTGGTCTCAAAACTATCTGCCTTGGGATCTTTAGATAAATCAATTACATTGTATTTTGGATCTTCAAATACACCACTTTACTCGATCTGTTTGTGAAGACTCCAAAGCCAATTTTAGGTCAAAGAGCGGCGATTAGGATCCTCCACTAGGTCAATTAGGGTTTGTATGTGGTTAAAGGTCATCATTAGGTGTTTAGGGCACTACTTTTCCTTTTCTAGAAAATTTTCCAAAATTTTGTCTTATCAGATCTATGTTTGCACCAAGTGATGAAAGGGAAACAAGTTGGTCTTGAAAAGATAGCGGGATTTTAATTTTAGATAGCCCCACTTAAATGTCAAAACAAGCCATTTAAGTGAATCACATGAAGAGAGGCACACAGAAAACAAGCATGAAGAGAATTTTTGAAATTATTGATGAAAAAGGGAAAAGGTGAGGTGAAATGGACAAAAATGAATGAATTTGAAAGGGTTATAGAGAACTTAGAAAACTGTATGATAATTGTCTTAAAACACTCCTAATACCTAGGTTTTAGGAAAATGGCTGTCTAAGGTAAAATGATGATGTTAAACCCTATGGTGTAAGCAAAGGAAAGATTCTTGAAGATGTCATTGTGTGATCAGATCCCAAACTTGTCAAAATGAGTTTATATAAATGATGAAATGATGAACATGTACTCATGGTACGGGCAAAGAGGAACTTTTGAAGGTGCTACTATGAAGAATCCTCCCAAAGGTGTTTTATGAAACACCATGTCTAAATGAAAATTATTAGGTTAAGCTCCAAGGTGGAAGTAAAGGAACATAAAGGCTGTTTCTTTGTGCAAAAAAATGAACATATCGAAATCTCCGGGATCAAAAGAAAAAAACAGATTTCATAACTCCGACGAAAACTTGAGACAAGTGAAAAAGATGAGTTAAGTTTCATGGTGGAAGTTACACAAGAATTTAGAATCTTTGGTATGTCTAATCACCCTATGTTAATAAAATAAACATCATGCCTCCATCATTTTCAAGAATTCATTCAAAGTCGACCATTTGTCACTACATAGGGCGATTTCATAGCCAAATTGTGTTTACGAACAAAAAAAAAGTGAAATTGACAAAAGTGAGAGAGGTTTTTGTCCATATTAAGTTCCAAGAAAAACACTCCTTCATATTTTACACATGTATCATGGTTTGAGATAAATGTCAAATTTACGGGTGCTACAAAGTTCTTTGCACTTCGAGGTGACCTTGGGAAGGTACGAGATTTTCTCATAATTTTGAGTGTCAAAATGAATTTTTTGATGAGTCAAATGACAACTATACTAGAAGATATTACCAATGAGATATCATGAGCTCAATTTGGAGTTGAGGAAGGACTCCAAAAGTTCCTACTTTCAAAACTCTACATTTACGCACCAGCATTGAACACGTTTTGACAGGTGTGGAAGAATCAGCATATATCCAGGTCAGATAATTTCAATCAGCAAAACAAAGGTAGATTTGGAGCATGAATGGGATAATATTTCCAACAAGCTATCATGGGACCAATTTGGACATCGAGGAAGGCCTCAGAATTTTCTTTGCAAAAGCATTGTGCTATAGAAGCTGTGCCGCCAACTCGACGCTTTGAGTTGTGCGTTTGCACTCCAAAGACATAGGGTGTAAAACTGCTATTTTGGAAATTGTTAGATATTTGTTTTCATTTTGGTTCATCTTCGTTCATCACACACCAAATTTTATATCATTTGGAGCGATTTGGTCCTCAAAAAAGGTCAAAAACATCGACGATTCCACCTGATACTAGCAATTTTCGAGTGGCCATTTCTTGTAGCAGGTCTTGGGAAGTTGTTTTTGATAAATGAATTCCAATAAAACATCAAGGTAATTTTAAAAAATTAGACTTCTGAAAATCTTTCAGTGACTATCACAGAGCTCATTTTACTGCCAAGAGGCCTTTAAAACTCATTTGCAAGGTGACCTATTTTCAGTCTGCAGCAACCTACGCCCTTGGACCTCGATATTCAGCTTGCCAAAGTCAAAAAAAGGCTGAAGTTATTGAAAATAGATAGGTTTTTTTGGGCTTGGAAATCACTCCAAATTTAGGTGTTAGAATTATTTTCATTTATTGCATTAGATATTTTAATGCCTTGGGCCTTGCATGGTCTTAATGGACAAAAATAGCATTTATGATGTATTTATGACATTTTAGAAACCCTAGTTAGGGTTTTGGTCTCCTTGCTTATTAAATTCAGCATTGGGGCCTCATTGTATGTATTGGTTGATTGTGGAAAACTGTAGACTTTGGGTTGTGAGGAAGTTTTTGGTTTAGAGCATTGTGAAAGGTTTTGAACTAAATATCAATGAGACAAGCACTTTACTGAAAGTTCATGAACATGACTAATGGTGATGTCCTTCTCATTTTTCTTGTTATCTTATGTTTTACATATTGTCATCTTTCTCTTGCATTAGAATAGAAATTTTAGCTTAAGGTATGATGTCAAAGGCACATTAAGTATATATGTTTCTCTTGTTCCCATGTTTTCTTCTACTAGGTAGGTTTAGAGTAGTTTCTCTCTAATCCCACTCATCTTGTTTATCTCAGAATGATTTGATGGAGTCGATTGCCAAAGTATTTTATGGTTAGCCTGCCCTTTGGAATCACTTAAACATTGTTTTGGGGTATTTTCTTAAAGTATTGCTAATTAGGGTTTCATGAAAGGGGTTTATGGTTTGCTGCCCTTTTCTCATCTTAACTTGTTGTTTTGAAATTTTTTGTGGTTTTATTAAGGAAATTAGGAACATACTCTTTGATTGTTACCATGTTTTCTTAGATGTTTTCTTGCACAGAAGAACAATCATGAAGACTTACAAGTTTCTTGCCTTCATAGTTCTTTGTGTTGGGGTTCCCATGTTTTGTGATTTGGCAATACCAAAAGATGAAACCTTGCTCGAACCATGAGACCTCGGGGATCTAGCCCTCCTAGGTCCGAGAGAGGATCTCTCTGTGATAGGAAAAGTATGTATCACAGGAGGGCTGTTTTTAGGTTTGAAGCTGGTGTAGGCGCAAGTTTGTTTGTTTGATTGATTATTTGGTCTTAAGGAATCGAGAAGGAAGGTTTTAGTAGCAGAGACAAGGACAGCGAGAGGATTTTAGGCAAAAGGAGAATGATTTCAAAGAACATTCGAAACCATTGGGCAATGGAAGGTCGGGAAAGGGTTTACTTTCTGTTCAGCCTGCGAGCTTTCGGTTGGGCTAGTCATCTAAAGCATTGGATCTTAAAGATGATAGTGTATGGAAATAGTGAAAAGATGAAAGGAAAGAAACCTCCAAGGTGACCTTTCGGGAATTAGATCCCGAGGATAGAAGGACATTCCATTGGACACTGTGATCCAAAACCTCAAGGTGAAACTCTTCGAATGATGGGGAACATTAAAGATTCAAACACAAAGGTGAAGACTGAGATCGAGAGAGAGACTTTGAACTCTCAGTAGCATCCGACTTAAAGGGATCTTAGCAAAGTTCAATTGATCGGGAAAGGATCACGTAGAAGCTGAGAAACAATATTCTAATACGATGACAACCCAATTCTTTCAATTAAAACCCAACAAGAACATCGAGGACGGATTCATTAATTCATACATCGGCTAGCGGTAAATTATAGCCACTACAACGGTTAAGTGCTTAAATCGATGCCTGGATATAAAACATCGAAGGTAGGGAGAGCGGAAGCATAGGGTACGGCAAGGTAAATCCTATGCTGATTGATACGTGCCGGAAAAAACGAAATGTGATGAGTCAAAAAAGAGAAATAAAAACGGAAGATAGAAAAACATCAACGCTTTACGTCGGGATCCAAAGAAATGTGCTTGTCATATTAAAGAGCAACACCGATTGTGTATAACATTGCCAACATTGTTCGATCTGAAAACATCTTCCTCACGCACATCTTACAACTTTGGAAACTATGAAAACGACTTACAATTCAGGATATCTTGTCAACAACCCTTACAATGAGTTTCTTCAAACACGAAAGAATAGAGAGATAGATGAAACATTAAATGAAGCATTAAAACGAGAGATGAAGAAGGTCGAAGGCCCCATTATTTAATATACGAGCATTAATCTTAGGTACTCTTTGGATAAGTGGTCTTGAGCAAGTGATACTTGAGACATGTTCTTCGTTGATTTGTTTAACGATGCTTACATAATGCTGCACAGTGAATAAACAAAGAGCGAGATAAATGACTGGGGCTGCTGTCTTTGGTAGCAACAAATTTACAGTAGCATTAGAATGCTTGTCGGTGGAAATCTTCTCGGGGACACAGCTGAGAATAAAAACGGTGGGTATTGTGTCCTTTCCTAGGAAAAGCCTTTGTTGATGTAGGCTCTTGTCAATATTGTTTCTGTGCTATGACCTCTTTGAGCTTCTTGTGATGATCATGAGGTCTTCGATCTAGTACAAGCCCTTTGTCAACAATGAATACGAGCTAAAATTCTTTAATTACGGACGTTAAACTCTCTGCTACCACAGAAACACTTTGCCACTTCAATACGCCTCTTGTTTGTGAGATTTGGAACTTTAATGGTCTTGGGGATTTCAGAGTTAAACTCTATCCTTTAATGAAAATTACGTTCTAACACCCTCCCGAGGCTCTTCTACGTAATATCGGTCTAGGGCTAGCCTTCTCTACGCTTTCTGTGCCACTATAACGTTGTTTCGCCCAGGCAATAGCGATTTCACTGTCGCTGCAAAACACACAAACATGTTAAGAAATCCATACATGAGAGAAATGGTTTGTGGTGGAATGCGCGGCGATGGAAGTGCAATCGGTAGACTGTGGATGCAATGGAAAGTGGTGGGAACATGCGGTGAAAGCTGATGAAAAATCGAACCCAATGATCGGGCGAAATGGAAAACTTTAATGTAAAACATTAAGGTACGTACTTAGCGGGATAATCGATTTAACTTAAAATATAAGGTTTGGACCTTCGAACGCGAAATACACGAGAAGATGCGTGGAAAACATATGAAATAGGTTGTTATGGTGGGAGCGTGGTCATGGGTGGAAGCGTTCATACAGAGCGTTAGATCTCATGGGGAAATCGATGGCGCTACGATGGGATCGAGAAGAGCCGGCGGGAACTGTGGCGAGAATGAGGAAAATCCTAGCGAACGGACGCATATGGTTCGCGGCGAGGATCGCGTCGGAGGATCGCAATGGAAAAACCGAAGGATAAGCCCCGAGTCTAAACTTTGTAATTGCGATCGAGCGAGGAAACGAGTGTCGGTTAAAGACGAATGACGGTGGGGAAAAGGTCATCGGAGGAGAAACAAAGGGAATTCGAGCGCGATGGGACTAGAGGACACGTTGATCTATTCCAATCAATAGCGAAAATCGAATTCGCGCCCGACAGGACTAATAACACCATCGCATCGGAACTTTTGTTTTACAATGGACAAGCATGTCCGCTCAGTTCTCACGTCGATTAGCCCTTACAGGCTAGTGCTTGGTTTTAGCGCTCGGGCTTGGAGGGGAAGTGGTTAGGGGTTTGGCCCGAAAAGGTGCTTGGCTTCGCATGGAAAAAGATGGGTTTTTAACGCTAGCGAGCTTTAAGGCTGAGTGTAGGCTTTCGGTTAAGGTAAAAAGGGAGTTGCAATCAAATGAAAGGATTTCACATGGTTTAAAAGGAAGAATTTGATCGTTTGGGAAACTTAGGAGGCATTTTTAAGGTTAAAGAGAAAATTTTTGCCAAAAGAGAAAAAGGCCAAGATGGGGCATTTTGCGGTCCTAGCCATGAGATGAAGGCTCTTTTAAGCACAATTTTCACAGACGATGAGGCTTTTGGATGAAATAAACGTTGAAAATTAAAACAGCCAGACCTAGAGCTTCAAGGATGAGATATTTTCTGAAAATTTATCTCTTGAAGTCTCATAAAACATAATTTAACCACATGTTTGTATTTAAAAATTGGCTAACACATGGATACATAATGTCTACTTGCTAGGGCACAGGTCAAAGAAGTTATTGGTATGCCTGTATTTGTTTGTTATGCTATGTTCTTGAAGCCCTTCTTGGCCAATGTTGTCAAATGATTCTGCTTCCATTGCCAACTTTTTTATTCCACAATTTAATGTTCAATTCACTCACATAAGCCTTGAAGATCCATTTAGCTTTGTTATGTACTTGCCTACGACATCCTTGACCTGGCCTTTTCACCTTTCGGGACCTTTTACACGGACTCCATAACCCAATGATACAAACCTCTCTCTCTGTCTGCTGTTATTAACAAGCAACCCAACCAAACAAAACAAACAAACAAACCTAATCCTTATAACTAGCCTAAAATCAAAACGCTAAGCTCAAGTTACATTTTTGCACAAATGAAGACCCTCTGCGAGTCCCACCGAAGAAGCTGGGTCCTAGGAATCCAAAAAGCCCGGTTTGATGTTACCCTTGTACATTGGTCTTGTCGATACGACAAGTGCAGGGACATAACATAATGGCGATCATGGTGGGACCTCTAAGTAGGCGACTTAGATATTCCTTGAGAAACCTCATAAAACCCAAAATATCCTTGGATGATGGGTTGTTGATGGTGGTGCTCTGGGCCTTATTAAACAATAAGCATCCTCCACCAGTGACTCCACTGCGTCCTTGATGGCCACAATGACCCCACCTGGTCCTCCTGAGACTCCCCTAGGAATGCATTAATCGATCCTGGTATTCTTGATGGTGGAAAACATAGTTGAAATCATCCACTGGTGACTCCACAACCCTCAATAGACCTAGGAACTCCTTTATTGAGGACTCTCAAGTGGTTGAAAAGGATGGGTGAACCTTTTTTATTAACAAAGATGGATCCAAGGATCTAGCAGAGATATGCTCAATGAACTAGATCACATCACAGAAGTTTCAAAATGCCTCAAATAAATTGGTTGTCAAACATGCTGTGTTTCAAGATTAAAAAATTTGATGACCCCTTGTTACATCTCATCATTTTTCATATACATGTGTAGGTTAAAAGTTGAATGGCACGAAGGGCCCATATCATGAAAGTGTTTATGGAAATATTAGAGAGCTGAGCAAGAGATGGTATGAAGCCTAGACCTAGCACCTTGTTTTCTTTAAAGTTTCCACAAGGTATTTTATGAACATTATAGTGTCCATCTCTGTCATTAGTGAAAATTCTTGTGATCAGTAAGAAGATCTCATGCAATACCTTGCAAACATTGATGAAAGATTTAGGAAATTGGCATCCTAAGGATCTAGATGAAATTACGCCCATTTCATGCTCAAAGATAACTATTGTGATGACAAAAGAGTTGGTTGAGTATGGAAATCAATCGGAAATAGGAATATCTGAAGATCTCACAGGCACAAGTGATGATTCACCATCTCTTTTAGGTGATGCTCAAGAAGACATTCATCCTCAAAACAGCCTTCACAAGAGAAAGAGAACTTATGTTTTTCTATCCAAATAAAGAAAAATGCCTCCTCTTTTAACAAAAGAGGAAATAAATCAAATTCCATTATGCATCACTTCTCTAAACCTTCATATGAACGAACATTTCTATTTATTCTCATGCTAACTCTAGCTAGGATCGAAAAATGGACTTGTGGATCAATTCAAGTAAACAATACGGTAATTCAATATGTATGATTAGTGAAATTAATTATATTTGCCAGTTTTAAATTTTGATCGGTATGGTGACCAATATTGTCGAACGAAGCTAATCTTGCGGAAGAAATCAACATTTGACAGGAGGAAGTTCGATTTCATCAACTTGTGAAAACGATGATAGAGCCAATACATATCAACTATGATACTATTGAGAAAGTCTAGAAAATTTGGAAATGGTGAAGAATCTCTCATATGATACTGCTTCATTTCTGAATCCCTTGGAAATAACTTTCATGTGATTGGAAATCGGCCAGGTCTTTAGGTTTAATGTTGAGGTTGAGAAGATAATGAACTTCTTGAGCAAGTTGTTAATGAGAAGCCTTTCACGAAATATAGTTGAAAGTATTTGTGACATATAATCTTCCTTAGCTCCATATTTACAGCCACTAAGTTCCATTGACTCGTAATACGATGAAAGGCTTGGAAATTAATAATCATGGGAAGAGTTTTGTCTGCCTTCTCAAGAAGATTTATTCTTAAAGTACTCTGTCTAACATGATGCTTTCACACGAGAATTCAACCCACTCGATCAAAGCATATCAATTTTGTTAGAGGAAAACATTGCAATATATGATGAGGTTGACGGTCTGGAATGATCATATGTGAGAAGGTGGATTTTATTTCTAAAGAAATAATCTGACTTCGCCAAGTGGAGAAGGAGTAGTGGGGATGATGGTTGTTCAAATCCTCGGATCCGGTGTTGTTTCAAAGATCCCTTTGTTGATTTATTAGAGACATTTGAAGAGGGAGTAAATATGTCAAAACCAGGTTTGATGCAAGGCAAGAAAATTTTAGGCACTCTGTTCAAACACAAGTGAGGTGGGGTGGCCTTTTGTTTTGTTTGTCAAAGGCGAACAAATATCACTCATGAATGTCTGTGATTGGTTATATTGGAAAAGAGAGTTCACCAAATGAATATATATCATGTGTAATTTAGATTAGGATAGATAGGTATGATAATAAGCTCGGCCCCACTATGAGCATCTTTGTAACACAGTTTCGATTGTTTTGACAAAAAGGAAGAAAAATGGAAAATACAAAAACAAAGAAAAGAAAAAGCATAGAAAAAGACAAGTGTGACCCCATACCCAGTATTCTTTGAAAGTGTGAAAGCCCTAAATACCACTACTTGTTGAAAAGGAAGAATAAGTGTTAAATCATCTAGCCTAATCATGACTAAACATGTTTTAAGTTTCTAATGATATGTTAGTGAAAGAAGAATTATCCAAACCATTTAATCTTGGCTTGTCGATTAAATTAGAAATATTATTGTTTCGTTCCCAAACATAAGTAGACAAAAAGAAAATGAAAGAGATGCCTGCTTAATTTTGAATCATCCTGTTTTCTGGTTTTGACCTTGAAAAAATAATATACATTTGTATTGTCAAATACCATGACCAACAGAAATCGAGATTACTTAATCCTATTTTGGTCTATTTTAGTTCATGTCGATGGGTTGAAATAAATTACTGATAAATATGTTAATGTGAGATGAGTAGACTAGGTAGAGAATAAAAAGGAAGTTCATTAGCCTAATCTAAACTCTTGGAGAGCTTTAAAGTAAAAATTTAAGTATATAGTTTTTATACTTTCAAAAAAGAAAAACAATCTAAGGAGTTTGCAGTCCAAGTGCACCCAAAGAAGAAATGTTAGGCAAAGTATGATTAGGTGGTACAGAAATGAGGTTGAAGCATACATACCAGTTGCAGGATCTTAACTGCAGAGAACATCGACCAAATGAAGGAAGAGGGATCTGCAAAGTACAAGTAAGGCCACTGGTCTTCAAAAACTGAGATATTTGAACTACGAGGTCAGAACTCCACAGAAAAGGAACACTCTGATGGGTGTTGTTAGTCATCAATAATTTTTGCCATACATAGATGACTAAATATTTATTATAGTTTAAAAACACAAAATTCACCAGATATTGTGAGTTTCTGTAATCTCCTTTCGCCTTCATTATTCTTGTGAAATTTTTCACTATTCTGCCATTTTCCCGTTCATGGTCACCTGCCACTCACAAAGGACTCCTTATTAGGTAACATTCGTGTGACCTCTAAGTCCTTTTGATAAATGCCGACCTCGAGAGACTGTATGTTCCTCGGGTGTTCAGGTGGTATGTGAGCTGGCCTCAAGGTACGCACATTCCAAAACAAAATCCATATGTTGTTCGAATGAGACCCAGCAGTGGTTATTGAGAATCAATATCACATTCCTCCAACAGGTTTATGGTAAGGTGTAATTTCTTTCTTTTATGGGAAAAAATCCCTGAGACAGAAAATATGGGGTGGTTGCTTAACCTGGTTGGAATCCAATATTGGTCATATGCTTCTAATATTTGGTCTTTCAATCATTTGTCTTTCCTTTCTGGGCGCAGATTTCCCAAATGTGTTGAAATTGATGAATGATCCTATTCTTCATAATCCATATTGAAAGCACTCTAGTTCCAGCTAAACTCCACCAGGGGTATCCCAAATTTGATGCAATCTAATGAAGACCCCAAGCACGTAGCCTGACTTACCATGCGGGTACTCCTCTAACTCTTGGTTTGTGATTCAATTCTACCGTGCTTTTCAGGTCTCTGTTGGTGCCGGCTAGTGGTACATTGTGAACTCTTTCATGGCATAGGGTTAACTCACACGATGAATTTCTCACATGGTTACGATTAGGTATGAAACTAGGACGCACCTGTCATCCTTAAAACAAGATCGAGCTCTTGTCTCGTCATATTCATGGAATGAGTGGTGTCGTCACCTAATCAAGTTTTGATTTAAATCAACTTTCTTGGCGTTCTGCTACACTCTTTTATCGTCTAATTGCTGAGACATCACTATGGGGGAATATTATTCTTGGGGAACAGCGATTTTGCATGCCAGTACCTCGATCTTGTGTCCTCTCGTTCCGATACGTTTATATCGCACGAACTCTTTCACGATGCTCGGGACGCCAGCACTGCCAAGCTTGCAAACGGCACCATCGTCAACGTTATCGTTGGTTACGTATCTCGTTTCGAACGTCTTCTCCCAAATCCTACGAAGAAAATCTACTTCTTCTTTCGCGATCTTGCTTCTCGGCCCCTGCGAATCCTAATATTGTGGAAATGAATATTGTCCAGTCAATGCGGCATACCAAGCTTCCAAAGAGGCTTGAAAAGGTAAGGTAAAGCCAGTGGTGTACACGGCATGATTCTCAAAAACCTAATGCTGATGGTTCAAAATGTACTTGATTACCTTGTCGCGGAACTGTGATGATGCGCACTACACCAGAATACATCCCGATGGACCGAAGTAAGGTACGACTACTCAAAACACCAAAACTCTAAGCTATTCTAAAGAATGGCCATCATGGCAAAATCGGATGTTGGAGCAACCTCGGTCTCTACCCGGCCATTTGGCCTCGGTTTTCATGATGAACGGTCACTGCACCGCTCTCTGCTCACGATCGAAAAGATTATACCAAACCGTGAGGGCGGGAGGACTCGGCGCGTGTCCTCCTCCCCCACCTTCTTGGCCCTTTTGTTGTGAAATATGACCTTGTGCCTATTGTGCGATGCCTTCTAAGGGTGTGTCGCGTCTTCTGTGCTTTGCCGTCTTGTGCTAGGCATTACGATATTGTTGAGGAGTTGTGCAGGCACCATCACTATGTACGCATTGGAAGTGCTTCGAGGTTGTACATCACAATAGAAGGCTTTATTGTCTATCGGAAAGTTGACCCGCTGATTCTAGCGCCTCACTTTCGATTTGGAAAATTTTGTCCCTTTCTCCCTCACCGAAGCTTGCACAATCGTTGATTTGTATTAATGGAAATACTATGCATCGAGTGGTAATGAGCAAGGGTGCATCTACGTGCATCATGTCTTACTGCTATTTTGGAAAGCCTGTTAGTTCTCCAACAAGTAATCTCCAAATGCTTTAGAAACCTTTGTTGAGAGAATCTCGCCTCTTTTTCTCATTCTGACACCTATTACGTTAGAAAGGAAAACGAGTTAACATTGAGGTTGAACTCATTTTACGCCAAACTCAGTACAATCCTCGCCTTGTGGTCGCACGATTGGACTCACGCCATGTTATGTGTTTCGTCCATTCTCTTTTGTGTTCTTGATTTGCCTGAAAATATCATTATTGATCGGTTGACCTTTTTCACTTCTATGTGATAAAGAGCAGTTCCCATTTGTAGGGTGTGATATTCCTACACCTTATGAGAGCATAGGACCAAGTCCTTTTAAATATCATGTAATGTCCACAAAATGGAATAATGCATTGATACACAAACACAATATTTGTAACACGGAAAATGTGCATGTAATTTTATGATCAGCAAATATGAATAGAATAGCTAAGCCATTTTATTATATATGAGAATATTTAGTTACACAATGTCTGATAGCAGTATATCTAGCCAAAGGATGGCCTAGAATCACCACAAACATACTACAACCTTGCTTAACATAAGCGGAAACTACGGGAAAGAAAAATAATATGTTCCATGATGAGAATATGAATATGTGACTGGGACTGAAAGGAAAATGTCTACGGAAATCTAGGCCTAAGTGATGCAAGATTCAAGATCTGGGCTCTGTGGATACCAAGATAACCCAAAAAAGCATTTTCAGGATCTACAACTTTGAAAGGTACCCTCCTAGATTTTGATCCTTTGACCAGGTTGTGCGGATGCAAGCTGAATCGACAAATAGATAGCTGAAATATGTCATAATATTAGATCTAAGCAGAGGGACGTTCCCTTCTCTAAATCCTGACCTAGAAGCTCATGATCTTGCTCAGATGCCTCCAAAGTTGCGGTGCTGCTACACAACTTCTCATGTTGAAAATGTTGAAATTTGGTTACCGGAGGGAACCAATTGGTTCCCTAAGGCTTTGATCTTTGGCTAGGGAAAAGTGTCCAAAATAATTTAATTTTTCTCCTAAAGTGACTTTGCCAAAAATTTATAAAGTCAAATCTAATTAAGTGACTTTAAGTGATAAGTGCTAAAGTCATGTATTTGACTTTAATAAATTCAGTAAAATTAGAAAGGAAAAGTGACTTTGGAAACTAAATGACTAAGTGGGTCTTTATTAAAGTGGGGTGAATTTAAAAATAGAAAGTGAGATTTAAATGAGCATTTTAATCTCGACCCTAGATCTAAATACGCTGACCATTGGATTTAAGGTTCAGCTACTTAAGGTTAGGTTAAAGGAGGAAAGGAAGGTGTTCATTCTTTCATGACGGTTAGAGAAGGAACATGAGAAGCAAGGAGATTTACGAGCGATGGAGAGCAGCGACCCGGCACAGGTCCAAGGTGGTATTTCGACGAGGCCATACGGCCCGAGTTTGCACTCGGTTCAAGAAAGATTTGACCACGGTTTCCAAGCGGAGAATAGCGGAACTTGGGCAGTTTGAGAGGTCGTGCCATTTTTGCAGGCACGGTTTCGAGGGAGGGGGGGTTGTTGTTTTGCACGCATTTCTAAACGAGTGACCATCGTAGCTAATTGCGGCACAAAAATCGGCCCGGACTAAATATGACATTTAAGTACGACTGCACACATTCCTAGGAGGTCGTACTGATGTAGCATTTAATGTTGTTTTATGCAAAAAGAGGAGGTCGTCGTGCAAAGTCATGTTATATTGCAGGCACGTTTCAGAAATATGTATAGCATTTATTGTTAGTTCGATTTCTTGTTGCACATTTTCGAGATGGTGGAAAAGCACGGAAAACGAATGGTGTAATTGTATGCCGGTTGCACGAATATTTCTCTGTAAAAACGTGCCATAAACTGGAGCTTTAGGCGGTTTTCCCCAAAGAGTTGTAGGGGGTTTTCCGGAGTGCCTTGACCAAAAATCAACTGTGTTATAATGTGTTGAATAATTGTTGCATCTGTGATTTTGTTGCATTTTAAATACATTAAAATTTTTAAAATTTGTGTTTCGGCGAAAAAATTATTTTCTGTTGTTGAATGTAAGGATATGGAAGCGGTGCTAAAAGGATAAAAATGGAGAAAGCTGACAAGGGTGGAAAACAAGAAATTTCATGACATCGAGCTTGAGTATTGAAAGTGGGACAGGACGGCAAGAAGAAAAATACGTCTTTGATTTTCACTCGAGAAAAATTCCAGCAAGCTGATTTTTCACACACATAATTGTTTATCTTTCTTACGGCGGAGTGCTATTTTTAGTTTTAAGGCAATGAGATGTCATTGGGGTAAAGGGTGGAGGATAGGTTGGATGGGCATACCAATTACGAGCGTTTGGAAGGAGAAAGGAATACGGTATCTTTGAGGAGCGGTACGGGACATCATGATGGTGCATACACACGAACCATTGTGTGCCCTCCCAGTGCTAGGGTGGTAGCATGTAATAGAAAGAACAACAAGGGTAAGAGGCTGATTCTAGATGGGATAAAGGCCATTGCATTCCTCATGTGAAGAAAATGCTGTGAGATGTGAACGACATTGTCCAATCTCTGCAAAAATACCAATAAGGCTTGGGAAGAAAATGGTCCTGAAGGAGAAGATGAAGACCATTAAGATACATTAAGGCCCAGTAGTGCATTTGAATGTCACAAATATTACTAATGTGAAAGGTGAGTTTGCGGCGGTTGGAGAGGTCATTCCACCAGGTTGGTGCGGATTGCGATGAATAGCCTCCCGAGTTCGTGGATGAACTTTGTTGATGGTGGGGTTTGCCACGTGGATGCCCACATAGGAGAGGTTTTGGACGGGCCCTTCAGACGAGAGATCGGGAAGGGTACGACTTGGGGCAGCCAAGCCGGTTAATGAGATGAGGGGGGATGCTGCTTTGACCCAGCGAGAGGCAAAAGAAGACGAAAAGCAAGCACGAAAGCGATGGTGAGAGCAAGGAAGCAAGGTAAAAAGGTAAACGAGGTAACACACGAGAAGAGACTGTTCAAGGTGAAGAGTGTTAGAATTGTCGAGAAGATGGAACACCGATTTAATGACGAAGAAGAAGAAAAGAAAGGAAGAACCGAACATACAGCGACATCGACGATTGGAACTTTCTGGTGCTTTATTGGGAGTTGGGTTCATTACGTGTGATTCCTCTAGTGTGGGATCACCTTACGAGAGTTCGAGCATGCATTCCTGCGACTAACGAGATATGAGTATCTAGTGTACGGAAAGTGGGGCTTCATGTCATATGACGGTCGTGTGATGTCGAGCTTTCGAAGTGGCAACGATATAGAGAGTAGTGCTAAGTGATGGCAGGATTGTTAAACGATCGGTGTTAAGACCTTTTGACATTTCATAGGGAACCCAAACCTCCCTTGAAGGTGTCGAGGATGTTCTTTATGTTCAGGATGAGGAAGAACCTCATATCCATCCGACTTTTGGAAGATAGAGATGGTCTGACCCGAGGGAGGACGGTCGCGTGTATCCCGAGCGCTACGGTGGTCGACTAAACGTGATAGGTGTGCGCCATGCAAAAGGTGTACAAGTTTGCATTTGACCTTTTGAAATTGAGTAGTAGTACGAAAGCATTCGAGCTAGCCGATTTAAAAAATTTGTGTGTGAGGTTGCTTTGCAGAACAGGGCATATGTGTCATGTTGGAGCCTTGGGGACTTTCGAAGATCACTACGGTGCCGATTTCGGTACTAATCACTTTGATACTTGCGATCATAACAGTCGTGAGTTGCCAAATCCCTCCCAACAATGACGAGCGGAAGCTGACCGGATAATTGATTTGATTCATTCGGTGAGCGGTCGGATGTCTTATTTCATCGGGTGGATATGAGTACTATGTTTATTCATTGATGATCACTCCGGAGGGACACGGATTTATTTCTTGAAGACCAAGAGTGAGGTCTTCAAGCGGTTTCGAAATTAACTCTTGTGGAGACACGAGACGAGGTCGAAAGATCAGGTCACGAGGTCGAGAAAATGAGGAGATTACACCCTCGAAGAGTTTGTTGACTATTGTGTAGAGCGAGCATGGGGAGAGAGTTCACTTTGTTCCTTGTTAACGAGAATGGGGTTGCCGAAGGAAGAACGGATCCATCGAAGGCGACCAAACGATGTTACATGATAAAGAGTTGCCATTGTTTTTGTGAGCAAGGGCACCTTGTTGTTTGCGAGAATAAGGTACGCCCGTGCCTTCGAGCATGGCTCGGAAGGAGGGCACACGGGCGCGTGTTGGTCATCTTCGTGTCTTTGGGTGTATCACATACTCTACATACCCAAGGACAAGAGACCAAACTAGGGCCAACGAAAGGGTATCTTTGTAGGCTACGGTAGGTTATCAAAACCTTTCGGATTTACATTCTGCCAGAAGAAAATTGTTGTTAGGCGGGATGTGAAGGTTCGACGAACGGGGGCCTTTAGGAGGTAATGGAGTTTAAATGTACGAGATCGGCCAAACCCTCGGCCCCGGCTAAGTCGATGGCGGTTCGGTGGGTAGGGATGGGAGGATCCGGAGGGTACATCTGTGGCAGCGTTTGGTCCCGTCGGTGAGCGATGGCTTGCGAGTCGGAGGGTGGTGCTTCGGGCAGCATGCGAGCGGTCCACGAGTAGTTCACTAGGGAGTCCCGCGTGGACGGGGACCACACGGTACCTCGGCTTCTACGAGTTCGGTGCGAGCGAGGAGAGATGGCAACGGTCGGTGGGCTCCCGGTGATGATGAGGATGAGGAGTTTCTGTTCTCAAGCAAGTGCTCGAGAAGAGGAAGCCCAAGTGGCCCGAGGACACCTTGAGAGGAGAGAGCCACTACCCATTCTTTGGGCCTAGAGGCGGTCGAAGAGAGCGGACCTAAGAGGTTTTGTGACTATATGTGGCTTCCCGCATCCTTGACTGCCGAGCCTTCTAGCGCGGGGAGAAGCTGGCCGGCGGTCTGAAGAGGCCATGCGGAGGAGTGTCTTCTATCATGAAGAATGATGTTTGGGAGAGTGAGTGCGGGGGCACGAGGGAGAAAATCCGTGGTGCCTCAGGCACACAAGGTAAAGCATGCGGTGTGGCCCAGGCAATTCAAGCGAGGTTTGGCGTGAGGAACCTCCCCGGGTGAGAGTTGATTATGGCGGGACCTTCACTCACATGGATCGTGCTCTTCGATCCACTCCATTCTTCGACTGGCAATGAGAGATGGGTTTGGGAGAAGATCACAGTTGGATGTGAGCGACGCATTCTCGTGGCTTCATATAGGAGGAGGTGTACATTGAGCGACACGGAGGCTTTGAGGTGCATAGGAAAGGGTCCCATGTGTACGGTGAAGAAAGGCACTTTGTGGCACCAGCTTAGCTCCCGAGCTTGGTACCCGGAATGAAATACATGCTTACTGGGAGATGGGTTTCTGAAGGCAAGGCATATCCCAGAAAACCTTTACTATATTGTGATGAGTGAGAGCCTCTCGATGGGCGTTGTGTGTGGATGACAGCCATTACGGGTGCGAGAGAGACTCATGAAACCTTACAAAGAGAGATCTTGCGCAAAGTTTGAGATGAAGGACATCGACGATGCATTACTTTGGGTTTGGGTGTGGCGGGGGAGGGCTGTCTGCGGCGGAGAAGTATGTGTGGACATCCTTGGCAAATTCCACATGGAGGATTGTAAACCCATGTCAACAGGTGATCACCAGGCTGGAAGAAGCTTGTGCTTGACTTAGGTGGTAGGTCACGATTGTACGAACGGTGATTGGTTCCTTGATGTATTTCGTCGACACTAGACCGGATATTTGTTCTGCAGTCAACACGATAGGTCATTTTGTGTGAGCCTAGGAAGGTTCTTCAGGTGGGCTGAAAAAACACATTTGTGGGCCTTACCGAGATAGTGGTTATGTGAGTACGCGTTACGAGCGAGGATTAGGTAAGTTAGCCGTTGTGATTACACGATTGAGCGAGGTTGTGCTTGATAGAACGACACTTCGGTGTTGTTTTGAGTTTGAGTTCGCGGTGGTGTCATGGTTCGGTAAAACGGCCCCGATCGTGCTTGTTGAGTTCCAGCCAGGCAGTATGTGGCAACCAATCTTTCTAGTTGTGAGAGCCATACGGCTTGAGAATGTTGTTTAGCTTATTTGGTCGACGATGAGACTGTCGATGATTTGCGCAGTAATCAAAGTTGTAAACTCACGAGAGAATCCGATGTTCATGACGAGTCAAAGCATATCGGGATCAAATATCATTTCGCCAAGAGACTATGTTCGAAGGAGGGCACATGAAGCTTGAGTATATTCGCGGTAGAGCGGGTGCAAACCATGTACAAAGCTGCCATGGTGGCGCTACCCTTCGGAAGACAAGATGGTGTAGTGAGGAACACTGTCCTGGTAAGAGGGTGTTGAAATTTAATTGTCGGAGGCAGTGGTTCCTAAGGCTTTGATCTTTGGCCTGGGGAAAAGTGTCCAAAAATTAGTATACTCTAAAACATTTCAAGTTATAAAGTCAAATCTGGTTAAAAAGTGACTTTAAATGATAAAGTTCACACTAGTCTAATTACAAGTGACTTTAATAAATTCAATATGAAATTAGAAAAGGAAAAGTGACTTTGGAAATAAATATTCAAGTGGGTCTTTATTAAAGTGAGGTGAATTAAGAAATAGTGAAGATTTAAATGAACGTTTTAATCTCGACCCTAGATCTAAATGTTTAGCCATTAGTTTGAGATTCCCCAAAAAGTCACTTGATTGAAGTTAAAGGAAGAAAGGAAGGAAAAGGTCAATTGTTCTGAAAGCGGTTAGAGAAAAGAAAACGAAAACAAAAGTTAAAGCGATGAAGAAGAGCGGCTTAGCACAGGTCAAGCGATATTTCGATGAGCCGTACGAACAGTTCAAGGAAGATTTATGCAGTTTCCAAGGAAAAATCGTACGGACTTGAGCACAATTTCCAAGGAGGCCGTACCATTGCAGGCACGGTTTGAGGGAGGGTTACTATTTTGCTGCACGCATTTCTCGTGACCGTACGACTGTATGGTGATTGTTGGCACGAAAATAGGCGGTTCAATACCATGACATTTAAGTAAATACCTTTACATTCCTGGTCGTACGATGCTTGTGTCTTGTTAACATAGCGCACTAAAAAAGACGGTGTGATAATTTCTGACGTTTTCAAGAAAATACGCAACATTTATTCTTTGGTTACGGTTTTACTATTTGCACATTTTCGAGGTGGTGGAAAAGCACGAACGGGTAGTTGTAAAAGTTTACTTGAAAATTTTCTTAATATTTCTCTCCTTTGTAAAATCATTTTTCGGGGAAATAAGGAAAGACTTCATTTGGTTTTCCCAAAGGGGGGGGGTTTCCGGGGTCACCTTGACCAAAAATCAGCACGTGTTATAATATGTTGAATAATTGCATACTGTGATTTTATTTAACATTCCTAAACCCAATGTTTAGCAAGAATTTTCCAAAATTTGTGTTTTAGTAATTATTTTCTGTTGTTGAATGTAAGGATATGGGAAAGAAATTTAACTAAAGGAGAAATAAGGAGAAGCTGACTTGAGGTGGGAAAACAAGAAATTTCTACATGGTATCGGGCTTGAGTGCGAAAGTGTGGTTGGGACCAGCAGAAGAAAAATACGATCCTGGCGATTTTCCTCGAAAATTCCGGCAAGCTGATTTTTCACACACATAATTTTTTGTCTTTACTACGGCGGTGTTATTTTCAGTTTTAAGACGTGAGGATGTCATTGGGACTGAGGTGGAGGATAGGTTGGATGGGCATATCAATTACGGCGTTTGGAAGGAAGAATACGGTGTCTTTGAGAAGGCGATGCAAGACATCATGGTGCATCTTAGCACGGAATGTCTGTTGTTGTGCCCTGCGGTATGGGTTATTTGACATATAATAGAAAGAACAACAAGGGTAAGAAGTGATTCTAGAAGACGGAATCAAAGACCATTGCATTCCTCATGTGAGAAGAAGAGAAATACTCATGAGATGTGGACAACATTGTCCAATCCCCAGTGCCAATGAGAGCGGAAAATGATCCTGAAGGAGAAGGTTTGAAGACCATTAAGATGGGTAAATGATAAATATTGGCCCCAGATATCTCACAAATAATACTAATAGTGAACCCGATTTTGAGTGGTTGGAAGGTCATTCCACCAGGTTGGTGCGGGATTGCGATGAATGGCCTCCCAGGTTCATGGATGAACTGCTGATGGGGTTTGTCACCGTGAGACCCTTCCCACATGGGAGAGGTTTGGCATGATTGCATTCGGACGGAGATCGGAAGGATCGCTTGGGGCAACCAAGCCGATTGAGCGAGGATGAGGATGCCTAACTGGCCAGGGAGGCAAGAAAAGGCAAAGGAAAGAAAGCAAGCTTCCACTGACGGTGGTGAGAAAAAGAAGAGTAAAGGTAAGCAAGAACAACACACGAAGGACTATTCCAAGGTGAAGTGTTGGAATTGTGGAAAGATAGGACACTATGGTTGTGTCAGAGAAGAAAGAAGAAGAAGAGGAAGAACCATAGCAACGACATCGGCGGAGGTTGAGGACTTTGCGGTACTTGGACCGGGGTTTGGGTTCTCGCGTGTGAGTCCTCTAGTGCGGGATCACTGCCCACCGAGTTCAACATGCATTTCCTCGACTAGCGAGCATCTTCGAGTGTCTGGTGAACGGTGGGCTTCACGTCATGTGACGAGTCATAGTACTTCCCGGAAGATTTCGAGAGAGGTGACGCGTGTAGAGGGTAGTGCTAGGTGATGGCCAATTGTTAGAGCGATTCGGTGTGGGAACAACGACATTTCATAAGGGCTTAAACACTCCCTTGAAGGTGTCGAGATGTTCTTTGTGTGCCGAGGATGAGGAAGAACCTCATATTCGTCTCGACTTTGGAGGATAGAGATGAGATACTATTCGAGGGAGGGACGGTGTGATATGTCCCGGGCGCTCCGGGCCGGTTAGGGTGGGTGATGGTGTACGCCATGCAAAGGTGTACGAAGTGTGCCGGCTTCGACCCCTTTTGGGAATTGACCCGGTGGTACCGATAGCGGAGCTATGGGTTCGAAATTGTGTGAGATTTGGCCGCTGAGATGGGGCTGTCTCCGCTGGAGCCTTGGGGACTTACAGAGAATCACTACGGGTGTGCACGATTCACAATCTTGTTCTTTGATACTTACGGAAGGATGTGCGATAGGCAAGTTGTCCGTCCTTTTTCCCGATGGTAACTGATGACTAGAGATGCTTGATTTGACGTTTATTCGATGTGAGCGGTCAAATGTCATGTTTCTTGAGACGATGTAAAATCTGCTGTCATTGATGATCACTCCCGGAGGACACCAGATTTATTTCTTGAATACCAGGCCAGAATGTTAGCGATTTCGAGTTCGAGCTCTTGTGGAGAACACGAACGGTTGGAAAATTCAGTCCCTAAGATCGAACAATGGAAGTACACCCTCGGAAGTTTGTTGACTATTGTGCGAGCGAGGGCATCGAGAGGGGTTCACTGCCTGACCCCCGGTCGACGAGGTTGCGGAGAGAAGAACGGTCCATCGGACGCAAAGTGATGTTACATGATCAGAATTGCCATTGTTTTTGTGGGCGGTCTTATGCTCCTTAACATTTGCGAACATGAGTCCGCATCATGCCTTGGGGCACATGACTCCGGAGGAGAGGCTTTTTAAGGAAAAATCCTGATATTGTTCATCTTTGTATCTTTCGGTGTATCCATACTCCTACATACCGAGGAGAAGAAGAGGACCAAACTAAATCACTTGAAGAAGGTATCTTTGTGGCTACGGTGAGACTCAAAGGCCTTTCGGTTACATTGCGCACGGAGGAAAGTTGTTGTCGGGTGGGATGGGGGTTCGAGAGGATAGGGCCTTAGGAGGTCACGGAGTTCGTGTACGGATCATCCAGGACCCTCGGCGATGGCCAAGGTGAGTCCATGTTCGAGGATCCGGGTGGGTGAGGATGGGGAGGATGCGGAGGGTACATCTATGATGATGTACGGTACGTGGGTGAGCGGTGGCTCGCAGTGAGAAGGTGGTGCTTCGAGCAACATGCAAAGGTCAGGCTGGGATGTGAGTCCCGCGTGGATGGACTCACACCGGTACCTCGGCTTCTACGAGGTTCGAGGTGCGGGCGAGGAGGACACCCGGACGGTCGGTCGAGTTCGAGGCTCCGGTGAGGAGGGTTTCATTCTCCGGTGGGAGAAGTGTGCTCGGGGGAAGAGAGCCCAAGTGGCTTCGGGGACACCTTGAGAGAGGCCACATCATTCCACTGGGCTGGGGCCCCGCCCGGAGAAAGCAGAGACCACCGAGAGGGTTTTATGGCTATATGGCAATGGTTTCCAACATCTCATCGGCTACCGAGCCTTCTAGCTGAGAGCGTGCTTGACGGAGTCTACGGAGAGGCCATGCGGGGAGGGTATTCTTCTATGCGCAGAAAGATGATGGGAGGTGGTGCGAGGGCACGAGGGCAAATGCGTGGTTACTCCCAGATGGCTTTTAAAGGTAAAACGTACGTAGATAGCGACGATGAGAAGGTAAAAGTGAGGTTTGTTGAGAGTTCTCCCCGGCTAGAGGGGTTGATTGTGAGGACCTTCGCTTGGTAATGAAGTATACTTCAATCCGCTCACGTGCTCTCGATAGCGGAGATGGGTTTGGAAGATCCACCGGATGGATGTGAAGACCGCATTTCTCAATGGCTTCATATAGGAGGAGGTGTACATTGAGTAGCCACGGGGCTTTGAGGTGCATGGGAAGGAGTCCCATGTGTGCGGACGAAGGCCCTTTGTAGCTCGAACGGGGGGGGGGGGGGGGGCTCCCAAAGCTTGGTACTCCGGGGATAGGTACATACTTGGAGGAGATGGGTTTCACAAAGAAGTGAAGGCAGATCAAACCTTTACTATATTGTGATAGGTGAGGTACTCTCGTTAAGTCTTCCTTGGATGACTTGGTCGTACGGAAATTAAGAGACTCATGAAGGCAACCTTAAGAGATCTTGCAATGAGTTTGAGATGAAGGACATCGGCTTGATGCATTACTTTTGGGTTTGGAGGTGTGGCGGGGAGGAGAAAGGAAGCATTTGTTACGGGCGAGAGATATGTTATGGACGTCCTTGGCAGTTCCACATGGAGGATTGTGGCTTCGTATCGACACCGATACAAGTCACTGGTTGGAAGAAGCTTCATGCTTGATTCGAGTTAGTGGATCCCAAATTGTACGGACGATTGATTGGTTCTTCAATGTGTTGGTCAACACTAGACCGGATATTTGTTTTACGGTCAACAAGTGAGTCGATTTGTGAGCCTAAGGAAGGTTCAACGAGTGCATTTAACAAAACACATTTTTAACGATAACACGAAGACGATGGATTGTGGTCTGAACTACGAGCGGTTGGGTTAGATTTACGATTCAACAGTCTGTGATTAGGCGGTTATTATACGATAGGAAAGGGCTTCACTTCGAGTGTTTTGATTTGGTTTAGGCATGGTGTCATGGTTCAACCCGAAAGCGATGATCGATAACGACAGGTTCAACGGAAGCATGGTATGCATCTGGTCTAGCTAGTTGTGAGGGCCATGCGGCTTCGCAAGGTGTGTTTAGCTTATTTGGTCAGCACGTTGAGACCTTCGGTGATTTGTGATAATCGATTTGCATTAAACTGCGATCCGATGTTTCATGACGGTCAAAACATATCGAGATCCAAATATCATTTCATCGAAGACTATGTTCGAAGGGTACAGCAGAGCTTGGCTCATATTCCCAGCAGTGAGCGAGGGTTAGAGATATTCTTGCAAAGCCTTACTGCAGGGCAAGCATGTCTGCTTGGAGAGACAAGATGGGTGTGATGAGGAACACCTTCCTCGGTAGAGGGAGTGTTGGAGGCCAATTCTTTAGAAAGGGCAATTGGTTCCTAAGGCAGTCTTTGGCCTGAGAAAAGTGTCCCAAAAAGAATTTAATTTTCTCCTAAAGTGACTTTATAAAGTTATAAGTCAAATCTAATTTAAAAAGTGACTTTAAGTGATAAAATTTAAAATCTAATTTTAAAGTGACTTTAATAAAGAGTCAATGTAAAATTGAAAGGAAAAGGCAACTTTGGAAATAAATGACTAAGTGGGTATTTATTAGTAGGTGAATTAAAAAAATAGAAAGTGAGATTTAGTGAGCATTTTAATCTCGACCCTAGATCTAAATACGCTTTGACCATTAGGTTATGGATTCCCCAAAAGTCACTTGAGGTTAGGTTAAAGGAGGGAAAGGAGGAAAAGGGTCATTCATTCTTTCATGAGTAGATTGGGAGAAAGAGAGCAAGGAAGTGAGAGATTTACGGTGAAGAAGAGCTGACTTGGCACAGGTCAGGCGGTGTTCCAGCAAGGCCGTACGTGGCTGATTTTGCACTCGATTCAAGGAATATTTGACATGGTTTTCAAGGCATAATAAAATCGTGAGACATGGACACGATTTCCAAGGAGGCAATGCCATTTTAAACAAATTTAGAGAAGAGGTTGTTGTTTTGCGCATTTCTAAGCGGGACATCATTTTATTAGTGGATGCTAACACAAAAACGAGCATATTTCTGTTACAAAGAATTTAAGTCGGCACACATTCTAGGAAATTCGTACAACATCATTTAATATTACTGTAAAGGAAGGCACGTCACAGAAATTAATGTTGTAATTTTTTGAGCACGTTTTTCAAAAATACGTACGACGTTTATTCTTTGGTTGAGTTTTACTTTGTTGCACATTTTTCAAGGTGGTGGAAAAACACGAGCGAGATAAGTTGTAAAAGTTTACTTGCTGATTTTCTTAATATTTCTCTCCTTTGTAAAAAGCATTTTTAGAAATAAGAAGGAGCTTTCCATTGGTTTCCCAAGAGTTGTGGGGGGGGTTTTCCGGTCACCTTGATAATCACTATGTTATAATGTGTTGAATAGTGACTTGCATCTGCTAATTTTTTTATTTATTGCATTCCCATTCTGTAAAATTTTCCGAAATTTGTGTTTTTCAGCATTATTTTCTGTTGTTTAATGTAAGGATATGGGAAAGGGCATTTAACTAAAAGGAAATAAGCGGCAAAATTTGGGAAAACAAGAAATTTCTACGGAAAAATGCATTGTAAAGGAAGGAGGCTCTCTTAGCCCTCTGCTAAAGATATGAAATATGACTCCAAAAATGATAGAAATAATGTATACAACGTGTGAATTAATGGTCCTCCAACAGTTACCTGCATTGAAATGATAGCAACTTCCCTATCTCCTTGGATCTACAGGGTACAGGTACATAATTCACTTAAGGATTGTTGTTGGGAGATGTATAATAGATGGCATGATGCCTAATATACGAAGCACTAGGCAAGTCTTGAAGCTCGAGTGATAGGATGAATCCTTCATGGTTCCTCCATTTGAAATATTGAAGGACAACCTCCTCCTCTCAAACTAATCTTGGTAAATTTTTGAATATGCAGAATATAGCGAAAATGAGAATAATAGCTTTCGTGCCTAATGATAGATAGTACAATCCTCTCCCAAGAGATCATAAAGGAAGGTGGGATTCGACCGAAACACCTGTATAGCAGACACAATCTTATCTAAACGACGAAGAAAGCTTGGAATGTCACATGGTCAGATCTAAGAAGATCATACATCAGCAATAATCTTCAACATGCCCTCTATTGTGCCTTCATCTTCTTTATGCTAGATTATGGGCCTTCTCATGCCTTGGCCCACCTCATAACAACATTATACATGTGGACATGGTCTCCATGTTGTTTGTGTTGTCTCTCCATGATCTCCATCATGTGTGAATGCAATGATCACCCTTTCCATCATGTGTGCATTAAATGCACACTCCTCCATCATCTCATCATGGTGTATTGATATTACATTTGATTCTTTCCATGATCTTAGTTGGTTGTGTCAACCTCCATGATCTATCTCATTCTAGAACACAGTCTACTCCTTTCACATTAAGTGGTTTCTCTCTCCATTATGTAGATAGATATGAAATATCCACATACACACATCAAAAGTTGATTTTATTCATCTTTGAGGATTGTGGTCCCTCCACCCTTTAACCAATTAAGTAAGTTTATTAAGAACTCTAATATTCCAAATATCATCAAAAGAATTTGCAGAATATTACGGTCCTCCGGAAAAAATATTGCTTTTCCTCGGCAACTACAAAAGTGAATGCTACGGTAAACATCACTCCTGAACGCATCCTCATGTGGAAGGCACTTCCCATACATCACAATATTTCATGCATGTACGGCTCAATGCCTCTCTGAAATGAATGGCCTCGGCCAAAAAGTTAGATACCCATCCCTCTTGTTCGTTCCAGTGGCAACCATATGATGACAGTTCTCCTCTATACATGAGATACATAAAGATAAATGGTTCATTCCCAGTGGAAAGTCTGAAACCTGAGAACTATATTTCCATGCAATACATAGAGTGAATTTATCCTCAATGCTCACATCATTAACCATGTTTAGCCATGTAAAATGAAACATCACATCATCATAGTGAAAAACAAGAAGTAGAGACATGTGGGAAAACATAGACAGTAATTTATTCTCAGTAACAACACGATACGTGATGCTGCAGCACTATGTCATCATGAAAGAAATTAAAGAGGCCATACTCTCTCAAAGAATCCACCACAACAATGCTTCTTGTTGCCATGCCAAATCAACATCAATGAGAATATGAGATCCATGCTCTCTCCAAAAAGAAACCATATACTTTGACATATTGTTTAACCCCATGCATAATCATGCCATGTACAGCAGCCATAATCCTCAATATAATCCAACGTGTAAGGCCTGCATATCCTTATTGTGCAATGTGTGGGAGAATTCATCCCATACTCCCAATAGTAGCCATAACGACAAGGATTCTTCACTGCCCTTGCATTATCATGATGCAAGTCATGGAGCAAAAATACGATAATGGACATGGGGATATGTCTCATCAACATAATACAAATAATCTCCCTTATGCCATCATGTGGAAGTTATGCTGCTTTCTCCCAAACCCAATTACATACATGAACATGAGATACATCCCAGAACAAAAATACATGTACCAACATGACCTCATATCCCAAAAAAGAGTAAATATATGAGGTATAAGATATAACATGATGCCCAAACTCTACTGTAACGTGAAAACCATACCTTCTTCTTCTACACATTATTCCCGATCAGTGTCTGGCATGAATCGAGAAAATTATGACTCATTAGTGTTAGCCATACTCACCCAAGAGCAACTAGCGTAGCCATGCTTCTTGTTGGCTTTGTGTCATAGATATGCAAGTGGTTTGCTTATTTTTGTCTCCATACTATCAACCATTCATGGGCAGAACAGTGGATCTCATTCTACAAATATTTGGCATCCTCCCATTGTGGGACTGCTTATTCTCAAAGTGATGAAAGACACTGTCAGGTATGACATGGTACCTCAGTGAGATCTCTCCATGAGACCTTCTTCTCATCAATAGCCCTCAAAACGAATGAGGTTATGTGGATCTCATGAGTAGAAGTCTCTTTGAGCTATGAGATGCTCATTGAGAAAGTGTCATCTAGAAAAAGTATTTCTCATCTCAAGATGTCTACCATTGTCTTGTCTGTAACCTCATTGAAAATTTTAGAATAAATTTCATTGAGAAATAGGTCCCCTTTCTTTTTTTGATAGAAATAAAAAACTTTGAGGAAATCCAATCATTATAAAATAAGACAATAAAAAAGATTCATTGATTAAAAAAAACATATATCGTATATCTCAAGTGCAAATAAATAAATATAACATTAAGTTTATTCCGACCCAATAAACTATAAAGCTTATATCGCATTGGCACAAAGTATAAAAGTTTTCATGTTAAAAAGTCCGATGCGATAAAGTCAATCGCAATCACATTTCGAATAAATCATATTTCATTCGGGTCTATTTGATAAACTCCGATGCGATATCATAATCGCAATCGCATTTCGAAAAAGCAACATCACGACTACTTGTTTTATAAAATATCCGATGCGATGGACCCCACAATCATCGCAATCGCATTTCGGCGAAAATTATGTAAAACTCAATTCATTTGAAAATATCCGATGCGATATGAATTTATCTCAGTACAAATCGGAAAACATGGTCTTTTCTTGTTTGTTCCTTTTGAAAACTCCAGTACGATGAATCATCGGGTCTTCTTCAATACTTCTTTTACACTTCATCGGCCTATAGCAATCGGAAGCTTCAAAGGATAATTTTACATTAAGATTTCAATATAAATGGAAGTATCGATTATCGACATCATTAATTTGAAAATCGACAATGTGGTAATCAATTCTATTATGAATGCGTGAATGTGACTTTCCTTTAAGGCATTCAATTTTCATACGAGTTAATCAATTTACGATCATTAATAAAATCTTTTCGCATAAGTTGTTTTTTTATAACTGCGTTTCTCCATACGAAAGGTTTTTCTCATTTACGGTATGAAGACATATTTTCGTTTTCCGAATTAGTGAAATGATACCAAATAAAAAAAATGTCAAGAAACTTGAAAATCAGAGTTGTTGCCGCTTCAAAATTTACCACTACCACAATGCCAAAACAAAAAGCATTGAATTGAGCTAATTCTGGATACTACATGCTATGGTTAAGGAAAATTTCTGGTCAACACTTGAAGCAGAAAATCCCTACGATTCTGATAAAACCGACGATCTTGGGATGAAGAATCGGTTAGGATGATAATCCCCTTAAAGAACTAGAAATTTATTTCTTCGACAGAATTGCAGCTTACGGTGGGCCTGTTCATATGACATAATGCGATGGGTGATGAACAACACCACCATCACAAATAGAACATTCACTGTGATTCAGAAATATGTTTGGGTATTTTTAGATCGAGAACATCGAGCAATGTACTACATCTGCCAAAAACCTCGAACATCTACAACAAAGCTTTCTTAGAGGATTTCGCCTGACAATGAGATAGAATCGGACCTATTAGGCAATGGAGACAAGCTCCGGACAAACATAAGCATGAGACCTCGGTATGTATTCATAAGTCTCTCCGCACCCTCGGTATTGTTGTGTTGCGTGTGTGCAGGGTGATAATTACCCGAGGTTTCTATTCAAATGGTACCCACGATTGAGATCGATGTTGATTTCGGGTATTGTGGATTGATGGGTTATTCTGCTCTAATAAAATAGAAAATAAAATTATGGTTCAGGAAAATGACATCTTTGAAATGTTCTACATTTCATTTTATGTGCTTATATTCTGAATGCCTTGTGTTTGTTTCAGAGAATTTCTGTTTTCTAGGATGAAATAGACTCTCGAAGATCTATCCCTATACACATCTATCATAAATTTTGTGGAAAATACATGAAACCATGTGTACGGAATTTTCCCGCGGCTACATATGTTTCTATTTACCCGGACCATTTTTAACTGCTTCTCCTCGTCATACGATAAAGGGCAAAACTTGACATATCCCAAATGGAAGTCGTTCGGTGAAGGGTTGTATAGGTATTTGGAAGCATTGTTGAGCCTCATGTCTTACCTATATATTTCCACTGATAAACTTTTAACAAAGATATTACGGTTATTGAAGGATATCCCGGTGTTTAAATAATTCCAAAAAATTTATGTAGCCTACTTGCTACCTTTCCATTGTGGAACCTATACCCTTAATGATTTTTAAGCATGCTTAAAAGGAAGTCCTTAAGATAAGAGATATTAAGCTTTTAACCTTTAAAATGGAACAATATGATCCAAATAAAGTAACGACACGATTTCACAACTTTGGTGGGTGCTAAGTTTGAGCATATGATGACTTTGATGATTTGTTTGTCTGCGATTAGAAATTTTCCCAAGTTTATGATCTAGCTAAATCTAAGTTTCAGAAGAAGATATGAATAAATTTATGCGGTTCGAAATAAATATTGTGGAATCCTCTTCGACGGTGGGGTTCCTTTACAAAATAAAATTTGAAATAGAACAAAGAAAAAAGGAAGATACAACCGGCAAAACGAGAAAAAAAGTGACAACTGACAAAATTGATGTGCGGTCGAAGGAAAATACGGTGTATTGCGTTAATAGGTCTAAAGAAAGATATGGGTAATAAGCCCAGTCAACTTGAAAGAGAAAATACCTCACGAGAAAGAGAGGAAATTCTCTTGAAGTGATTATTACTCATTTTCAAGACAATATGAACAATTCACTCAAAATAAACTGAAATATCAAGTTGATAATCTAAACAACGAGATTTTGAGATTATTCTCGAGCCCATGCGAGAGAAATTGTCTTTAGAGTTGAAGACATACCTCTCTTTGAATGTCTTTTTACGGCCCTAAGAAGAAGGTTGTTTCGAGAAAAACAAAAAAAGAAGGAAAGATGAATCAAGGACCACTTGCCGACTCTGATTGAATTAATGGTGTTGTTTGGAAGAACAACGAAGTAAATCTTGAGATCTTGTAAAACTATCACAATATGAAGGTGCCTATAGTGCGACTACTATAAATAAAGCTACGAAGTCACTCAATTGGTAAAACAAAAAGACTTACGGACAACGTTATTAGAAGAAAGAACAACGAGTGATCGACAAAATATATTACGTTAGAGTAGCATTTTGGAAGGAAAGACTCGGTCGAACAATTAGAAGAACAATTGAGTATTGAAAGAAAAGAAGAAACATTCAATAAACTTTAAATAAGCATGTGATTGTCTAAAGTGTCTAGGTACAGGATGACTGCCAAAATGAAAAGAAATTTGTAAGAGAGAAAAATAAAATGTTCCAAAATAAAACTTGATAAATTAGAGATATCCCTAAACTGGACTAGTCCAAATAAAATATAGTGAGTAAGTTGACCTTTATGATTTAAAATGATGTGAGAAAAATATCACAAGTTGAACCCCTACGCGAATAACATCATCTCTCATTAGCGAATCTTGTCAATACAAGGTTAGAAGGCTAAAGCGTACGATGAGAAAGATTTCGGACTTTATACATAGCAAAAAGCACGACAGGGCAGGTACCGAATGCTAGAATTAGAAGCATCGCATAAAGAGATTTTATTCTTGAATAGGAAACACGAGCAAGTTAAAGAAGAACGTGCTACATCAAGAGCAAGAGCCATAATGAACAATACGACACAATTGGTTAATGATAATCTATGTCGACTCATTAATTGATTGTACTCCGGAAAATTTCGAGGTAAGAAAGTACTAGGTGGAAGCAAGAATCAATCAATCGAAATCAAAAAAAAATGGGTAAAATACAAAAAATTACATGGGATTTCCTATGAATATGAACAAACAATTGAACGAATGCTTGATATGATACCTTTATAATGCCATCAATTTCATCATTACAGAGCTCTACGATGCCACATACAGATCAATTGCATTAGGGCAGTTCATCCCAACAGTGAAGATGTGTAAGATCTGCAAGCTTCACTTTGTTGTATATTGTAAATCTAATGAATCTCTTTTATTGAAAGTCACAATTGTTTTTGGATCTCGATGATCTTTCTTAGCAATATTGTAGTTAATTTGTTTCGTTCCTATTTAATATAAACATTTTAGAAAAAGGTCACAATTTGTAATACTTTGAGCTTGGACAATACATTTATGTATACGTAAACTATCTTATTCTTATAAAGGATCATATGTTGTGGTTTGTGATGGTTATTTTAAATTGCATTTTCTAATAAGTTGTTCTAAGTTAACGCAAGATTCTGTGATTGCATGGTGGTTTAGAGTTGCATTTCTATACCTTGAAGATTGTTCTAAGTTAAAGCACGAATTAAATCATTCATTAGGAAGATATCAAATGCTCTTGTTATTTCTATCGATTTCATTTTATTTTCTTTGGTAAAATATTCTCGTTAAAATTGCTATCGCTGCCTGCTTGTTTTCAGTATTTCTTTCATATCATTTCGAAGATAGAGATATCATCTTTTATATGGTGTGTGTAACCAGGCCTGAAATTATAGACCGATATACTGTATAACTCTGTTTAATTTCTTACGCCAGTTGTCATTGCTGTAATCTTGCATCTTTCTTTTAAGTGACAGCACATTTTCATGATTATTTGTTAATTGAAAACAATCTTTTATTCATATTCATATTTAATAGGTTTGTTTTAGAATTATTTGCAAGTCTAGATTAAGTTAGGCAGTTAACTCGATTAGTTAGTTCCATTATTCATACACAAACACCCCATCGCAATCTTTTTCATTACTAGGAAAGCTGGTCCCTATAAATCAGTCGAAACCACCATCTAAATGGACAGAGTTTAACCTGGTCCCAGGACCGGATAGTTTCCCCCAATGTTTGAGCTTAACGATTTTGGGGGCCAACATTTTGACGCTAGAAGGAGGGCCTAAGCTATGGACGCAAATAGTCAAATCTATAGTGTTCCAAGAGAGCAATTCACCCTCATCACCTTCTTGATTTCCTCTACATCTCGAATCTCTGAGGCTAAGTGCAGAAAACATCAATACACCCACTACCACAAAGCTTTGAATCTTGTTACACAATCAACCTCATGAGTCTGAAATATCCGAAGTGGTATTTACTTCACAATTCATATCCCAAAACCTACCAATAGGTCATAAAGTGAAAACTTGAAGAAGTGACTATCCAAAGAAATTTCCTTTACCTAGTTGGTTAAAACAGAAAAACACGTGGAATCGGTGACAGTATTATTCTTCATGCAACTCACTCATCGCCCCAAGCTCAAGCCCGGAAAATGAAGGTCTTGCTCTACTCAAGCACACGACATGCTCTTCAAATTATCAACGTTATCACAACAATGGCACAAAAGACCATGGATGAATCCGGAAGCTGTTGAAATTCACCATGATTTTCCGAGATCATCCTGAAAAAATGGTACACCGCCAAAATTTAGTCTGACCTTGGTATACAATAGAAGAACACGTGTGCTGTGTTGTAGAATTTAAATAATTTAACATAGAAGATGTTGTGGTTAGGTTATTCATATACTTTACAAGGGGTGGCAGGATCACGATGTATACCATCAGGATCTATTACAAGTTGGGATATTTTCCAGGAACATTTCTTAACCAAATTTGGAGATGATAGATCAATAGCAACTCTAATTAACAATCTCTCTAATTTGAGAGCGAAATCCAAAAAATTTAGTTTCAAAGATGATTCAAAGAAGAAAACACATAGGGATCCTTATGACATGGAAGGCTTACGGAAGGACTAGAACTTTGTCGATGAAATGATTGAAGAAATTAAAAAAACGGTGTGGCTTCCACCAATAGATCTTAGGAACTTTCAAAGAAATCGGAAGAAAACTGAATCTAAACCACCCAATTCAATATCCAATGGAACAGATCTAGAAGAAAGATGAAGAAGAATATACACCTCCATTATCGGAAGAAGAAGAAGAAGAAGAAATAGTTGAATTACATAGGATGTGGGATTTCATTTTCCTAACTCGGACGATGAAAAGGAACAAGAAGCCACCGCGATGGTATAAGTAAGTACGAACGAACACTGTTCAAAACGGGACCCGGAAAGAAAATTTCAACTCTAAATACAAAGATAAAACCCACAATAAAACTTCTCCTTTTCTACTCAAAATCAGCCATCGTCTTCTAATCCTCCTACAACAACATCTAAGACTGCGGTGTACGATTCTATGGATTATAACATTGTTAGAACATGAAGAAAACCAAAGCAAATATTTCTTTGCATGAACTCGTAGGCAAGCGTATTAATTGTTATTGAAAGAATTAAATGCAACACCTATTTCTCCTCTACCAAGTGGTGTAGTTGCCAAAGCAGCCAAAGGATCGGGTAAGCCACCCGGATAAAGTATGTACTCTGGAAATGCTATTCTTATTGAAGAAGAATCCAATTCTAGGACACCTCCTTTTCTTTGACTTATGAGATCTATAACGAAGAATTTTAGCAGTGGTTCAGGCATCATAAAATATAATGCCTACTTCATTCTACTCAAAAATTAAACATTGAACCCCAAAATAACGATTACATATTGTTAAATTGAATCCGGACTAAAGTACAAGTTGTGAAAATCAATTAGGTCACTATTGGAACAGCCTACGGTCGAGATAGTCCAAAGAATTGATATTTCTAATTGAAAATATTCACAGGTTTATGGATTAATATTCGCGGTTATTTTAAAGCTTAATGTTTATATTGCCACGATTATTCTCACATGTGGCTTCCCCACAAGGAAACCGAATCAAATGCAAGGTTGAGAGAAAAACACATGATGCATGTTGTGAAAAGAATTTGAATAAGAAAATGAACTGTGTTTTTAATAACATTCTTGGAGGTTGAATCATTCCTTGGAAATTTCTACAACCTGAATCACCTTTTTCTATAAATACTTTTACTTCACAAATTGAAAATTTTTCACAAACTTATTCTTCAAAGATCCGTTAATTTTTTAAATCATTCTGTCAAAGTAAAAGCTGTAGATAAGTCTTTATTTGGTCCTTGTATTTTGATGGATCAAAATCCAATGATGGCGCGAGGAGGCTGGATGCATTTTAGTTGATCCAGGAGGGAGAAAAATTATGCTCATGCAACCTAGAGGTTACAGTGTGTAAATATGCTTGTTGAATATGACCTTGATCCAAGGGCTTTAAATCAATAGGGTTGAATGTTAAATACATGAAAGTATATATTGATTCGGTGTTATCGGACAAGTAAACACTATCATTGTCTTTAGGATCATCTTAAACATTATAAATACCTTGTTCAAGATCTTACCACTCAATTTTTAACATTCAAAATCTCTTCTGTCTCCACTGAACTAAAATTGACTGATTTATTAGCTAATATAACTCAACTAGAATTTGAGGATTATAATCCAGACAGATTTTCGATTGAATTAATTTTTAAACCTTTTGTACTGATAATGTCACCAATTGAAGTATTCTGTCATGATGAGAAAATATCTTAAATTTCTTGACTTCTTAAAAATATTATGATGACCAAATCATTGATGAAAGTGATCATGATCTTCAAAACACATCAAAAGACAATGAAAATCCTATTCCTGGGTACGCCCGTTAAACTTGAAGATCTATATGATATCAAAGATAGATTCAAAAAAGGTTACCAATATACAAGCTTCAAAGTTCTACTTTTGAAGTTTGAATTAGTAAATCTTGGTCTAAACCACGAAATGTTAATTTAGGACTCGAGTTAACTTCGGAGAAAGGATTGCTTTCATCAAGCTTCGAATAAGTACAAAAATGTCTTTGCTGGAATTATGAAGATTTGAAAACTTATAGAAATATACATCATTCAACATACAATTCCAATGCTTTGATGTAAAACCCGATTGCAACAAAAAGTTGAAAATTTCATCCCAATCTAGAAAGTCAAATGAAAATAAGTTGGATATACTTTTGAAAGGCCGAAAATTATTTTCATAAAGCGTTCTAGTTGGGTCTCAAACATGGTGCTATAAAGGAAGAAGAATAGAATATTAGAATGTTGATTTTAGAAATGAAACGAAACGTATCAAAGGATAACTTCCCATTACCAAAAATGAAACAAATACTTCGTAGTTGATTTAAATTAGCTATGTGCTATTATGGTTTTTAGGAACCACCTTCAAATATTGGTACATCCAAATGATGAGCTGAAAACGCCAGAACAAGTGGGGAACTTATGCCCTGTAAAAAAATGCCTTTTGGTTTGATCGATAAAGACTACCTTCTAGAGAGCCGTAAATTGCCAGCATTTTAAAGGGTTGATTAATAGATCAGGTTTGTCTATATTGATATTTTACTTTGTTTCGAAGAAAGAGTTAATCATATACATGATTTGAAGCTTAATCCTTTAGACGATGTAGAAGGTTTGGCATTCTTTGAATCCAAAGAAATCTTTCTTTGTGATGAGCAAGCTCTTAGGATTGTTGTGTCTAAAGATGGCATATATATTGACTGAGTAGGTGAAAGAAATTGATATTTCCTTCGTAACAAGAAATCCATGCAATCCTTTTAGAGACGAGATCAATTTTGTGAAAGTTATTCTTGATTTTCTCAAATAGTTTTACCTTTACGGATATGATAAAGAAAAATTCAGTTTCAAATGGTTGCATAAAGAAAAAGCCTTCAATTCAATCAAACGAGGCAATCATTAATGCACCTACATTGAATATAGATTTCTCTAAAAATTTCATTTGTATACTTTGTCTCTTACGAAACATCTCTGTTTCATCGTTTTAACACAACCCAATGATCAACGAGCAGGGCTAATCTCTTTCTTTAGCTCTAATACGCAAGGAGCGGGAACTTAGTGCTACGATGTAGAAAAACAAGCCTTTGTGTTTAAATCAATCAAGAATTTTAGACCATTTCTCCTAAAGACACATACAAAAATAATTGTCCAACTCATGAGTGGAGCAATTGTTAATACAAAAGGATAGGAGAAAGAAGCTAATTGGGTAACGACTTTACGAAAGTATGATATTGATATTCGCTTGACCAAAATTGTTGAGACAAGGTTTTTGCATATTATTAACGAGGAGCTTCAACATACCGAACATCAAGATCAGATAATACGCTTCGAGTACGTCAGGTCTAAGTACTATAGATTACGAATCTCGATAGCAGCAGTCTTTTATTTAAAAAATGGTGTACTCCTTCTAATCTCGGCTATAAACAAGCATGCTTTAAAATTAAAAATCAAACACTTCGAAATCATTGGTGTATTGTTGAAAATATGATTCCATTCTGTTAATATGTGTCTTGAAAAAACTAAAGCACACAAGGTGTTGCGGAATTACATGATGGACCAGCGAGTGGACATTTTGGAGGAGACACTACGACCCACAAAAATAATCCATCTTTGGTTACTATTGGCCCACCTTGTTCAAAGATGCACACATGACTATGTAAGGAAATGTGAGACTTGTCAAAGCGCACAGCAGAACAAAAGGCTTGACCTTTCCTTTACAACTAGTAAATATTGAGCATTTGAACAATGGGGACTTGATATTATTTGGAGAAATTGTTCCACAGTGCTTCCAAACAACACGGATACATCCTTCTGACGGATTGCTACAAAGTGGGTAGAGGCAAGTCCTTTAAAGGTGGCCAATTTTGATGTAATCATTGAATTCATTGATCAATTCATCATTACCGAATGCAGTGTACCTAATGCCCTTGTTTTATAATGCATCTTATTTGCAGAAATAGTGAGCGATTTGCTAATCAAAAGAGGTTTCAAATTGAAATGTTCGACCATTAGTATCCACAAGGTATTAGATTTTAAGCGAATCAACGAATAAAATCCTCATCAAAATCATCAAAGAACATTGATCGAGTCAAAAGAAGAATTTGGCATAAGTCTACAATTTTGCACTACTAGATTTGATGCTATTATTCAAAAAGCTTCGATAGGTACTTCACCTATTAGTGGTCTGTGGAAAAGAAGTTGTTATGCCATCAAACCTAGTACTTCCATCTCACTTCTAGTCCAATTCATTGAAGAAATCCTTCATCATCTCTTCAAACAGATTTGAACAAATTCTTAAGTTAGAAGAAGATGACTAAGTTTTCTGCAAACATCAACAACTCATAAAATATTCTTTTGATTCAAGTTCTATCGGATCCATGTTGTGTAACCGAAAGCTCCGGAAAAGAGAAAGAATATCGCCTTGTCGACAGAGCCACTTCGAGAGACCTCCAATACATTACATAAATGAACAATTCTTGGATAGTCTGATTTACAAGCCTCTCTATATATATACAAGGTCCATGAAACCATAATGTAATCCTAGTCCATGATATAATCCTAGCCAGCCTAACAATAATAATTTAAGGGCACAATAATAACAAAATGGGAGTTACAAGGAGTACACCAATAATAACAATAAAGGGGGTTACACTAACAACAATAAGCTATACTAGTAATATAGGGACCAAACATACCTCTCCTTCACAAAGTGTTCATAACACGATGGCTACGGGTATACATATAAAAATTCTCATCCTCCCAGAATCTTGGGTGGGTAAGTTCTTCCACTTTATGAGATGCTACGAAATTGATCGATTAAGTAGTTGTCGAGTTATTGTTCCGTGACATGGGGTTCCAATATGATTTTCCTTCCTCATCAAGGATACATTGTTTTTGACAGGAAAGATTTTCTCTTCTTTAAGCATGAAACATGAAGAAACTAGATGTACTCGCCGAAGAAAGAAGAACTCAGACTGTATGCCATAGTATGATCTTTGCAACACCTTGTAAGAGACCATAGTACTTTAGCGATAATTGTCCTTTATTGCTTGAAGTTTGTTTATGTTTGCTGCTTGGTAAAAATACCCAATCTCCTACATCAAAACTTCTCTCTTTAATTTGATGTTTTATTGTTTCATTAATTTGCTAGAGTCCAGTTTATATTTGAGGTTGAAACTTCTTCCTGATATGGTGATGTGATCTTAAATAGCAGACAACCAATTTTTGCTAAAGATGATGTGATGGATGGTGGATGATATCCATAAAGTCATATAAATGGGGTCATTTTGCTGTGATATGGAAGAGTATTATACCACCAAATGGGTAGAAGTAACTCCATGACATTATTTTGTTTATCATATACAAAACAATGAATATATCCTTCCAAACATTTATTTACTATCTAGGTTTGACCATCAAATTGAGGATGATAAGATGAGCTATGAGCTAATTGTTTAAACAAGAAAATAACTCCATCCAAAAATTTTCAGGTAAAATGGGATCTCTTGTCGCTCACAATAACTCTTGGGCTTCATGCTTTTGAATTCTGTCCATAAATGTACTATGTTGTACTTGCTTTAAATGGATGAGATAATGAAAGCCTTGCATAACGGTAAGTCAACACCATGATGACATTTCTTTCCTTAGGACTTGATAGGCTTTGCGATAAAATCCATTAAATATCTCCATGATGACTTAGAATAGATAAGGTTATGGAAGTCTGATTCTGTTGTCTGTTTTTATTATTTGTGGCATTAATTCTACTGTAACTTTTGAATATGATTTAAGGTATCAATTCTTACTGCTACAATGATTTAAAAATCACAGTGTCCTCCTAAAGAATAAGTGCAATTTCAAAAATCTTTTGTTTTAGTTGGGAATTCTTACAAAGATAAGTGATCTTTGTACCATAAGGAATCATTTTCCAACTAAATGTCGGATGTACTAAGATGTATTCTTGTTGAATGAGTTTCCATACATCTTTGTCCTTCTTCCATTCATCTACACTTGATTATCAGTTGGATAATAGAAATAGCCTAAGCAATGCTTCACCTCTTTCATTCTTTCAGTGCATCTGCAACAACATTAAACTTTCGCTTGCTGGTGTTCAAAGTGACCAACATCTTTGTGACCCATTTTTGTCTGGGAGAAATATTTTGTTCAAAAAGTGTTTAAGACTATCATGATTAGTTTTTTTGTAGAAGTGTCTTCACATTAGGTAAGTTGTTGTTTCTTTAGTGCGTACGATGTTATGTTCCTTCTCATAAATAGGTTTCTTCGTGTTTTACTGATTGGAGCGACTTTCAAAAGCAATGGGTCTTCCTTCACACGTGCTTGTTGCAATTCTGTTTCACAGGGCATCACATTCCCACAGTAAAGGTTTTGTGAAGTACGGTGTAGCTAAGACAGTACTAGGCACATTGCCTCTTTAAGATGTTCAAAAGCGTTTAGTTTCTTAGAGTCCATGAAAATGCATCTTTCTTCAATAATGTTGTTAGAAATGCTATTCTCCCATAATTCTTAACAAACTTGCGATAATACCTGTTAACAAATCAAATCCTGCATAGCTTCTTTATGGTTGTAGGGACTTTCCATTCGCCAATAGCTTTAATTTTAGGGTCTACTTTAACACCTAGTGAGATACAATATGACCTATATTCTACTTCTTGTACTCCAAAAACATTTGGATTTTTTTGCATATAATTGTTTCTCCGCAATAGTTTGCTTTATCAACATGTTCAACATAGTCCTTCAAGACTGCTTGTGAATTAGTATGTCATCAAAAAATACTAGCACAAATTTTCTAAGGAAGGGTTAGAAAATGAAATTCATCAACCGGAAATGTAGAAGGTGCATTGGTAATGCCAAAAGGCATGACCAAAAATTCATAATGACCTTCATGAGTTAAAATGATGTTTTTGGAATATCTTCGGTTTTCATTCTAATTTGATGATATCTTGAGCGAAGGTCAACTTGGTAAAATAGAATTGTCCTTCATTTCATCTGACGATTAGCTCGATCATAGGAATGGAAATTTATCTTTAATGGTGAGCTTATTGGCTCCTACTCATCAGACTTACATTATCACAGTCCATCCTTCTTTTTTGTACCAATACTACGGAAGCGGAAGAAGAACTGACTAGGGTGAATTATACTGCCTCTAACATTACGCAATCATACGTTCAATTTTAGCTCTTTTGGACGTAAGGATGTCCTATAAGGCACGATGTTTGGAGGAACACTTTAAGATTAAATGAATAGCATGATCTTGATCACGAATAGGTAGAGTCCTTTGGAAGTTTCAAACACCTTAGAATGATTGTCCAGAACTTATTGGAATCTGCAGTAGATTGACATAAGTGTTGGAGACTTCTAGTGAGCTTTAATTAAAATTCATATAGTTATATTTTAGAAGCTTTTTCATGACATTGAAACTTGTGTATTAAACCCATATTTGCATTGTTCGACTTATTTTTAGAAAAATTCAAGAAAAGTTCTTGAAAATTAAAAGCTACGAGTCACAAAGATTGTAACCATTGTGCTCCTGGTACAACATCGACCTCATAGGAATGGAAAGCATTGGACTGGTCATGTGTTCCCCATGGTTAGCTTGATATTATGGCATTTTAGAACAATTTGGTTCCTCCATTTGCAACCATCACTTGACGTTACACAGTGCGAGTATGCAAAATGACACAATTCCTTGGATACCTTATAATGAATAAAATTATGGGTGCTACTGAATCAATCAACACTATTACCTTTCTTTCTTCCTTCTATCTTGAGAGTTTTAGGGTAGTATTCCTGGGTGCATTTACGATATGGGCGGATTCATTTCTTCCTCTTCTAGGGTGGTTTACGGTATGCTCTCTCTTGTTCATTTTCTTCCTCTTCACAGTCTGCAAATAATTTCTTCTCGTACACTTATGACCTTTTGGTGTGTTGCTATCCTGAGCGTAGCAAACCCTTTTGCTTTCTTCAGGTATTTGTGGTGTCAACCTTGTGAGTTTAGCAATCTAGGCATAGCAACACTTCCTTCTTTGTAGAATTGAGTGGTAGGCTTCCTTGTACGTATATTTTACATTCAATTTTTTTCTTACATAACTTTGAATGCACTTTCAATGAATCGAGTTCCAAAATACGAACTACTGTGGCCAGATATTGTCCTTTAAAAGGGTGCCTATGAAGAGATCAATCTTGTGTTCCTCTTGGATATGGGTTACTCTTATATTTAATTTTTGGAAGTCCTCCAATGTACCCCTAAGCCTTCCTTTTGTTTGAGACCCTCAGTGGCTAAAGAAGGTGTTGTATGTCCTCATAATGTGCTATCATTTCTCTAGTAAAAATTGACCAAGTGACATTTTTTTTTACGGGAGAAAAATACATTGATACCATACAAATGCTGTTTTGTTCTAAATGTAAAGTTGCAATCGTACCTTTTGTATGGCACACGTTATGGAGATCAAAATATTGCTCCTCTGTAGTATCCATGTTACGAGTCCTTTCTCTCATTTCTCATATCATTTTTGGAATATGGTGATTTCTTCACACCAACATTAGAGTTTATGAAATCATGATTAGCATTTTATTTTGTTATCATCGCAGAGTTCTTCTACTATCTTTTCACCATTGAAGCATTGTTATCAGCACTTCAAATCTTTGATGTTTGATTTTAGATCATCCATCTTAGCTTCCACATGCTGCATCATCTTAGCTTCCACGCCATCCATCTTAGCTTCCTTTCTTCAAACCGTCCATATTCACTTCACTGTCCATCTTAGCTTCCATACCTTTATTCAGAAGGCTTTCCATTTCATTTTTTGTTGCTGGGTCTTTAAAGGTAGGTGTACCCTTGCTCTTTTCAATTTTGATAGATCATGTTTATGATTCTTCATCTTCATGAGTCATAGTAGAGCCTTAAGAGAAGCTTAATAGGTGTTTAAATATTTTGTAGGAGCATCTTTTTGAACCCAATACTGATATCTGTTCTCTAATATTCATGGAATCAATTCAAATTCTTCAAACAAGACTTATGCAACTTGGAAAAAACAATACACACACACTTTTGAAGATTATGGAAATGTTGAAATTGGATTATCTTTGTATTTGAAGCACTTCAATATTTGAATTTCAGTATCAACAGCCTCGAATTGTATTTTGAATGCCACGGAGTCTGACCTAATTTGGATTCTCCAAGACCAAGTTGTGTCCAATCTCCCACAATGACCTAATTATGGACTAGTTCGGCGAGCAAACTTGTACAAACATACATCAACTGTTTCATCCTTCACATCTGAAATTGGTAATGGCTTGCAGTGTTATTACTTGCAACCCTTTTTGACACTCCCAATCCGATTCTCGAAGGTTATTGAACTTTTCCCCACGATCACCTCTTACGAGATGAAGTTTGGGCTGCTGAAAAAGCACTACATTCACGGATCATATCTCCAAAAATATTGCCGAACCAAGATACGAAATTTTTGAAAGAATTTCTCCCGAGTTCAACCACCATCGAATTTCGGATTACGAACCTCGTATAAAAAAATTTATAGCACAAATTCCCGATGACCTTTTAGGAACTTTGTAAAAATACCTAACTACGGAATCATATCTGTTGTTAAAAAAAAGCCTCTGCATTTTCAATAAATATTTTCAGTTTCGACCCGTACGTAAAAATTTCGGCTTGAAACTTCGTATAAAAAAGTTATAGCGAAAATTCCCAGGCAGTGTTTCAACTTTGAACGGTGAAACCCCTAGAATCAAAGTCTACTGATACCAATATTGTACTTGACTCCAAAAAGAAAGAAAAAGATATAAACGCCTTATAGGCAAACCCCATCCGAGGGTAAACCTCGATACATTACATAAATGAACAATTCTTGGATGATACAATTTACAAAACCTCCTATCTATATATGGAGTCCTTAAGACATAATGTAATCTGGTAGGCCACCAATGTAATCCTAGCAAACCTAACAATAATAATTTAAGGGCACAATAATAACAAAATGGGAGTTACGAAATGCAATACTTAACAATAAGGGTGTTACTAACAGCAATGAGCTATCTTGGTAATATAGGGACCTAACAATCCAAAACTTGCAAATTGGTGATCTTGTTACGAAATAGGACAAAGCACATGAAGATAAGGGTAACTTATACAAATTTCAAAAGATGTGGCTTGGACCATTTAGGATTGTTGAAAATATGGGCTCATCAACATTCATATTGCAAGATTTAACGGAAAGAGAGAATCTCTTCTGGCAGACCAAACTTATCTTGAAAAAAATATTTTCTTAAGAAGGTAACCCCTTCTTACTTATACATATTCCATTATGCAAGTTTGTTAGTTAACAAATAAGCTTTTTAATAGTCTTTAATTGACTTTTTACTATTTGAAAATATCTTTAAGAAAATATTGTAAATACTTATTTATGTAAATAATATTTTTTAAGGAGATGATAATAGTTTTGTTTAGTTAAAATAAAATATTAAACTTTGAAAATCTGTTTAAACATTTGCAAAATCTTCTTTGTTCTTGAAAATATTGTAAATCATTATAAGTTTGTTAAGCGAGAAAGGTTATCCATAAAAAGTAAAGACTTTTCCAATTTTGGCACTCAAAACTCTAAAAATTGTCATCCATTGACTCCTAAGGAAAAAATCATTCACCCCACATCCATTAAAGTTGTGATTTTTAGAATGTAATTCTAAGAAATTATACATCTAATATTAAAAGATAAGAGGTCTCATCACGAGCACAACACATGATCATAAAAGTAATTAATGACATTCACTACCGCATGTAAAACGGGGTAATGGCTTATAATCATAAGACAAAGGGTCTCATCTCGCCCGGCTTGTTCGGTTTAGTTACAATAGTGAATGTCGTGGCATATGCTTGGCTATAGGCTTGAGAGAAAAATGGCTTTTAAATTAAAAGAAAAAGAGAAAACACAAGATAGTATATCTTATGAATTTATCTTTAAAGACTCATCTTTTACATGGATGGACAAATGATTAATAGTTGAGAAACCTTCATAAGACTATGGTATTCATGAGTAGTGACTCCATGATAAATTAATCTTATTCGACGGAGAAACCCCCTACTTTATCTTTATCAACAAACTAAGCTTTATTAAACCAAAAAGTGTTTTTATTTTGAGGAATTAAAAGATTGTAAGTGATTTTTATTTATTTTGATTAGATCTGTTAAATTTTTCTAAGATAGTTTTCATTATCTTTAAAACTTTTTACTTACTAAAAGTATAGTTTCATTCTGTTTTTTAGAATAATTGTTTCTTCAGGTGAATTGCCAATTTGTTGTCTTTGCAATAACCCTCCCCATTTGAAAATTTTAGAATAAGTTTCATTTAAAAATGAGTCCTCTTTTTTAGATAGAAATAAAAAAACTTTGAAAATCCGATCATTATAAAATAAGACAATAAAAGGTTCATTGTTTAAAAAAACATGTATACTTTGTATACGTATCTCAAGTGCAAACAAACAAATATAACGGTAAGTTTATTAAGCCGATCAACTATAAAGCTTATATCGCATCAACACAAAGTATAAAAGTTTTCATGTTAAAAAATGCGGTCACGATAAAGTAAATCCTAATCGCATTTGAATAAATCATATTTCATTAGGGTCTATTTGATAAACGCCGTTGATGTCCTTAGCAATCACATTCGAAAAAAGAAACATCATGACTACTTGTTTTATAAAATATCCGATCACGATGGACCCCACCATCGCCATGGCTCGCATTCGGCAAAGGTATATGCACAACTCAATTCCTTTAGCTATGATCGTGCCAATATATCACAAATACTTAAATTGGGAAAACATGAGATTTTTTTCTTTTTGTTCCTTTTGAAAACTTCGATGCAATGAATCATCGGTCTTCACTAATCGCTATTTACATCGTGACCTATCATGACGTGAGACATTTTACATTAATATTCAATATCGCCGATCTCCCGGAATTGTACGAGCATCATTAATTCGAAAATCAGACAAATTATGGTAATAAATTCTATTATGAATGCGTGAATGTGACTTTCCCTTTAAGGCATTCAATTTTCGTACGAGTTAATCAATTTGGATCATTAATAAAATATTTTTAACTTTTAATTGTTCATATATCACTATTACGACTTAAGGTTTTCTCATTTACAAAGTTGCCGAAACATCAAACCCTCTTGTTTTCCGAATAGTGAAAATGATACCGAGATAAAAAAATATCCATAAAACTTAAGAAATCAGGCACTGGCTTCAAAGAAATACTACCACTACCACAATGCCAAAAGAAAAGCAGCTAAGATAAAGCTAGTTAGGGTCTACATGCCGGTCTCGAAAACTTTCACGGGAAGAAGTCTATAACTTTCTTGAACGGGGAAAATCTCTGATTTACAAAAGTAAGCGGCAGAAGCTGAATGAAATCGATTAGGATGATAATCCCCTTAAAGAACTGCTAAATTCTCTTTCTTCGTAGAATTTCAACTCGGCGAATGTGTTCCCATATTATGACATAATACGGTGGGTGATAGACAACACCACCATCACAAAACGAACATTCGTAACGATTCAGAAAGATGTTTGAGTATTTTGAATCGAGAGAACATCAAGGCAATGTACTGTCTGCAGAACCTCGAACATCTACAACAAAGCTTTCTTAGAGGAACATTGAAAGTAAGGATAGAATCGAGACCCTATTGAAGCAGCGGAGACAAGCTCCGGACAAACATGCTTGTGAGACCTCGGTGTATTCCATAAGTCTCTCACACCTCCATATTGTTATGTTGCGCCACGATGTGCAAACTTTTGGGGTGACAGATAGTGTTTCAAAGTTTTTCTATTCAAATGGTACCCCCAGTTGAGATCGATGTTGGTTCCGTTATTATGGATTGGTCAGTTATTCTATCTAATAAAATAGAAAATAAAATTATGGTTAACAAAGGAGAAACAACCTCTTGAAATGTTCCCCCATTTCATTGTGTGTATATTCTGAATGCCTTGTGTTTTGATTAGATTTCCTGTGCAGGACAGAATGGACTCCTCAAGATCCTACTCCTACATCTATCATAAATTTTTGTGGAAAGCCCATTTCAAGAACCATGTACGGAATTTTCCATGGCTACATGTTGCCTATTTACCAGGACCATTTTTAACAAGCCCCTCCTCGTCTCTTTGATAGGCAAACTTGCTTCCAAATCGGAAATTGGTTCGATGAAAAGTTTCTTATATTAGAGTATTTAGAAGCATTGTCGCCCTCTTGTCTTACACTCTATGTGTCACACAGTAAACTTTTAGCTAAGAGATTTCTTACTAGTTGTGAAAGGGATGTATAGGTGTTTAAATAACTCAAAAAATTGATGTAGCCTGCCTTTCTTTCCATTTGTGGAACTTTATACCCTTAATGATTTTTAAGCATCTTTGAAAAAAGAAAGTCCTTAAGATAAGAGATCTTAAGCTTTTTTATTTTATTCCGGAAGCCCAGGACAATATGATCCAAATAAAGTAGCTTTTGATTTCACAGAATTTGGTCCAAATTGATAAGTTTTGAGCATGAGGCGGACGTTTGATGATTTGTTTGTCTCGATTGAAATTTCCCAATTTATGATCTAGCTAAATCTAAGTTTCAAGCGAAGATATGAATAAATTTATGTTTCGATTCGGAAAAGCGATTACTTAATTTCCTCTTGACCGGACAGGGTTCCTTTACAAGAAAATAAAAGTACGAAATAGAACAAAAGAAAAAGGAAGATACGACGACAAAACGAGAAAAAGATGACAGCTAAAATTGATGTGCGGGTCGAGAAGAAAATACGAACGCGAGCCAGTGTGGGTGTAAAAAATAAGATACGAGTAATAAGCCGATGATCAACTTGAAAGAAAATACACACGAGAAAAGAGAATGCTAAAGTGTTCTCATTGCTAAGGCAGAATGTGAACAATTCACTCGGCCAAATAGGGAGAACAAAACAGTCTCGAGTTGATAATACGAACAACCGAGTGCAGAGATTGTTCTAAAGACCCCGCTAAGAAGAAATTGTGTTGAGAGTTGAGAACATACCTCCTCTTGAATGTCTTTCGACCCTAAGCATAGGTTGTTTGACAAAAAAGAAAGAAGAAAGGAAGATTGATCAAGGACCATGGCTACAAGTTTGAATTAATGAATGTTGTTTGGAAAAAGAACAACGAAGTAAATCATCGAAGGATCTTTACCAAACTATCCTGACCGAAACATATACTGGTACGAGCTTACTATAGATAAAACTACGAAGTAACTCAATTGGTAAAACAAAAAAGACTCATGAATAGAATTATTAGAAGAAAAAACAGCGGGTGATCGACCAAAAGATATTACGATTGAAGCGGCGAGTTGGAAGAGGAAAGACTCGAGTCAAACAATTAGAAGAACAATTGAGTATTGAAAAGAAGAATCTTGATCAGCAAACTTCAATAAACAACAACAATTTGTCTCAAATTATTACGTTGCATACATTAACACATGAAATGAAAAGGTACCCAAGCGGAGCAAGTAAAATATTTAGGAAGCGGATAAATTCGGGGGATTATCCTAATGGAACCGAGTTCAAGACAAAAGCCCTTGGTGAGTAAGTTTTGTCCCCAACAATTGAATGATCTATTCGATATCATGAGTTGAACCCCTCTATGATAACATCATCTCATCGACGAATGGGTCAATACGAGGTTCAAGTGGCTTCAGTGATTTAGAACATCACATGGCAAAAGCAGAACATGATAAAATTGTGAATCTTCCTAGGGTGAAGCATCGCATAAAGAATTTCATTTTAAGATAGAAACACGGTTGATTAAACAATAACGTGCTACATCAAGAGCAAGAATATAATGGATTATTAAATAATCTATGTACGCTAATTTAATTTCGGTTATACTCCGGAAAGTACGCCAAGGGTAAGAAGCTAATGCCTTAGGTGAAGGCAGAATCAATCAATCGAATCGAAAAATCGGTAAAATACAACAAATTACATGGGATGTCCTATGGACATTTGATTAAACCACACGGTCATAGTTGCTGCAATCAAATGCCTTTCTAATGCCATCGATTTCATCATTCCAGAGCTCTCCCGATACCACATACACGATCAGGTGGCCATTGAGGTTGATTCATCCAACAGTGATATCATCAAGATGTTGACTTCGCACATTGGATATTATGTAAATCAATGAATCTCTTTTATTGAGGATTGCAATTATATTTTTGGATCTTGAGTAGTCTTTCTTAGCAATATTGTAGTTAATTTGTTTTTCGTTTCTATTGTTAAGCATTTTAGAAAGGGTCACAGATTGTAATACTTTGAACTGTTGTTTGTTCTGTGCTCATCGTGTCTTGTTTTTATAAAGGATCATATCTTGTGATTTCTTTTAAATTATTTATTTTTTGAGAATTTCATTTTGTACCTTGAAGATTGTTCTAAGTTAAAGCGCAAGATTCTGCAACAGTTTCTTTTGGTGAATTATTTTTAATTTCATTTGTACCTTGACGATTGTTCAGTTAAAACGTGACATTAGAATATCAAATTTCATCGAGTATAAATGTGTACGGTATTTCTATCGATTTCATTTTATTTTCTTTATGTGATGAAATATTCTTGTTAAAATTTTCTATCGCTTATATATACTTGTTTTACGAAATATTTCTTTATCATATCATTTAAGAAGATAGAGAATATCATGTTTCATAGTGTTTATAAACGATATAAATTTATGAATGCGATGTGCTATTATAACTCTCTTTAATTTCTTAAGCGATTATCATTATGTAATCTCTTGCATCTTTCTTTTAAATAAATAATATTCAATTTATTTATTGGTTAAACAATCTTTAAGTCGTATTCATATTTTATTACGGGGTTAGTTTTAGTTATTTAGTCATAAAATTAATTTAGACATATTAGCTCGGTTAATTAATTCCATTATTCACTTGCTAGGCTTTTGTCACCAATATTTTCATTACTAGGAAAGCGGTTTCTATAAATCCGGTCTGAATACCCAAACGGATAAGGGTTGTTCTAGTGGGAATGGTGGTTTTCCCCCAATGTTTGAAGCAACAATTTTCGAGGCTTCAACACTACCATCTATCATATTTTCCTCCATTTCTTCATGAATGAAGCTGCCATATGATTTCTCCCATAAGGAATGGGTCCTCTTCATTTCACTGCTACTCATGGACAGCGCTGTAGATCTGCAAGGTGATACATGTACTATCTCAAAGCAAGGTATAATTCTAAACTCATAGCCAGCCATTGTACATAAGATCATACTCATCCCATTTTCTGAAACTCCACATTTCAACTCAAGAGGTTGAATGTAGTTCATCCATGACAAACTAGGATGGTTCTTCATCTCTTCTTTATTAGATCAAGGATCCTTTGTGCAATGATATAATTTTGCTCCAAATCAGCATGATGTTCTAACCCTATTTATGCAATAGCCCTGATGGCATGTCCCCATAAGTTTCAATAAGAGGTACTGAAACAATATGAGATGAAAGTGTATGCATACCTTGGATCAACTGTGATTCAGAAACGTCTTGCAAGAACACAAGAGTTTCTTCTTCCGTTGCAAAGGTCTCTCCAACTGCTGGTAAGTGTGATGGTTGCACTTCTACAAGTGTACCAACGCTGGTATTTGTCTTTGCCTCCTCATGCATCTCATCAATCATGCCTGGGGCTCCAAATGTCAAGAACTCAAGACCATCTTGCAAAGATGCAAGTGATCCTCCTCTTGATGTAAGCACATCTGCAGCTGGTGGTGGTAGAGGCTCCTCCTCTTGAGTGATAATGAGAACATATTCTTTTGAATCTTCATGCACTATCTCCTTGATGATGGGAGATGTCATTATATGAGATGTCACTAGTTTCTTTCTACCATAACTTTCTTTCAGTCTTTGAATAAAATATGCATAAGCAGACACCTTCATGTGTGACAAGTGACTGAACCACCATTTTCTTGCTTCACTTTCAAGGTGCAGTGCTGCAAACTCCATAGCCTCTCTTTGTGATATAGGATATTTCAAAAATAATGAAAATAATTCTTCCCTCCAAGCCCTCAATGTGCTTGTGGAAGATCCATCAAATGTAAGCAAGAAGAATCTATGCCTTTTTCTTCTATTGCTAATTCTGGATCTCCTCTCTTCTTTGAGATGTAAAACCTGTTGGAGAGAGAGATTCTCCTTCAATGCTCTAGGATGTGACTTGTATTCAGACAGATATTCACTTAGGGTCTCATGCCCCAAGCCTCCATCATATTCAGACCAGTCCTCTTTCTCAAAGAAAGTGGATCTAGTGGAATAATGTGAAGCTCTTTGCTTCTCCGGTCTTCTTTGTTGCTAGAAATAAGTGTTGGGAACTTCTTCATCTTGAAACCTTCTTGAGGTTTCTCTTTGCCTTTCTCTTCTTGCTTCATTGATCTCTTTAGAGAGATCTTCATAGATCTAAAGGAATATGAGGAAAAACTTAATCCCTCCATAGTAGATCTCTACTATTTTCTTTTCTTGTGTTGTCAAAATGTCCACAAGTTGAGCCAAAGATCATGCTCTGATACCACTATAATATCCCCAAAATGGAATAATGAATTGATACACAAACACAATATTTGTAACACAGAAAATGTACATGTAATTTTATGATCAACACAGATATAGACAGAATATCCGAGCCATTTTATTATATAGGAGAAGATTCAGTTACACAATGTACAAGATATGAGTAGATCTAGCCAAAGAGATGGCCTAGAATCAGCCTGCAAACATGCTACAACTAGCACTGTGTAACTAGAGAGCTACTAGAAGCAAATACTACACTATCCCTTCAGCAGAATATGAATATATGACTCAGGCTGAAAAGGATAATGTAGATATAAAGAGAATCTGGAGCTCTAATGATGCCAAGATTCAAGATCTCGGCTCTATGATGGATACCCAAGATAACCCAGAAAGGATTTTCCAGATCTACAACTTTGGAAAATCACCCTCCTAGAGTTTGATCCTTTGGCTGTTGGGTTATGCAGATCTGAAGCTAGATATGACAAATAGATGGTTGAAATATGTCATAAGATCATATATAATCTTGAAGGGTTGATCCCTTCTCTAGATCCACAAGCTAGAAGCTCAAGATCTAGCTCCTCAATCCTCCAAAGAAGGTTGTAGTTGTTGCTACACAACTGCTCATGAAAACTGCACTGTAAAGGAAGGAGGCTCTCTAGCCTATTGCTAAGATATGAAATATAGCTCATAAATGATGGAAATAATGTATACAATTTGAAGGAATGCTCCTCCACTGGATTACTAGCTGAAATGCTAGAAAAATCACTTCTCCCTTTGATCTACAAGACTAGACTACGCAATTCCTGAAGGGATTGCTGCTGCTGGAAGATGTATAATAGATGGCCTGATGCCTGATATAGATCTGAAGCACTGGAAGGTTGATCTTGAAGCTCAAGGTGATAGGATGAATCCTTCACTGGTTCCTCAACTGAAATATTGAAGGACAACCACCTCCTCTCAAACTGATCTTCAGAAATGTACAATTTCTGAATATGGATGTTTTGCAGAAAGTAGGAATAATATGGTGTTAGTCATCAGTAATTTTTACTATCTGTAGATGACTATAGATTAGTTCTATATTTCTAAAAACAAAATTCCCTGGATATTGTGAGTTTTAGAAATCTCACTGCCTTCATTATCCTTATAGAAAATGTTTCACTATTATACCATTTTTCCATTCCATGGTCACCCTGTCACTCCAAAAAATACACCTTATGGGCTAGTGCCACTCATCTCCATCCTTTTTCCCACCTATGACCTCATTACTCTGTTTTTCCCTTTCCCATAACTCTACTTTACATCTAGGGTTACCTATATCCTAACTCATTCCCATGATTCCCAAATTCCTCAAGCATTGATGGTCTCAAAACTATCTCTGTAGGCTCTTTAGATAAATCAAGTACATTGGATTTTGGATCTTCAATACAGCATTTTGACAAATACTCTGTTTTTCACTTGAAGACTCCAAGCCAATTTTCAGTCAAAGGCCAGGTCAAAGGATCCTCCCACTAGGTCAATTAGGGTTTCATATGGTCCAAGGTCAATCATTGGTGTTTCAGACACTATTTTTCTTTGTTAGAATATGGTTCAAAGGTCTTGAAATGTTGAGACACGGTTATTCAACAACAAATCTGAAAGTCTCCAAAGAATACTACCTTGTCAAATTCGAGTTCTACAAAAGGTAAATGTAACTTGGCACTTCTGCAGGAGTGTTAAGAGGCCAATGAGAAGAAGAAATTGATAGGGTAAAAGATATGTTCCTAAAGGAAGACATCTTGCAACAAGGAAGACACGAAGCACTTGGTCTTAAGGAGGATTAGGGTTATTGAGCTTGATTGGGCCAGCAGTGTGCCAAGCAGGGATCAAATGCAGAAATGACCATGGAGGAGGTACACCAAAAAATCCAAACATGAAGAGAAGTTTATCAGAAATTATTGATAAGATAGGGAAAAAGGTGAGGTGAACTGGACAGAAATGAATGAACTTAAAAGGGCTATAGACAACATAGAAGACAACACCGATAACTATTTTCAAGCACTCTAGACACCAAGGTTTTGGGAAAATGGTCAGAAAAGGTGAAATGATAAGTTGAACTCCATGATGACAGTAAAGGGATTCTGAAGATGTCATTGTTTGATCAAATTCCATAACTTGTTAAAAATAATTTTTTCATGCCAAAATGATCAAAAGATGGTTTGGACTCCATAGTGCAGATAAAGGAAGTATTGTGAGAATACTACTATGAGAAATCTTCCCAAAGGTGTGTTAATGAGCTTGTTAAGACAAAATGAGTAAAGGGGAAGTCAAATTCATCATTTAAGAAAACCTGCATACAAACAGTGTAAAAAGGTTAGTCATAGAAGGTAAGAAGTTGAGTTAGACCTCATGATGGAAATGAGAGAAGATGTTGAAGATGCTACTGTGTAAAGATTCCAAACTTGTTAAAAATGAGTTGTCATGCATAAATGATCAGATGATGAATTGAACTTCATGGTGAAGATAAAATAGGATTTTGGGACTGCTGCTGTGTCAAAATAAACATATCAAACCTCCAGGGTCAAAAGAGAACAAATTTCATAACCCAAGAAAACCTGCAAGAAAAATGTCAAAAGATTTAGTGAGAAAGGAAAAAATAAAGTGACTTTGAAAACATTAGAAAGTGGGTTTCATGGTAAAATAAAGGTTCCAAAGGCTATAAAAACACATATAAAACTTAAACAAGTCATTTTTTCCTTGTAAAAATCATCAGAGCGTTCAGCAGAAGAAACTGTGAGTTTTTCAAGTCAAAAATTGGCTAATTGTTGTGGCGTTGCGCCCTCAGGTCAGCGTTGCGCGCTTGGAGTCGGGCATTGCGCCCCTAGCCTTTTCTCTCATGTATTTTCTTAAGGCATTGCATGCCTGGAACGTGGCGCTGTGTGCCCGACAAGGCGCTACACCTTTGCCCAAACCGACCCACAGTGTGCCTTAGGCGCTGCATGCTTAGCCTAGGCATTGCGCGCTTAGCTTAGGTGTTGCGCGCTTGGCCTAGGTGCTGCGCGTTTGCCCAGGAAGGCTTCTAAGCCCTAAAAACGCTCAAATCAACTCAAAACACCTTCCGACTTCCTCAAAGGTCCTCCAAAGCGATGCTAAATGGTAAGTGGATGCCTTTAGCCCTTCCACAAAGCATTTTGATGGTTTGAAAATTAAAAATAATTTGAAGACCTAAGAACAAACCCTAAATTTCATGCTTGAAACCACTGTTTAACCTTTCTTCATCTGCTTATAAAGAGATTCAGTGACAAACAGAGGGTTACATTGTTGGAGGTTGCAGGGGTCACCTTTTAGTTGTCCCTAAACTCCATTTCCTTCATAAGCTTTGTCCCTTACACTGCAAATAGATTGACCTTACATTGCCCTCTTTCATTTCAAACTGACATAATTGCAAGGTGTGTTAAAGCAAATTTTTTACAAATCAGCTGAGGTTTTCATTGGGATTTTGCCTCTCACTCAGCCTAAAATATATATACCCTCACTCATTCACTTCATTCACTTGTAAAAGACTGCTATTCCATCATACCCTCCTTCATATCAGTTTCACGTCAAGTTCTAGGGTTTCAAAGGCAGAGTGGTCAAAATGTCAGAAAGAGAGGACAGTGGTAGTGAAGGGGAAGGCCAAATGCAAAGGAGGTAGGGGCACAAAGGTGGGAAGATCAACAGGTTTGAACCACTAAATACAATAGAGCTAAATTCATCTCCCTTAACTGTCTTCTGCTTCCAAAATGTAGGCTGCTATGAATTTTGTGAGAAGGTACAGCGAGTGCAAAACCACCCTGAGCTGACTAGGCTATTCATCATTAACTTGCATGAAAAAAAAGTTAGCCTGGCAGGGGTCAATTTTGATCTATCTTCAGATGATATTTCCAATGCCATAGGCATACCTAGTGTAGGGGAGAAATGGTTCAAGCAGACCAATGTTGACATAAGCTACTATGAGCCATATTTAAAACCTAGGTACAAAGACTACAATAAATCCATCTTTCCTTTCTCTCATTTTTTGGAGAGATATGCACCTATGATGAGGATCATTATGAAGTCTTTTACATGTGAGGGAAGGTTCTCCAGGCTTTACTCCTATCACATTAGGCCGCTTACGCAATTTACTAGGGTTATGATGATGCACCTACCCTACTACCTCTACAGAAGCATTGACAAAATATCTTATATTTTACAAAAGAGAGACAATCCCCAATAGATGCAAAGCCTCTTCCAGCACTAATTGATCAATATGGTTGCTATGAATCAATTTTAGTAGAAGGGCATTCCATGGGAGGTTTTCATTGCCCATGAGGTGTTCACCAATCCACAAGGCCAACGGCAGCAAGATGTACCTTCATCTTCTCAGCCTCCCATTCCTCCTTCACCATCACACCCCACTACACGTCCATCACCATCTACTCACATCCCATCACCTCATGATGACTCTTCCACCTCACCATCTACTCACATTCCTTCACCTAAGGATAATGAACCTCCTTCACCACTTTCTCAAAATCCCTCACCTTCACCTTATGATACTAGTGCATCTAACAAAGAGGGAGATGACAATGAAAAATCAGACAGTGAGGGAAATGAGGCTAATGTCAGTGAAGAAGAAATAAAATAAGAGAATATAAATGAAGAAGATGTCAATGAGTCAAATAGTAGTGAAGAGGAAGAAAATGAGGAGGCAAATATCAGTGAGGTAGAAGAAGACAGTGAAGAAGGCAATAGGTCAGAAAGCCAAGACATCAGTGGGAAAAATGTAACTGAAGAAGAAAACAATGAAGAAGTCAGTGAGGATGTTGACAGTGGCTAAAAGATCCTTAATGGCACTAATGACAGCAGAGCACATGACATTGAGGTCAGTGTAGAAAATAGTGATGAAGGCTGTGCAGAAAGTAGTAAGGATGCAGAAGGCAGTGAGGAAAAGGGCAATGATATCAGTGAGGATGATGTAAATGATAAAAAAAGGAGCATTGAAACAAAAGGAAATGATGATGTTGGCACTAATGATGACAGTGGGTCAAAAGGCCATGATAGCAATGATGAAGGCAGCCATGAGAGCAGTAATGATAAGAGCCATGATGACAGTGAAGATGACAGCAATGATGGAAATGAGACTGAAGACACTAAAATGGTGGAAATAGAACCTTTTTCTTTAACCTACCAAAGAGGAAATAGGCATGTGTTTGCTGCCCTCAAGAGGTAAGGGGCCATGCCTTCTACATCAACCAAACAGCTTGAAAAAGGCAAAGAAAAGGTCATTGATGAAGAAGAAGACCAGCATGAGACTGAACAAGAATTTGAACTCATTGATGTTGACAGTGATGATGAAAATGAGGCAAGGATCTCAAGCATGTTGCTCAAAAGCAAAGATGCCCAAATTAAAGATTTGCAATCCAATCTAGGTAGGGCTATGAATCTGATACTTTATTATGAGGTTGAAAACAAGCAGCTAGAGGCACAGAAGGCAATATATGAGGTCAGAGCTATCAGAGCTCAGAAAGAGGCTGCAAAAGCCAAGGATAAGCTAGATGAGGCCTTGGATAGATATGGGAACACTGATGAAGAGGAAGAACAGCTTCCTAGGAGAAGGCCAAGAACAATTGGCTTAAAGAAGGCCTTAGCCAAGGAAAGAGTGTAAGAGGCAGCCTTGGCAGAGCAGCTCAATCCAAGTGAGCTACTTGCCATGGAGATTGACTATGATCGGGAGCCTTGGATTGAGAGGGAAAGCATGCACTTAGAGGATCTGTTGGAAAAGACAAAGAGGGACCTAGACCTCCAAAATAAGATGGCAAGGCACTATGCCTTAAGAAACAAGATTGCAAGGGCCAAGCTCAAAAGATCCCTTGCAAAGATTCAAGCCGTAAATGAGGAAAAAGGAAAATAAAATCTTGAAATCATTTCTGATGCATCCCTATAGGCATCCCAAACATAATTAGCAAGGCAAACTCAAATTTTGGCACAATTTTGTAAATTTTGATTTTTGACTGTTTTGAAGGGCCAAAGGCGCAGCGCCAATGGCACTGTGCTATTTTTTGGGGAACTATTTTGAGGAATGTCTTACATTTTTGGAATCTTTATGCCAAGGACATCATCCACAAAAACTTTCAGATCATTTGGAGCATAACTGGTACTCCAAAAGTGCCAAAAACACCCAAAAAATCACCTTTCTGCCCTATTTCCAGAGCTAGCACTGCGCCCTGAGAAATCTTGGGAGATTAAGTTTATGGGAAGGTAACTGAAGTCCAATCAGAAAACTAAAGGCATTTTTGGAAAATCATATTGGACAATATTTCCAATGAGCTATCATGGAGCTCATTTGGACACCTGGAGGGCCTTCAAATACTGGTCACAATACAGGAAATTGTTCTGGTGCAGGCACTGCGCCCTTGACCTTGGCGCTGCACCCTTCCCTGAAAAGTCAAGAAAAGACACAAATTTATTGAAAAAAATTATTTTTGAGGACTTTTAAGACAATTCACTCCTAGTTAGCTCAAAATTTATGTTTGAAGTTATTTTTCATTTATTAAGTTAGATATTTTGTGCCTTGGGCCTTCCATGGTCTCAATGGACAAATTTGGCATTTATGATGTATTTATGACATTTTGGAAACCCTAGTTAGGGTTTTGGTCCTCATTTCTACTTAAATACTGCATTGAGGCCTCATTGTACATGTTGGATGATTATTGAGAAGAATATCATAGCCTTGAAGATTGAGGAGAAATTGACTTTGGATTTTGTGGATGTCTTGATGTGCATGACAATGGAGCAAGCTCACTTGCAGGATTCATGAACATAGTTAATGGTTATGTTTTTCTTATTTTGTTCTTGTTTTCTTATGTTATCATTTTGTTTCATCTTTCTCATGCATTAGGACAAAAATTTTAGGCTAAGAAATGTTGTTTAGAGGCACCTTAGCTCTGTCTGCTCTCTACTTCTTGTATGTTTTTCCTCTGCTAGGTCAAATTAGAGAATTGTTGAATGCTCTCTAGTTCCACTTATGCTTGTTTATCATAAGAATGATTTAATAGAGCCAATATCAAAGTATTTTATGGTTAGCCCTGCTCTTTGATGTAACTTAAACATTTTTTTTGAGATCTTTGCTTTGAATTATTGCTAATTAGGGTTTCGCTGAAGAGGTCTATGGTTTTCCCTGCCCTTTTGTTCATCTTAAATGGTTGCTTTGAATTTATTTATAGTTTGATTAAGGAAATTAGGAGTTCCCTACTCTTTGATTATTACTATATGTTGTCTTAGATGTTTTCTTTGCGTGAAGATGGAATCACTAGAAGACTTACAAGTTTCTTGCCTTCTATGGTTCACTCGATTGTTGTCTTGATGTCTACTTGCTAGGGTTTGGTTAAAGAAGTTATTGGTATGCCCTATCTTTGGTTATTTCTTTATGAATAGTGATTTTAAAGGCTATTCTTGTTAAAGTGTTTGTAAAGGATTCTTAACTGCCCTTTTCACCTACTATGTTCACAATTTAATGTTTCACTTCACTCACATAAGCTTTTAGATCCATTTGGCTTTGTTAGACTAGCCCTGTGATATACCCTTGACCTATTGTTGTAATTATCAAGACCTTTTGTAGAATCCATAGCCCAATGGTTTAAACCTCTCTCACTCTATCTATTTTGCTTGACAATCTACCCAACCAAACAAACAAACAAACCCTAATCCTTATAACTAGCCTAAAATCAAAACCCTAAAAATCAATCAAGTTCACATCTTTCATACAAACATAGAGAGAGCCCTCTCTAAGTCCAGGAAGGCTAGGTCCTAGGACTCCAAAGACTGGTTTGATGTTACCCCTATACATTTGGTCTTGCCAATCTAACAAATTACAGGGACCTAACATAATGGCGATCACAGTGGGACACTGAGTCAGTAACATCCTAAGTATTCCTTAAGAACTCTCAAAACCCTGTCAAACTTAGAAAATCAAGTGTTAGCCAAGAGTAGTATCTAATTGATTCACCATACGAGAAAAATGATGACTCAACTAGAGAACACCCATTGAAAGTCTTAGTGTTACTTAAAGAAACTCAGAAAACCCAAAACATATCTAGATTGGTTTTTAAATTTTTTATGGTGGAAAACAAGCAAACCCTCAAAGCAGTAAACATCATCCACCTGGTGACTCCACTAGCCTCCAGTAGGCCTACTAAATCCATTAGTTCTCATAGACTCCTCTGGGATTGTGTCAATCAATCCTAGTATTTTAAAGCCTAGTCACACACTATGTGATTTTAGTAATTATTAAGAGAGGTATGTCTTTTCAAAAAATAGTCATAAACTTTCAACCTCTTTGTGCTTCGGGTCTGAAATTTGGCTTCACAAAGGATTAGCATCAGATATCACCCTGACCCTAACCCTCCTACCATAGTTGATGATCCATAAATAATCTTGTGGAAAAATTCTAGGACTGAAGATTCAACTACTGATAGGACCATTCACAAAGCAAGTTTTGTCCCTGAAAACCTCACAACCTTGCAAGATCCCCAATTTGACTTACACCATAGAAGAAACCTTTTTAGAACTAAGTCTCAATGTGGGATAGACCAGATAGACCTTGAGCCCATAGATTTACAACAGAGTCCTAGTAGAGAAGCCTCTCCTTCCACTCCTCCTAATTTTCAGCTTCTCCAAAACTTTGGCTCCTTTCACTCCAAATCTGCTCAATCTCAGCTTGCTGGTCCAAGTACATATTCCACCCCCATCCAAATATCCACTATGCAAACCACTCCATTTCATCCTCCACCTCCTCTCATGAACCCCCCTCTCACAAACCCTCCTTGGGTTCCTTTACCTCCAATCATGACAACATGCTTTGCCCCATTGGTTCTACCCCAACCTTTACTACCCATGCCTCAATACTACCAATCTATAATCCCTCACTTTACTGGAGCTAACTCTACCACTGCCCAACAACATATAGATAGGATGAATGATTCCTTTGACTACCAAGAGATAGAATAGGAGACCATAAAAATGAGAATCTTTGCCCAAATCTTAGGAGGAGAAGCTAAGAAATGGTTCAAAAACTTAACTCCTAATAGCATTCATGACCTCCCTTCCCTTTACCAAACATTCATAAACAAATGGGAGATTAAGAAAAACCCTCTTCAAATCCTCTCAGAGTATAATAACCTTAAGAGAAATGTTGGGGAAAGTTTCCAAGACTACTAAACTAGGTTCAATAGTGTATACAATGCACTCCCACCCCACATGAAACCCTCACAAGGCCTAGCCTTAGTAAAATTTCCAGAGAGCTTTCATCCAGACATGGCCTACCAATTGAGAGAAAGAGATCCCCTAACCTTAGAAGACATGCAAAGGGGAGCTATGAGTGTAGAAGCCAATATAATTGAAAAGATGGCTAGGATGAGGACAGAGAAGAAGGTTACATACAAAGATGAAACCATGGCCTCCACATCTGATGCTAAAATTGAAAATCTAGTAAGGGTAATGGAAAGGATGATGGAGAAAATCAATTTGAATGAAAGAGCACCCCTAGGGAAAACCAAGAAAATCCTCAAAATAAAAATAGAAACCAAAAATTTAGAAGAGACCCTCCTCAAAACAGACAAAGAGACAATGACCATCAAATCAGACCTCCTTTCTAAGAAAACTATGTAGAAGAAGACAAAAGGGAGACTGAAGAGCAGGAAGAAAACCATGTAAATCTGATAGGCTCTAATAATGAGGGTGATTTTTTTCTCACAGAAGAAGAACAAGGTCTATTTTACCCAAGCCAAACTGATAGAACATATGAGGATTCTAAAGAGTACAAGCTAGGATTTGAAATTTCCATCATGGAGATTCATAGGCAGTATGACCTTAGGAGTAATAAAACCCAAAATTCCTCCAAGAAAAACAAATTAGAAACTACTGTTAGAAAGACCTCTGAAAACATCCTTGAGAAGATAGTAGAAAACACCAACATAATGTCTAAGACTCCTAATCAAAACAAAGACAAAATTAGCCAGCATAATGGTGACCCAAGCTGCCCTAGTGCATCAACTAGTGGCCCTGGAAATGCTCTAACTGACATACCAAATAAAAATCAACAAACCAAAGTAGCTGAAAAGACTATGTGTGATAAAAATGATGTAAATACACCAAGAACGCTAGCACCTTTCAGTTTTGAGGCAGAGATTTCCAAGATCAAAATAGTCATACCTCTTACTAAACTAGTAACTCAGGATGTATATAGGTCCCAAGTTTTGAAAGCTTTGAACATAGGAAATGACACTGACATTCTAAATTTAACTGACGACAAGCCAGAGTTGTTTTTTGGACCTGAGGTAGAGGGAAAATATCAAGGAGTTGTCCCTCCATTCTATGTCAGCTTAAACATTCATGAAAAAATCTTGCACAATGTTATGCTAGACTTCGGTGCCTCACACAATCTCATGCCCAAGGTGGTGATGGAGAGATTAGGCCTCGAAATAACCAAACCTTACAAAGACTTGTACTCTTTTGATTCAAGCAGAGTAAAATTTTTAGGCCTAATCAAGGATCTATGTGTCAATTTGGAAAAAATACCCACCAAAAGCCTAGTCATGGACATTTTAGTGGCTAACATTCCCCAAGTATGGCATGCTTTTATCTAGATCATGGGGAGCCAAACTCCAAGGAAACCTCCAAATGGACATGACCTATGCTACCATCCTGGTCTTTAACCAAACAAGGAGATTGTACTGGGAATATCACATGAAATACATGGTAAGTAGCCAAGATAGGCCAAACAACACTCCTCTTTATTCTATCCATTCAAACCTTGACTCATTTATATTTTACAATGAATATGACATTAATGAACAAGTAAATGAAAATGAGAAAGAGTTAGGCCTACCAGAACAGTCAAACCAAACACAAAATGAAGAATTTGACAGCCAACACTCTAGCAGCCCTGAACCACAACATAATGGCGAATCTAAACTTGAAACACTTTGGAACATGAGATTTGAGGTCTCTTGTGGCAAAACTGGTTCAGGAGCAGGTGTTTGGATACATAACACCAATGAAGGCCACTCCTACAAACTAGATTTTCAATGAACTAAAAATATTGCAAAGTATGAGGCTCTTCTCCTTGGTTTACATTTTCTAAAAAACATAGGAGCTAAGAAGATCTTTGTTCAAGGATATTCCGAGCTAATCATTAGAAAAATCAAAGGAGAATATTCAACCAAGAATCCTAGGCTAAGAGAATATAGCAATGTTGCCTTAGACCTCCTGAAAAATTTCGAAAAGTATGAACTTACCTCTATCCCTAGAGCTCAAAACAGCCTTACCAATGAACTAGCCTTTGCTGCCAGCACTTGCCAAGTACCTCATACCAATGACTAATGCATGGTAAAATTCAAAAGTAGACCTACAATACCTGACAACATATATTATTGGAAAGTGTTTGAAGGTGATAAACAAATTAATGGTTTCCTGCAATCTAAGAATGAATTTGCAATACCAAAACAGAGCTATTTCCTACTGCTGATATAAATCTGCTAGAACACTTTCATGAGGCATAATTTTCTAGGGACCCAGATCAAAAGGACCTTGAGGTATTGCAGTGCAAAGATAACTTATTACCAAGAGTTCTTTCCCCCTTAGAAGAGTTGTTTGACTTCAATGATGTTGCTAGGAAGCCAAAAATGGAATCCACAGAAACTGATGTGGAAAAATGCAACATAGGCAGTGTAGAAGAGCCCAAAATGATAAAGTTATCCAAAACTCTGCCACCTCACATAAAACAGAAATACATTGATCTTTTCAAAGAGTTTAAATATTTTTTTGCATGGGGTTATGAGGACTTGAAGTCCTATGACACAAACATTATTCAACATAAGATACCTCTCAAGGAAAACCAGAAACCATTCAAGTAGAAATTGAGAAGAATAAACCTCGTCCTATTACCTCTAGTTGAAAAATAAATAAAGAATATGTATGATGTTGGAATCATAGTCCCTCTCAAGTACTCAGAATGGGTTTCGAACCTTGTATCAGTAAGAAAGAAAACGGGGGAGATTAGGTTATGCATAGACTTTAGAAACTTAAACAAAGCCTCCCTGAAGGACAACTACCCTTTACCTAAGATGGATCATATACTGCAAAGGGTGGTAGGCTCTAAAAGAATATTATTTCTTGATGGATTTTCAGGGTACAATCAGGTGCTAGTACTTCCAAGTGATCAGCACAAAACCGTTTTCACAACACCTTGGGGCTCATTCATGTATGCTAAAATGCCTTTTGGGTTAATGAATTGTTATAGCATCATTTTTCACCTTCATATGATTCATGATTGCTTTTATGGCTTTGGGCACCCATTCCTACAGACTTGAACAAAGTTCACTAAAAAACAGTGTTAAAATTCCCATACGCAGGTATGCCCAGACTTTTCCGCGTGTATACGCGAGTCCACATGTACTTTCCCGTGTATGCCATTAAAAATCATTAAAAAATATATAAAACATCCCTATTTTCGAGTTGGGTTGATGGTTACTCTAGTAGTTAAACCACCCCAGCACGTGGCCAACTGTTTCCAACTGATTGAAACTACTTTGAGGGAGTATAAAAGCCCCTCATGTGTATGGCCTAAGGGAGGGAGAAATTTTATAGACACTATACTCTGTTGGAATCCTAGTTCAAGTCTGAATCCCCATGCCTCCTGCACTTTCCTAGATTTATAACAGGAAACCCTTGTTTCCTGGAGATGTTCATCCATTTATATGCCATCTCGAGTGCACAAGTCTAGAAAGGATCTTAGTGAGGCAAGGGCGGGACGAATCCGGACGACGGTCTGCTCGAAGATCATGGAAGGATTCAGGTGATCTCTCCACTCTTTATTTTTGTACATATTGTTCGTAATAATGAAGAACCTTCTTGTTCCTGAACCTACGTGTTGATATCTATTTGTATATGTGAAAAGATTATCATTTAAGCATTTATTATGGTTTATATAATATTTCACATGGATTTCACTAACGTTTAGGAGAAATATATGTTGTACAACTAGGTTTTCGTGCACGTTCTTTCTTGTTTTCCAGGTTGAAGGCGGAAGGAGAGTTGCTGGGGGTTTGGACCCCACGGGATCTACATCGAACATAGGACTACGAGTGAGTTCTGCTACCGTTGTTATCTAGTTCTTTGCATTCAAGTACGGTTGTGTGTGAGTCCTTCTGAATAGCATGCCCTGATCTGTGGAGGTTTCGACCCAACAAACCTCTAGGGTGATTTTCCCCGAAACAGAACTGGCGACTCCGCTGGGGATTACATTCTTGTGATTCCCCTGTTGGGTGGTTTTAGCTGTTTGATAGGTTTCCAACAATTTTAACTTTTATTTCCAGTCTAGTTAACTTTTTCTCAGTCAGACTGAAGTCCTGGTTTCTTATCCAGGCTTGATCTTTTTTATTTTTCATTATTTACCTTTGCATACGCGGGTTAGTCTGTACACAGACGCGTATACACGCATTTTTTGTTAAAGGGAGTCGCGTATACGCGGGTTTCCTTTAGCACAATCGCGTATGCACGCTTGTTTCTAAACTGTCCAGTCGCGTATACCTAGGTCAATTTTGAAATTTTAGGTTTTTAGGCTTTTTAGCCCTGTCTGCCTGTGGAGGCCTATTCCTACAGTGTCTTTGTATCCTCTGGATTGTGTAGAAAGTGGTCTATGGTTTTTTCTCTCTCTTGTTTGGTTGAAAACTAGCTTATTTGGCAAAAGTTTGTTTCTTGTGCTTACATTTCTGGGTCGAGTACCGAGATCTCTTCCTGGGGATTCTTGGTTGTTCTGCTTCATCAAAACAGAGAGGTTCTGCTCATTTACTCTTTCCTACCTTTGTGTCTTGCTTTGTGCTTCAATTTTTTCCCATTTCTTGGTTGGTTTTCTTGAGTTCAGTTGACTAGGTCTTGTTGCAATTTTTGAAGAGTCTTTCTTGGTTCTTTGAAGTTTTTTGTTGCCGCAAGGTTGTACTATTCTTCTAGGCTGAGTGATTGAGTTTCTTGTCTTCTTTTGCTCATATAGATCTGGCTACTAGCTAGCCCTATAAGGTTTAGAGCATTTTTGAAGTTTTTGCTTGAAATTCAGAGTTGTTTGGCTTGGGATTTGATAGTTTTTCTTGGTCTTTTCGAGCTCTTCCTTTTTATAAAACTCAAAAGCTCAAAAAACATTTTGTTTTGTCATTTTATTTTGTTTTGCATTTTTGTTTTCGTTTCATTGTATCTGTTGAAGCTTTGTTGAGGTTTTTTTCCTCTATTTTTTGACTTGATTTTGGAAAGGAATTTTCATTGATTTCTTCCTCTTGTTTCAAGCGTTTTTGGTGTCTTTATATTAAGAGTTTCTGATTTTGGGAACTAGCTTTCTAGACAACCAAAAAGAGATAAAACTGAAGGATCTTTGGGAAATTTCTCTCTGCTTTAGTAGATTTTTCATCTTAGAATTTGCATGCTCTTAGTGATTTGCATCAGGTGCACTTAAGCATTTAGTCATTTTCATAGTTTTTGTGAGTGTGAAGTTTGTTATCTGAAAAGAAAAATAAAAATTTTTAGTCTCGTAGAACCTGTGTAGAAGTTGCTTTTCATCGAAAGACAATTACTGCATTTGCATGTAGTTTGGTTTTTATTAATTTCTTTTTTGCGTCAAAACACCACAAGTTTCATTTCCGTATCCCTTTGACTTAACATAACAGCCAATTAAAATAAGCGATATAATTTAAAAGCAACTAGCAAGTTTTTAAAGTGTCATACACCAACTAGCTAGGTTGTAGGGCCTTGGATTAGGTGAGCGGAGAGTTAACTCTCCAAGGTCTCTCAAACAAAACATAGAAGTTGATTAATTGAGCGAAATCCAACTCCGTTAGGTGGACCGGGAAAGCTCTCCTCCAGGGAGTCAAGCGTGAGGGGAAGTGAAGGCTGAGAAGAGAGATACCCCCTCTCTGATTTGCTGAATCTGACCTCAAGACCGTTCCGCCCGGCTTCTGACACGGATTGGTGCCCATAGTTGCCACTCCTAGGTTCCACATAGGTGACTGCGGGGGGGAATACCCGTGGTACCTGAGGCAGACATCGCATCACTTTCAGCAGTACTTCTGGGGGGTGCCCTTGAGAAGCTTGGGTACTTGAACCGGAAAAGGCTCTTGTTAGAAGGTTGGCGTAACTGTTTCTGATACCTTCGCTAGCAGGCCTGGGCCGCAATTATCCCAGACTGCTTTCGGGAGGTCCTATATTTCGCTTTCTTGTATTTTGGTGTCCGGTCCTAATCACCCGGAGCAGAAATACCTGAAGGCTATTTGCTTGATTGTATCTCAAGGATTTCTTTTTATAGTGAGTGCTCTTTTCTCCTAGCTTGCTTAGCTTTATATTTTTGAGTCTAATTAAAATTTGTTAAAGTGGCTGATCAAGCGCCTCGTCGATCGAGGAGAATCTGGGGGTTATCTCCCGAGAGTCCAGAGCCTTCTTCAAGAAGGCGTAGGAGTGATTTAGCAGGTGGGTACCACCCTGTGACGTCTGACGCAGTGGAGAGAGATCCTCCACAAGGGTCTGAAGGTTTCGTAGCTGATTCTGGTGTTAGTTCCGAGAGGAGCGTTCCACTCACCTCGCAAGTTTTATTTTCACAAGAAGAAGATTTTCAAATAGAGGAAGTACCTGAACCATCAGTGTCACTTCCATCTCTTCTTCCTCCTGATTATCCATTCGTTTTTGAATACATCGGACCTGAGTCAGAGAGACCGGAAGATCCTCCGTATTATACTTACCTTTCGATGGCCACGACTGGGAACACGGCTTCTGCTGTGAGTGCTGCAGGCATTCAGACTCCTACTTATGTTGAAGGAGGAGGCACTATTGCTATTTCTTCGATTGCTTGTAGTGCTGCTGTGTTTGGCTCTGGTTTCACCCAAGCGCATTCTTCCCAATCTGGTCCCTTCTGTTTTGGAATGCCCACTAGTGGGATTCCTTCTTTTTCCTTTTCTGCTGCTGCAGCTGGATCCACACCCATGTCTTCCATGGCTAGTGGATCAGCTTCTTTTCAAGGGTTCCCCTTCGGAACTAGACATATTCCTAGTTTGAATCCTTCTTTAGGGTCCTTTCCGTTCACTTCTCAGACTCAGAGTTTCAACCCTTGGTCTGGAGGTCAGAATTCGACTACTTTTACAGGTTGGAACCCTGTATTCACTACAGCGGGGGCAGGGAATCAGTTTTACGCTAGTTACCAAGGGAATGCTTCTTTCCCTTCGTCGAGTGCTTATCAAAAAATTTCTCCTCTTTCTAATGCCTGGAACCCCTATCAGGGGCTTTCCTCTTCATTTCATACTTCAGTGGGGGGAACTGGTCTGGGCTTTGGTAACTTTGCGTTGGGAGGAGGTTCTTCTCCTTTTTCTACGAGTTCTTTCTGGCAACCTGGTGCCTTATCAAATCCAGGGTATTCTTTTCAGAATGTTGGGAATTCATCCTATCAAGGATGGAATCCTCAGGCTCCACCTCGTTTACCTTTTCTGGCAACGTTAAACTTGCCAGATCTCTCGAAATTGACTAATGATCTAATCCGTTATAGTCTGGGGTGGCCTCCGGTTCCCACCAAACTTCCTTGACACATTCCAAAGTTTGAAGGCAAGAATGGAGAAGATCCGGCTGACCACATCACTACCTTCCATTTATGGTGTTCTTCGAACTCCCTGATCGATGATTCGATTAGGTTGAGATTGTTTCAACGCACCCTAACTGGAAACGCTGCCAAATGGTATATTGAGCTAACTGGGGGCAGTTTTGCTACATTTGGAGAATTGGCTGTTACATTTCTAAACCATTTCTAGTTGCCAGTCCGTTATGACGCTGGGACTGAACTCCTAGCTAATTTTAAACAGGACGACGCAACCCACATTTCTGACCATATTCAGGAATGGAGGAGAAGGAAGAGGCTTATTAAAGCTCATATTCCAGGATAATTCCTTTTGGAATGGTTTCTGAAATCTCTACAGTCAGATATTTCGAAATATGTATACCTCTCCGGGGTATTTTCCGAGGAGCAGGCCATTTTTAGGGCCCAGTAGCTAGAACTGATATATTCTCAGTCTGGGGTCCTTCATAAGTATTTTCCCAATGCTCCTCGCTCCAAATTAGATTTATCCAAAACTAAGCCTGGTGCTCATGGTGACGGGTTGATTGGATCAATCAATAGTGGTGCAGCCAGCCTGCTTACTCAATTGCAGAAGTTGTCTTTACAATCTGCTCCTTCTAGTCAGGTTGTGCCTGCTGAGTCATCGCCTTCCCAATATTTGTCCATAAATGTTGTCCAAGCTTCTGATCCCAAAGGAAATCAACAATCTGAAGGGAAGAAGAAGGGACGAAATAATAGGAAAAAGGGCAAGAATGGGAAGGGTAATGCGAATAAAACCAACGAGCATGTTGGTGAGGGTCCAAAGGAGAAAAAGAAAGTGAAGTTTCCATGCAAGCTGTGTGCTGGAGACCATCCTACGCACCTTTTCCCTAAAATTCAGGATGCGCAGCACTTGTTAGCTCAGCAGGGTTCTTCTAGTTCCCAGGCTGTGTTAAAAAACCCTTTTCCTCAAGGGCAACAACTAGTTGTTGGCGCGAATCAAAATCCTGGGGCTTCCTTTGGGGGCACCCAGGAAGGGGAAATTCCATCGAACATATTCATGATGAGTGCTCACGTGGATGTCACTACGAGATCCCGTGATTATGGTGGAGAAGAGTCTTCGAAAGCTAAGGATGCTCCTGATGCTACTGAGCCACTTCACATTACAAGGCCTATTTTTGAGCCTATGCCTCGAATGCCTAAAGCATCCACTAAGCGTTCGACAATTAATCCAAACGCTAGGGCTGCCCAGAACTACTCTCTTGTGGAAGATCTGGCGCAGTGTCCTTGTGCTATGTCAGCTTTAGAGGTGCTCCAGTCTTGTCCGGCTCAGCGCAGTGCTTTGCTCACTGCCATTGGGGCTATTGATCCGAAAAATTCTCTTCTGATTACATTTGATATGACTAATTTTAAGAAGAGACTCCCCCATCATATGGATTTTTATATTAAACCATCGTACCGGAAGTGCAATATCTTTCAAACGGTTGTTGATGAGGGTGCTTCCACGTGCGTGATGTCTCTCGCATGTTGGAAGAAGATTGGATCTCCCAAAGCTGTTCCATCTACCACTCTTCTGACTGCGTTCGATGGTCATTCTCACATACCGCATGGTATTGTCCCAGCTTTGCCTATCTGTGTTGGGGGCAAAACTGTGAATATAGAGGTTGAGGTAGTGGATGCAAGCTTGGACTACAACCTTCTGTTGGGGAGACACTGGATTTATGAGATGGATGCCATTGCATCCTCATTATTTCGGATTATTTGTTTCCCTCACGAAGGGAGGATTGTTACAGTGGACCAACTGGACTGTCCTCCTATAGACCCGAATGCGTCCACTGAATCATCTGTTCCCAAGTTGGATAATACTAAGGCGCCTGTTGAGAATTTAGGATTTGGAATGTATTCTTCCTTGATGGGTACTTTCGATATTCCTCCTCCTACGGTTCATATCAATGCAATTTCATCCTCCAAGGCTCCTCTCCGAAGAGAGTTCTTCAGAACTCATTATTTTTCGGACCCTTGGACCTTACCTTCCCCTACTGCCACATTAGCGGAAGGTCAAGTGGGTGGAATGGCATTTCCAATGTCTGCAGCATAGATTGCTTATCAGTCTATTGTTGACTCTGCAGAAATCATCTCAGCTCCTCTCTCACCGGAAGAGTTGGATGGAGATGTGGCTCCAGCTTGGGCACTTAGTTCTTCTTTTGCCCAGGATTGCCTTTATACCACTCTTCCATCTGAAGAGGCCATCCTGGAAGCTATGACTGGTATAGATAGACCGTGGGATGATTTGCATCATCGGTCTTACTTTTTACCTGATTTGAACGAAGTTGAAACAATTTTTCGAAGTCCTCCGTCTCCTGGTCCTGTTCGCCCAATCCTGAGCCCTTTAGCACCAACACAGGTTTATGCTAAAGGGAACATGGCTGTGATTTCTCCTACTATCCCGGTGAACATTTCCAAGGATCCCAATATTATTGAGAATGTCTTCATCGGAGCTGAATGTTCCCGTGAAGAGATTCAAATTTACACCGAGCTCTTTAAAGAGTATAGGGATGTATTCGCTTGGTCTTATGAGGAAATGCCTGGTATAGATCCATCTATTGTCCAGCATGAGATCAAGACTTACGAAAACGCTAAGCCTATGAGGCAAAAACTTTATCCAGTCAATCCTAGGAAGGCAGCAGCTATCAAAGCTGAGGTGGAAAAGCTGCTTAAGGCGGGATTCATTTTCCCTGTTCCTTTGACTGAATGGGTTTCAAACCATGTTCCTGTAGATAAAAAGAAAGGAACAATTCGAGTTTGCATCGATTTGAGAGACCTAAATAAAGCATGTCCTAAAGATAATTACCCCACACTATTTATCGATCAGATCATTGACGAGTGTGCCGGTAATGAGGTTTTCTCCTTCATGGATGGTTTCTCTGGATATAATCAAATTACTATCCGTCCTAAAGATCAGCATAAGACTGCCTTTATTTATCCCTGGGGTACTTTTGCATACAAGAAGATGCCTTTTGGTCTTAAAAATGCTGGGGCTACCTTTCAGCGGGCCATGTCATATGCCTTCCACGACATCAAAAAGATTATCGAGGTGTATTTGGATGATTTAGCTGCTCATTCTCGAAAGAGGATGGATCATCCTGCTCACCTCCGTCAAATATTTGAACGATGTCGTTTCTATAAGATTAGGTTGAATCCGAACAAGTGCGTTTTCGCGGTTACATCCAGTCGGTTATTGGGATTCATTGTGTCTAGGGAAGGGATTAGGGTAGATCCCTTCAAGGTTGAGGCAATACTTCGGTTGCCTCCCCCGTCCTCTATCCGTTAGCTTCAAAGTCTACAAGGAAAGTCTAATTTTCTTCGGAGATTTATCGTAAATTATGCTGAAGTTACAAAGGGATTTATGAGATTGTTGAAGAAAGGAGTTCCATTTCTTTGGGATGACTTCGCTCAACGCTCATTCGATGCTTTGAAAAAAGCATTGACCTCTGCTCCTTTATTGAGTCCACCTGATTATAGCGGGGATTTCCTTTTGTATCTGGCAGCAGCAGAATCTACTATTGGTATGGTTCTGGTTCAGGAAGATGATGCTCTTGCAGAGCATGTTATTTACTATCTTAGTCGAGGCTTGGTAGGACCTGAACTCCGGTACACTCTGATAGAAAAGTTAGCTTTGGCAGCTGTTCATGCTGTGCAGCGACTCCGACATTACATTATTCTATGAAAAACTTATGTTTTGGCAGCAGCCAATCAATCCATTTCAGTTTGTCCTCAGTAGGCGAGTGATTGGGGGCAAATACAATAGATGGATTGTGATTTTGTAGGAATTTGATCTTGAGTTTATGTCTTCCAAGTCCAAGAAATCATTGGTTTTCGCGGAATTGATCTCTAAGTTGCCCTGTGGGGATGAGATTGTCTATGATGAATCCTTCCCGGATGAACATTTATTTCTTATCTCTTCACAGGATCCTTGGTATGGAGATATAATTGTGTATCTTCAGACTGCGAAGTTTCCCTCTACTTTTTCGAAAGATGAGCGTCGTAAGTTGCGTCACTTGGCTAAGAATTACTTGATCATTGGTGATGCTTTATACCGTCGAGGGGTTGATTCAATCCTGAGACGTTGCTTAACTCTCGAAGAAGCTGAGGCTGTGCTGAATGATTGCCACAGTGGAGCTTGTGGTGGTCATTTATCTGGGCTTGCTACAGCCCAAAAAATCTTGCGTGCTGGATACTTTTGGCCTTCAATTTTCAAAGATTGTATGGAGTCGGTCAAAAAGTGTCATCCGTGTCAAGTCTATACTCGAAAAATGCGCGCTCATCCAGCTCCACTTTTTCCAGTCATTATTGTCGGTCCCTTTACAAAGTGGGGTATTGATTATACTACTTGTAACCCGCCTTCGGCTAAGGGTCACAAGTACATTATTGTAGCAGTAGACTACTTTACGAAGTGGGTCGAGGTTATGCCTACTTTTGGGAATGATGGTGAGACTGCAGCTCTTTTTCTTTTCAACCAGGTTATTGCTCGTTTTGGTATTCCTAGAGAGATTGTCACTGATCATGGCAGTCATTTTCAGAATAGCATGATGGCTGAATTGGCTCTAAAATTAGGATTCTGGCAGGAGCATTCATCTCCGTATTATCCTCAAGCCAATGGGCAAGTGGAAGTCGTGAATAAATCCTTGAAGACAATTCTTCAAAGGACAATTGATAAAGCTATATCCAACTGGCATATTATACTATATCCTGCACTTTGGGCATACAGGACGTCAGTGAAAACTGCAACTGGCTTTACTTCGTTTCAGCTAGTGCACGGGTTGGAATCCGTATTTCCCATTGAATGTGAGATTCCTTCTCTTAAATTAGTTTTTGAACTTCTTCCTGACACTTCTAGTCTCGAAGAACGGCTCCTTCATCTGGAACATCTCGATGAGCAGTGTCGGGATGCCGCCACGATGAATGAAGCGCATAAAAATCGAGTTAAAGTTCAGTACGATAAGGTGCTCAAGCCTAGGGTTTTTTCGGAAGTTGACCTTGTTTTGGTCTATGCCCAAGAAAAAGATGCCCTAGGGGCAGGAAATTTTAAGTCTATGTGGTATGGCCCCTTTATCGTCAAAAAAGTCCTTAAAAAAGGAGCATATACCTTGGTTGATTTTGAAGGGAACGAGTTTTCGGAGCCCAGAAATGGGCTCTATTTGAAGAAGTATTATGCCTAGGCTTCGGCCTGGCATGTTGCTTTTGTATATAGTAGTTTTGCTTTGTACATATCTGGTTGTTTTTCAATCTTTGATGGGTTGGTGATGTTTTTGATCTGCTTTGGCAGGTTGTGTCGGATGTCATGAGTCATTTTGGTTTCGCCGATGGTGCTAGTAGACACACTCGGAACTTAGCTTCCGCGGCTTGGGTGCTCCATTATCCATATGGTCAGCTGTTAGTATCAAGAGGGGTCTGCATTGGTCTTGCTTCCAATAATATAGCAGAATACACTGCAGTTGTTTACCTACTCTCGGAGGCAATATCTTTGGGTGTTGATTCGTTGGTAGTTTTCTTGGACTCTCAGCTGGTGGTGTCGCAGTTGAACAATACTTATCGGGTTCGAGATCCATTTTTAATCCGGTTGTTCTTGAGGGTACGTTTGTTACAAATATCATTTCAATTTTTAACTTTCATTCATATTCCTCGAGATGACAATTGGTTGGCAGACTCTTTAGCTAATCAAGCAATTGATTGGCATATTAATCATTCCATACAATAAACTTTAATCATCAAAAACATCATACTTTTTGATCAATTTGTTACATCACATCAAACATCGCTGTATATATATCATCAGAGTGTTCAAAACTATACAAAAATTTGGATCCATAAGTCATACAAAAATTTGGGCTTATGCCCGATCATGTTCAGTCTCAAAAAATATACAGTCATCTGATACATCATATCTATCTACTCCTGAGGTCCCTGCCTAGAAGTTGTGTTCCTATAGAACACGATCGCAGTGGCAACGCGGCGGAATAACCGTACGCAGTCACGGGGTACTCATACCACCTGTCTCTGGATGTCTTCAGGCAGATCTTCCACGGCAGCCATAGGTACTTGGCGGGTTAATCCCTCCAAGTTCCTTTGTACAGCCTGGAGGGTTCTGTCTGGATCTACTGTATCCACTTCACCCCTGCAACACTTATGTCTTGGGCATCCCTCAGGTCGAACTGGTCCAATATCTATTTCATGATCATTTTTACATTGTAAGTCATTTGAATCCAATCAAAAACATGTTTGTTTTTCACATTTTTTCATACATATTGAAAAAAATCCAAAAAAATTATATAAATCAAAAAATTGTAAACTTACCGACTGTACCCCATGCTGCGCCTGGTAGCAGGACAAGATCTGGATCGCCACGAAAGTCCATCCAGGCATAGGGATAGTCATCCACCGCGATGATTTTTTCTCTCCACCATTGGAAGAACTCATCATCCCAAGTGGTCCGGGGAACTTCACTTCCCCCCAATCTCTTCATCATGTCTGCCCAGCGGGCAATTCTTGGGTCTCTCGGGCTGCTGATGGTAGAGATCACTCTGGGTCTTAGTGTTGGAATCTTCTCAAAGAAGAATGTCATCAAAATTGTACCGTATCCAAAGTGTTTTGTCTTTGCTTAGCGGATAGAGGTCAATTGTTGCTTCATGTTCATCAGTAGGGCTATGCACCAATCATATACATGAGTTAAGCATTCCACTGTTATGCTCATTTGCGTCCTGGACGCCTGGTGAAGGGAGGCAGATCCTGCCACTCTGCCAATGGTGAAAAGGAGGATTTTCATGTGCAAATCCCTTAAATATTTGATTGCAATTTGAGTTCCAAATTTCTTGGAACCCTGTACGCAGTACACGTGGATGTAATCTTCCACGGTGAGCCCTCCCAAAGGCTTACCATGCAAGTCTACTGGCTCCCCCCTCCGGGAGAGTCCAGTGATAAAATATATGTCTTCCACTTCAATGCGTATGGGCATCTGATCTATCATAAAGCAGTCCTCTTCCGGTTCCCAATAGTTCACAAGCATTTCGAGCAACCAGACATTGCTCTTCATATTTGGCATTTTGAAAAAATTGAGTAATCCACAATTCCGAAGAATATTCAATGATGCTTGGTTCTGCATGACTTCATTGTCTATTGCACTGTGTTCGCGCTCTCTCCATGAGATGGTCATCCTGTCAAATTTCAATAATCCATTCATTAGCTACGCATTTTTCATATTGGGCCGCGCATACGCGACTTTATTTGTGCACAGTCGCGTGTATGCGCGACTTGGTCATTACCAACCCGCGTATGCGCAAACCCGTGATTTTTTTCAAGAGATTCTATGGTGAAAATTCCTAAATTTTACTTTATGAATGGACAAAATGAATAGCAAGGATGATTGATGAGCTTACCTGACAAATTCGGTGGATTTTGACGGTCAGTTGCTCCTGTTTTGTCGAAAGAAGCTTTTTTCTCCAGAGCACTTTTTTCCAAATCAGCAATGTAATAATGAACCAAATATGAGGTAATTTGTCTATTTATGCCTAAAAAGTTGAAAATTTTCGCAAAAATTTGTTATGCTTATTTTTTCAATCTATCCTAAGCTGCATAACTCGGATGCTTGGAAGTGCCCAGTTTGGTATGTTTTCAGGTACATTTTGACAATTTTTGAGATTTTTCCGCATTTTGATCCATGACTGCTGACCCGTCATGGCAGGTATATGATCTTCACTGGCATATAGGTTAGGGAATCCACTTTCCGTTGCATTTTGCATACTAGCCTCCATTCTGATCACTTGCCATAGGGTCGATCCCATCAGGTCATGAGTATTACACCCATTTCACTCGCCGATTATTTAATCATGACTTGGTGGTAGAGCCTTCCTTTACATGGGCTTCCTAGTTAGTTCCTCGCTATCACTTATTGCCCATGCTGCGTTTTATGTAGGCTCGGGAGTCCTCTTTAGTCCTACCATGACTTATGTGTTGAAGCTTCATTCTTCTTCTTCCTCACTATCATTTTTCTGGCTATTACCCTAGAGGCTCCCTGGTGTCGTTGAGTTGTATTACTGCATTGCATATTGGCTACTTGTTTATCCTAGCCTTTAGCCGGCTTCATTTGGACTCAATGTTTAAGCCAACTTTTGACCTTGTCTATCTATACAAGTTAACCATTGCATGCACTTAGCTATCGCGACTTGACACCCTTTTACCCATGGATGGAACATTCCTCTGAGTATCGCTTACCAGTTTTCGCCACCTTGCATTGAGCATAGGATCGTTCCAATCCCAGGAACTAGTGCATCTATTTCTTGATACTCGTTCTATCCATTGTACCATAGCATTCTTTTATTCCTTTTCAGACTTATTATATGAAAAAGACAAAAAAATCAAATATAACAAAAAGAGCGGGAACGGGATGTAACTTCGTTATTTGATGGCAGTACAGTGTCAGTTTGTCGCCCTTGAACAAAGCATATACACTTATATATATTTCCTACATTTGGGATGGTTTTAGTTTTGACCTAGGTTCAGCCTTTACCTTGTTTCACTTGTCAGTCCTCCCCTGGTTGGTTATCTCTTCCAATCATATGGAGAGTTTGTTCTACCTCCTGCATAACAGACTTATACAGTGTCACTTTTTACTGCCATGGTCATCATGAGTCGTGCTTTTGTTCAAGGGAAGTCTAGCCAGAGTCGGCCATTCTGCGGTGTCTCTTGACTCATTATTCAGTCGGCCTTCCCGGTCTTGTCAGTATCTTGTTCTATCACATCAGATGTTTTGGTCCTTTGCTCGTGCTGGTTTGAGAAGGTCTCCATTGACTTCTTGCTGGCGGGTTTGTCTCTTATCGACTACGACACATTGCTCTAAGAGCAAACCTAGAGCTACACCCTGGCCATATTTCCATCATTGATAGGTGACCTTGTGCTCATCATTTGATCATCATTATGGGTCTTTGACTGAGTGGTTTCCCCTGTGTTCGACGTCAGCATACATTATCACACTTGGGATTCGTGCAGTACCTTGATTTCCATTTGACCCTATCGGTGGATTTCTTGCCTCTGTGTCAGCTTTCATTATTGGTTGGTTCAGAGGGTTTCTTCCGTGTGCTAGCTTCATCTTGTGCATGTCAGAAACGTACTTCGGTTTGGTTCTGTCACTCTACTTCATCTGATTCCTTCCAAATCTTGGCTTGCGGGTTACACTCGCGCTGGACTGATGTGGGATGCCTTAATGCCTTCCTTACAGCAGATCTTTTCCCATCGACTCCGACTCATTGCTCTGGGAATAAGGTCTAGAGTCTTTTTGTCAGTAGCTTAGGTTTTTCAGTCATCAGTGGCAGACTCTTCACTATCGACAGTGGGGATTCAACATTTCCTCCTGATTGGTAGATTCTTTTAAGTTTTCGACTTCAGCTCATTCATTCGCACTTGTTAGATTGTGTTAGGTCTCTGTAACAAGCAAGATTGGCAAAGTCCGATCACAGAGTTAACATCATTTCAACCAACTTTGGGATTCTAGGATCTAGCCCTCCTGAATCCGGAGAGGGATCTCTCCAATATGTACAAAGATGGATATTGTCTTTGAAGTTTGGGGTGATAATATTAGGCTAGTTATGAAGGCCAAGGGTTTTGTTTGGTTTTCTCGGATGGTTGAACATAGTTGCTGTCTGAGGCGAAAAGATCTATATGCAAATAGGTTCAAAGGTGAGAAGTTGCAAGCAAACAGAATAAGCTTTGATTCTAAAGAAAGATGATGGCAAGTTTTCAATCCATTGGGCTATGGAGTCATAAGAGAATTTAATTGAAACATTCAGGTTCAAGAGGAATCTATGGGGCAAGTCATCTATGCCTAAGGATCTCTTTGAAGTTTGATTTATGGAATGGGGTGATACAAAAAGAAAGGGAATGAACAGATGCAGAACAAAGAGCAGCCCAGGATCTGGTAAGTACTTTGAAACTAGCCAGCCTTTGACCAGGCACTTAAGAAAAACATAGAAGCAAACTAGGATCTGGTAAGTACTTTGAAACTATCCAGCCTTTGATACACTTCTAATAGAACACAGATTAAAAACAAAAGGAAACTTGAAGGCAACCTTTGGAGCAGAAACTAGCGGGCAGGGCTCACCTTTCTCCTCATCTTAGTTCTTCTTTACTTAGTTACTTCCAAGACAATCACCAAGATAACACAAAATGGCCCAAGATCTGATAAGTACTTTGAAACTAGTCAGCTTTTGACACATCCTAAGGGAAACAGACAAATAGTTGAGCAAACAAGAAAGGGACTCAGGGCTAACCTTTGATTTCCTCAATTCATTCCTTACACAACATATATGAAAGTAACATTTAAAAATAACATTCAGCAATGACGAAAAGATGAGGGAACTCCAGCATCTCTGTGCTTAGACTGAATTAAATCATTTCTAAATAACACAATTAGAAGAAAACATTGGGATAAAGATTTTTCAGCCAGAGAGGGTCACTGATATACAACAAGCTCTAACATTGTTTAAACTGTTATTTACAGTGGAAAACGAAACAAATTGAAAACTAAAATAAAATGACGAGTTACAGTGAGAATAACATCACCATCAGCATAGACCAGGATCCCATAAATCAGCTTGTATTGATTGCTTCAAACCGGTTACAATCTTCAAGTCCAATGTTTTAATCCATCTCTTTTCACGATCTAACCTATCTGTTACAAGCAGAGCTCCAAGAGCCTATGAAACCACTATTTACAGTCAAGAGTTTTCCGCTCAGAAACAGCTACAACACTTCAGCAATTACATTGACAACCAACTAATCCAACCCCTCACTCATCTTCTTCTGGAGTATTTATAGAAGGATGAGGAGGTGAGATCTAATAAAAAGATCTCAAATACAATTAATGCAGAATTAATGTCTTCCTAGCCTAGGAGGCTTGATGAAGAATTTATACAGGTGTTCTACTGCATTTATGCGCTTGTGCTTATGAAGTAAGCTCGGAAGGAGCTTTCGTTGACATTTGAGGCTCTGCGTACTATTAGGGTTACTCTGCAAACATTCTGTCATTAAATATGGCGCAGAAATAACTCCTTTGGTTGTTCCGAGGCATAATATCTGATCTTGTTCAATAAATTCATCCTTTGATTGCGCGTTCTGAGGCAATAGGTGGCACTGTGGTGGTTGAGGAATCAATTTGCCTCAAAGTATGGCGGTGGAGACAACGTCTGATGAACACTTTTAGGTTTTGCTTTAATCTGTGCTCGAAGCCGGGGATTAGGATTTTGATAACCGTCTTAGCCGTAATCCCCGCCAATCTATCTATAAAACTGCTGCTCTAGTTCATTCTGTCTCCAAAATCTGATACTCTTCCCTTGGCAAGTGTTGTTGCGTTCTTGGGGCTTTACGAGTGCGTAGCAGCAGTATGAAGCACGGCAGTATCTTTGTTCTTGCCTGCGGTCGTTCACGGGTTAACCCGGAAGGACGGGGAGTACGATGCCCCTCATTCTTGATTTCTATTGAAACACGACGAAAAAACCTTAAAACATAATAAATACAAAGAAAAATGAAAAGTACGAACATGTCGGACAGTGCCGCCAGAGGCGTGGAAAATGGAACGGCTGGGCGTCGATGTGTACGATGTTGGTGAGAGCATTTCTGAAAAAGGAAATCGGTGACGAAAAGAGTAGTTGCTGCCATGGAATCGGGAGAATGAATGAGAGTCGTTGATCTGCGGAGATCGACGGTGGGGATCGGCTTTCAAATGCGTCGGGGGAGATTTAACAGGCGGGCGAGTTCGTTAAAGACCGGGAGGATCGGGCGATCGGCAACCGTCAAATTGGAGGGCCCAAATCCAACGGTGGATGTGGATCCCACTACTGGGCGATGGTACGAGGATTAGCTCGCGGGAAATGGGATTTGCACTGCGGTTTTGGAACGAGGTGGAGGACACGTGTCGGCCAGCGTGTGGAATCGCTGGCCGACGGGGAAAACCAGCTTTACGCAGAAAGCGGTGCGGGATGAAACCGGCGGAAACAGGAAACAGCGCGGGAAGGGGGGGTCCACCAGGTGGGGGCTCGTTCCGCTCCGTCGGATCTGGGGAGCAGATCGACGGTCCTGGTTGATCGCGAAATGTAAACACGTGATTTTAAAATTTCCCAGCCGAAACTTTAGAAATGTGGGTTTTTGGTTTTGCAAAGGAAAAATGTGGCGGAGAAGGGTTATTTTTTTATCAAGCACCTAAAGGCTGGACCGTTGGTTCCAGTGCTCGAATATGTGGAGAAAGACGGGCAGGGGCTTAGCCCAAGGGGGCTGAAGAGCCTGCGTATAGAAAATAGGCGCTTTTACATGATTTTCGATGGTTTTTGAAAAAGGAAAAAGGCTCCGATAGGCTAAAAAGGTGGGTTTTTAACCTTAGGAAATGAGATTATTGGAGGGGTAAGGAATATAAAAGGGTTTGGTGGGGTTTTTATGGATGAAAGGAAACTGAAGAAATGAAGGTAAGATGGAAACAGGGGAAGGGAAAAAGGAGGAGGATGCAGCAATACTTGACTAGGATTTTCATGGAATATCAGAGGCAGAGAGGAGGAAAAGTATGAAGAACCAACCAGCAGTTTATGATCTTACCAACAGAGTTCAAGCACCAACAATTTTAGGCCTGAATTTGTTTCTTGAAGGCTGCAAAGAATATTTAGCCACCAACTGATATAATTGAAAAATATGGGTGGCTAACAGTGGCTCCACTTGGGGATGGTGCCTTCTTGAAGGCATCAAGAATTCAGACTTGATTTCTCTGGGATGCTGACTGGTGCTTGACCTATTGCTTGCTCTTGCTTTTCCTTTGACAAAATAATATCAGTTTATGAAAGAAAGATGGATTTCATCAATACAACTTCTACCTACCCCAATCCTACTGATGTAACATTTTTTCTTCATCAGAGTGCACTTGGATTGGCAAACTCTATTCTCAACATTTTATTCTTTTGAAAACAGGAAATCTAATCTATTTCTGCTCCTTATTTCTCCCTGAACTCAGATTAAACAGTTGAGCTCAGATGTTTCTCTACCTATTCTACTGTCTGTTGGGATTAAACAGTCCAACAAACTTTCATTCTCTAAATTCTACAACATAAATTTAAAAATAGTCAAGTCAAGATTGAGTTGTTCGACTTGCTATGATCTATGGCATAAAGACAAGCTGCACATAGATTATTATTTGCAGAAAATTTTAAATCAAAACAGAAGGCTTAAGATCTGAAAATTTCTCATTATGGCCTTCTCTTATCTTCACAGCTCTGTTTTTCCTTTTTGGTGAGCTATCTTTGCTTCTCTTCTGGTTCAAGTTTTGAGCGAATTAGAACCAGGTCTTTTCTCTTTGACTCAAAAATTGGAGTAGTTTTGAGTCATCTTTTTGGAAACTTTGGTTCAGATTTTGAGTTTCTTTGAACCTTAATTTCTACCCTAATCTATCCACTGATAAGCCAAGATTAAACAGTTTGGAAAATCAAATTTGCTACCCTATCAGTAGAAAATTGAAAGCTAATTAGTCAAGATTAAACAGTTTGACCAATTAGAAGTGTGTTTCAAGGAGTGGCATTTAAGCTTGCACACTTTCAGATTTATTTCTCTTTTTGGCATGGGGCCTTGCCTTTCTTGTTTTCATTTCTGCCCTCTTTTCTTTCTTTCTTTGTTTTTGTATTTTTTGATTTTTCATAATTCTAAATGCAATGGTGGATGGAATATTTACAGCGGAAAAAGGTAAAAAGGCTTTGAACATGAAATAGTTTAAGAAAGGTAATGTTTAAGCATCCTGCCATTTACCGGACCCCCAAACAATTCTGTTCTATTCAGTTCTTGTAAGAAGAATGCATTGTTCCCAGCAACTGAATGAATGGAGTAAGGGCCAAGCCACAGATTGTCAAATTTACCATGCTTTCCCTTGTCCTCCCTCTTTGAGTCCCACTTTAAAACTTTGTCCCCAATTTTGAAATTGCTGGCCTTTGTTCTTCTGTCAAATATCTTCTTGATATTGTCTTGTTTCTGTAATGCTTTGTTGTACACTTCCTCTCTGGCTTGCTGAAGATGAATGGTCTGATTTATTCTTCTGATTATGTCATCTTCTTCAGTCTGCAACTCCTGAACTAACTTCATAACCGGTACACCAAGGCTATTAGGAAAAATTGCATCAGTACCGTACACAAGCTGGAAGGGTGACATACCAATGGATTTCTTCAATGTCAATCTGTCAGCCCAGAGTGCATGGTTCAGCTTTATGTGCCAAGACTTCTTGTTGTCCTCCAACAGTTTCTTTATTATGTTCACTAAGCTTTTGTTGGAAGACTCTGCAAGTCCATTACCTTGAGGGTAATAGGCTGTGGAGTGCCCCAATGTTATCTGGTATTTGTGACAGAATTCTACCATTCTCTTTGACCCAAAGGCTGCTGCATTATCTGTGATGATCTTTGTAGGACAGCCAAATCTGGAAAGGATATTGGTTTCTATGAATTTTATGATAACCAAATCATTGGCTCCTCTACAAGGAATGGCTTCTATCCACTTAGTGAAATAGTCTGTGGCAGTAAGGATCCACCTGTGTTGGGCAGAGGATGGTGGGTGGATTTCTCCTATGAAGTCAAGTCCCCACTGTTGAAAAGGGGCTTCAACAGTAATTGGATGCAGAGGAAGGGGTAGTAATTTTCTCTTGCCCTCGAACAATTGGAATTTATGGCAAGTGGTTGTCAGTTTGTGTATATCAGGAAAAAGAGTAGGCCAATAGAAACCAGCCCTCAAAATCTTGTTGGCTGTTGAATTCTAGTACAAATGGCCTCCACACTCTCCTCCATGGAATTCCTGCTTAATCTTTTCTGCATCAAACTCAGGCAAACATTTAAGCAATATACCACTAGCATTTTTCCAATAAAGACATTTATCAATAATGCAATAGTTTACAGCTTTTAATTTTAGGAATCTTGCCTTTGTTTTGGATAAACCGGGAGGTGTGTTTAAATTAAGAAAAACATAAACAATATCAGTATACCAAGGAGAATTCGCAAAATGATCTTCAACAATGGGAGTTGAGAATTCTTCTTGGTCATCCAAAGCATTAATCATATTAATATCAAGAACTTCACAATTTGATTCGGCCATTAACCTAGCTAGACCTTGACCTTTGATGAGCTTAGTGGGTTTAATCTCTAAATCATATTCAAGAATAACAGCAATCCACTTACCTCTCTTACCATCTGGATCCTGGGTTAGAATGTCTTTTACAACTGAATTTGGGACAAAGGCAATGATGTGTGAGTGAAGGATGTATACCCTAAAGTCTTTTAAAGCTTTTACCAAAGCAAAAGCCTGTTTTTCCATAATGTTATACCTCAAAGGGGCATCCCTCAATGCCTTGCTAAAGAATGCAATGGGCTACTCTTGCCCTTGTGGATTTTTCTGTAAAAGGACAACAACTATAGTATGTTCTGATGCAAATGAGAAGATATAAAAATCCTTTGAAAAATCAGGACTTATGAGAACCGGTGTTTTGGTTAACGCTTGTTTCACCAGCTCAAAGGATGTCTTTGCTTCTGAGGTCCATTTCACACCTTGCTCCTTTTTCAACATGTTTGTGATATTCCTAAGGAGCTCAGCCAAGTTGGGGATGAACCTTCTCAAAAAGTTTATCTTTCCAATGAAAGACTGCAACTCTTTGATATTTCGAGGATGGGAGATTTGCAATATGGCCTCAATCCTCATGGGATCTATCTTTATGCCCTGTTCTGAAATGATGTGTCCAAGAAGCTTACCTTCTTGGAGACCAAATAATGTCTTCTTGGGGTTCAAAGATATCCCAAACCTTCTGCACTTCTCGAAAACTTTCCTCAAATTTTCTAAGTGTTCTTCATCTGTTTTTGAAAACACAGTTACATCATCAAGATAGATAATGATGAAGAAGCCCAATTCTTCCGAGAATGCTATGTCCATGGCTCTCTGAAAGGTTGCTCCAGCATTCATTAAACAAAAAGGCATTTTCACATACATGAAAGTGCCCCATGGTGTAGTAAAAGCTGTCTTTAATTGATCATCAGGGTGGACTAGGACTTGATTATACCCTGAATAGCCATCCAGCAAAGAAATTCTTTTAGACCCCACCACCCTTTGCAAAATATGATCCATCTTGGGTAAAGGGTAGTTGTCTTTCAATGAGGCTCTGTTTAAATTCCTGAAGTCTATACAAAGCCTGATTTCTCCAGTCTTTTTCCTAACAGACACCAGATTAGATACCCACTCAGAATATCTAATAGGGACAATAATGCCAGCATCGTGCATCTTCATAATCTCCTTCTTAACCAATGGCAACTGGACAGGGTTGATTCTGCGCAGTTTTTGTTTGAATGGTTTTTGGTTTTATTTAAGAGGGATTTTATGCTGTATTATTTCAGTGTCATAGGATTTAAGATCTTCGTAACTCCATGCAAAAACGTCAGAAAATTCTTTGAACAGCTCTAAGTATTTGAGTTTAATGTGAGTTGGTAAGGTTTTAGACAGTTTGATTAATCTCGGTTTTTCCTCACTGCCTATATTACATTCTTCCACTTCAGTTTCTACAGGTTCCAGTTTTGGTTTGTTGGCCACATCATCAAAATCAAACAGTTCTTCTAGAGGGGCCAAACCCTTGGGAAGACTATCATTATTAGAATGAAGAGTTTCCATTTCTTCTGTTTCAGATTTTGCACTTAATTCTGTTTGGTTTCTAGATATGATAGTCTGAAGGTTTATATCTACCAGCTGTGGAGATGGTTCTTCTTCACCAAGAAAATTTTCTTCACTGCAGTCTGTATCATAGTCTGAATCTGAACTATGGGGTTCAAACTCATTTCTAAATTGCATGAAGTCTTCTATTTGTTTATCTCCATCAAATACCTGCCAATATTTCTTGTTATCTGGGATAGCTGGTCTGAATTTTATCTGAGAGGTGTCATCATACAGTATTGGACAGGTTCTAGCAGCAAAGGCTAAATTGTGGGCTACAATGTTTCTTTTTCTGGGGACAAAAGACAGTGTGGACTCCTGAAATGTTTTCAAAAGATCAATGACATCATTCCTGTAGGCCCTAAGTCTGGGGTGATTTGCATTATACTCCCCATTAACTTGCCTAACGATTAATTCAGAATCCCCATATACATCGATTCTCTTGGCACCTAATTTTTTCAAAAGATGCAAGCCTAAGAGAAGGGATTCATATTCTGCTATGTTGTTGGAACACTGAAAGTTTAATTTGCATGAGATACATTCTGTATGATTATTTTCAGTGTTAATGATCCAAACACCTACACCAGCATTTGTTTTGGTGCATGACCCATCAAAATACATAGTCCAGAGAGGCAGATTTTTAGTTTGGTGTATGGACTTTGTATCACTTGATTCCTCGAGTTTTTTATCAGGTTGAGGACTGTCTCCCTGACTGCCAAATTTTAAGTTCAAAGGATTGATGACTTGCAGTTCGAGACCTGTGTTCAGTTTGCTAGGATCTTCAGACACAATAGATTGTTTCGGCACTTCAGCGTTGTTTTCCTCCTCTTTCATCTCAGCCATGGATTCTGTTGAAATAATTTGTTCTGTGAGTGCTTCATTATTAAACATGATAAAAGAATCGAGGCTCGTGTTTATAGCATAGAGAGGGGAGTTTTGAGGCCGATCCTGACTTGTTACTGTGTACTGCATATGGGATTCCCTATAAAGCTTCCTAGTCTGACTGAAAACAGGGATAGTTGCATAGGTCATGTCCATTTGCATGGTCCCCTGTAACTTAGCCCCCCAAGATCATGATAAAAGCATTCCATACTTTGGGGGGACATCAGCCACAACAACATCCATGACTAAACATTTGGCTGGAATTTGGGCTAAATTAACACAGAGATCTTTAATCAATCCTAGACACTTAACTCTGCTTGAGTCAAAGGAGTACAGATCTTTGTAAGGTCTGGTAATTTCAAGACCCAGGCTTTCCATTATAGCTTTTGGCATTAAATTATGGGAAGCGCCTGAGTCATGCATAGCATTATGCAAAATTTTGTCATGAATGTTTAGGCTTACATAAAAGGGAGGGACAGGACCTTCTTGGAACCTTCCTTCAATCTTTGGACCAAAAATAAGCTCTGGTTGGTCATCATTAAGATTGAGAGTATACTCGTTATCTTCTAAGTTCAAAGCTTTCAAAATTTTGGACCTATATACATGTTGGGCAGCTAACTCAATCAAAGGAACAGAGATTTTGATCTTTGAGATTTCCTGTTCTAGGCTAAAAAGGTTTTGACTTTTTAAAACATTGATTTCAGCCTTGTTTACTGCCACTTTATCAGCAATAACAGCTTGCTGATTTGGTTTATCTACAGTTGAGACAGTTGTTTTACCAGGAGTACTAACTGAGGTGCTAGTACTACTAATGTTTGCACTCTGTTTTTTAATGCTTTGAGTGTCTTTCTCTTTACCTTTACCAGAATCATCAGCCACTGTTTTGTCTTTTCGTTTGATCGTTTTAGACTTGGTTGCAGTGCTATTTTGAGAAGGTTTGTCAGAGGTTTTATTGTTGGGGGTTTGTTGATTAGATCTACTTCTAAGTTCATATTCCCTTAAAGGCTCTATGACAGCGTTTTCCATATTTTGATAGTAATTCTGATTATCATCTCTTCTATCATCACAAGGTGTATAAAGACCTTGTTTTTCATCATAATGAACCTCAAAGTCATCATCATCTACCCCAAATAAGTTTATATCATCTTCCTCTGTTATTTGATCTGTTTGTTCAACCTCACTTAAAAAGTTTTGATGAAAGGGAGGAATGACCTGTTGATCATCTTCCCTAAGTCTGTTTGGAGGCTGATTTCTTCTAATATTCTGATTTTGGTTTTGGTTTCTGTTTTGAGGAGCGCTCTGATTTAAACTTGCTTGCGCTCTCTCTAGAATGCTCATTTTCTTCATCATTTCTTCCATCATTCTTTCCATTTTTGAGCTTGAGGTGGAAGGGGTGGATTCCTCTCTAAAAGATACTCTCTTTTCAGCTTTCATCCTTGCTCTCTTCTCCATGAGGTTAACTTCCACAGAAAGAGCACCCATTTGCATATCTTCAAGGGTTGCAAAAACTCTTTCTCGGAGTGAATATGTCATGTCTGGATCAAACCCTTCAGGAAATGTGTTTAAGGCTGATCCCTGAGGAGGTTTCAGTTCAGGGGAAAGTGCATTATACACACTATTGAATCTGGTACAATAAGCTTGTACACTTTCCCCAGGGTTCCTATGGAGATTGTTATAGTCGGCAAGGACTTGGAGAGGGTTTTTTCTTACTTCCCATTTGTTTAAGAATGTTTGATGGAAGGCTTGGAGGTCGTTAATACTATGGGGTTTAAACCTTTAAACCATTTTCTCACTTCTCCCCCCAAACTTTGAGCAAACAGTCTGATTTTGACAGATTCATTATCAATTTCATTTCTGTCAAAGTAGTCATTCATCTTGTCCACATGTTGAGATGTTGTTATGGTGTTATTAGCATCATATAATGGAATTTTGGACTGATAATCTTGTGGAAGATTGACTAATGGTACAGGAAGGACTAAGGGAGCATACCATGCTGCCATGATATGTGGTGGGGGCGGATTTACAAGAGGATGTGTGGGTTGAAGTGGAGTGGTTTGAACAGTGGATGAAGGATGAAAAAAAGTGGATGGAACAACAGTAGATCTCTGAGCTGATCTCGGATGGGGAACACCTAGATTATGTAAGAAATATAAATCAGGAGGTGTTGATTCTCTATTTTCAAGAGTTTCACCTGTTTCGGGAGATGAAAGTGTAAGCTCGGAATCTAACTAATCCAAATCACCAAATGACCTAGTTCTGAATGGGTTTAATAAGTCAATTTGTGATTCATGAAGAGCTGAAAGGTTTTCAGGGACTGAATTGGCTCTTAGGGGTGGTCTGAAGTTAGTTGAGGATTGTGTTCTAGGAGACTTCCTAAGAATTCTTTCCGGGTTGTCAACTATTTCAGGAGGATCGGGGTCAGGATGGGCTCTGGTGTGAATCTTTTTAGGAGCCACAATGTTTATATGTTTAGACCCAACTAAACGGGAGAAGTTCAACCAGATATGACAATCTTTAGACGGTTAACTAATCTGTATTCTCAAATCGAATCCTGCAGCCTTCTAACTGAGTTTGAAGGATTTAATAATGATAAGGGTTCTTCTCAGTGGAGTCTTAAGGTCTGCTCAGGAGGGTGGAGTCGCCAGGTGGAAGGCTCAAAGTATTTTCTAAGGAGTACACTATCCACCATAGTGTTTATGAAACATTCCTTTTCAGAAATATCTCGAAACACAACAAACTCTAATCAGAGATTGACTAGGAGGGCATTCACCAGATACGTCACCCCCAAAGAGGATGAGATCCAGAAGCTACCTGGCCCTTTCCAGACTCTGTCTAAGAGTATAGGGTAAAACACATCAAAGTCGTAGACAAGATATCAAAATTAGTGTTTTACTACCAATCTGAAATGTTTTTGGTATTTTCTGAATTGTCTATATTTGTGGTTTAAAAGAATGTCCTAACTTTGCCTCAAAACTTAGCTACGGTTATGAAACAAAGACAGTCTATCCTTATGGCTAAGCTAGCTGATTTTCCAAGGTTAGATAAAAACTTAAAAGAATCCTAGGATTGACCTAGTTTGTCACTGATTCAATTGATCTTCATCTTAATTACCATTTTCTTGGTAGTGCTTGAAAAGGCTGCTTATGACTCTCAAGGTCTTAGGAAGATTCTGGGTTCGATTCCCCAGCAGAGTCGCCAGAAATGTTAGGTCTCTATAAAAAGCAAGATTGGCAAAGTCCGATCACAGAGTTAACATCATTTCAACCAACTTTGGGATTCTAGGATCTAGCCCTCCTGAATCCGGAGAGGGATCTCTCCAATATGTACAAAGATGGATATTGTCTTTGAAGTTTGGGGTGATAATATTAGGCTAGTTATGAAGGCCAAGGGTTTTGTTTGGTTTTCTCGGATGGTTGAACATAGTTGCTGTCTGAGGCGGAAAGATCTATATGCAAATAGGTTCAAAGGTGAGAAGTTGCAAGCAAACAGAATAAGCTTTGATTCTAAAGAAAGATGATGGCAATTTTTCAATCCATTGGGCTATGGAGTCATAAGAGAATTTAATTGAAACATCCAAGTTCAAGAGTAATCTATGGGGCAAGTCATCTAGGCCTAAGGATCTCTTTGAAGTTTGATTTATGGAATGGGGTGATACAAAAAGGAAAGGGAATTAACAGATGCAGAACAAAGAGCATCCCAGGATCTGGTAAGTACTTTGAAACTAGCCAGCCTTTGACCAGGCACTTAAGGAAAATATAGAAGCAAACTAGGATCTGGTAAGTACTTTGAAACTATCCGACCTTTGTTTATACGATAGAACACGGTTAAAAACAAGGAAACTTGAAAACCTTTAGAGCGAGCTAGTGGTAAGGACTCCTGCAGTCCTCTCTAGTTCTTCTTCTTGGTTACTTGGGATAATCCTTACTAACGAATGGCCCAAGATCTGATAAGTATTTTGAAACTAGTCAGCTTTTGACACATCCTAAGGGAAACAGTCAAATAGTTGAGAAAACAAGAAAGGGACTCAAGGCTAACCTTTGATTTCCTCAATTCATTCCTTACACAACATACATGAAAGTAACATTTAAAAATAACATTCAGCAGTGACGAAAAGATGAGGGAACGCCAGCATCTCTGTGCTTAGACTGAATTAAATCATTTCTAAATAACACAATTAGAAGAAAACAGTGAAATAAAGGTTTCTCAGCCAGAGAAGGTTACTAATATACAGCAAGCCCTAACACTGTTTAAACTGTTCTTTATAGTGGAAAATGAAACAAATTGAAAAACTGAAATAAAATGACAGGTTACAGTGAGAATAACATCACCATCAGCATAGACCAGGATCCCATAAATCAGCTTGTATTGATTGCTTCAAACCGGTTACAATCTTCAAATCCAATGTTTTAATCCATCTCTTTTCACAATCTAACCTATCTGTTACAAGCAGAGCTCCAAGAGCCTATGAAACCACTATTTACAGTCAAGAGTTTTCCACTCAGAAACAGCTACAACACTTCAGAAATTACATTCAAAACCAACTAATCCAACCCCTCGCTCATCTTCTTCTGGAGTATTTATAGAAGGATGAGGAGGTGAGATCTAATAAAAAGATCTCAAATACAATTAATGCAGAATTAATGTCTTCCTGGCCTGGGAGGCTTGATGAAGAATTTATACAGGTGTTCTACTGCATTTATGCGCTTGTGCTTATGAAGTAAGCTCGGAAGGAGCTTTTGTTGACATTTGAGGCTCTGCGTACTATTAGGGTTACTCTGCAAACATTCTGTCATTAAATCTGGCGCAGAAATAACTCCTTTGGTTGTTCCGAGGCACAATATCTGATTTTGTTCAATAAATTCATCCTCTGATTGAGCATTCTGAGGCAATAGGTGGCACTGCGGTGGTTGAGGAATCAATTTGCCTCAAAGTATGGCGGTGGAGGCAACGTCTGACGAACACTTTTAGGTTTTGCCTTAATTCTGTGTTCTGAGCCGGGGATTAGGCTTTTGATAACCGTCTTAGCCGTAATCCCCGCCAATCTATCCATAAAACTGCTCCTCTGGTTCATTCTGTCTTCAAAATCTGATACTCTTCCCTGCGTCGAGGTTGACTGCATTCTTCAGGCTTTACAGGGACACGTAGCATCCAAGGCTCATGAAACCTTGTTGATATCTTTATTCTTCACCCTGCGGTCGATTCTCTGGATTAATCAGAAGGACAGGAGTCGTCACCCTCATTCTTCAGATTTTCATTAAAACACGACGAAAGAACCTTAAAACCTGCAAAATACAAGAAAAATGAGAAAATCCTGCGTTATATGGATAGACTGCATCGGAGGGCGTGCGGGAAAATGGAGCAATCTGAGCCGTTGATCGTATTGCGATCAATGGTCGGGAGCATTTCTGAAAAGTCAGCGGCGAAAAATTGAATTTGTACCATGGAATCGGGAGAATGAATGAGAGCCGTCGATCTACGGAGATCGACGGTGGGGATCGGCTTTCAAACGCGTCGGGGGAGATTTAACAGGCGGGCGAGTTCGTTAAAGACCGGGAGGATCGGGCGATCGGCAACCGTCAGATTGGAGGGCCCATATCCAACGGTGGAGGTGGATCCCGCTGCTGGGCTATGGTACGAGGATTAGCGTGCGGGCAATGGGATTTTCACGGCGGTTTTGGAACGAGGCGGAGGACACGTGTCGGCCAGCATGTGGAATCGTTGGCCGACGGGGAAAACCAGCTTTTCGCAGAAAGCGGTGCGGGATGAAACCGGCGGAATCAGGAAACAGCGCGGGAAGGGGGGTCCACCAGGTGGGGGCTCGTTCCGCTCCGTCGGATCTGGGGAGCAGATCGACGGCTCTGGTTGATCGCAAAACGTAAACACGTGATTTAAAATTTCCCAGCTGAAACTTTAGAAATGTGGGTTTTTGGCTTTGCAAAGGAAAAATGTGGCGGAGAAGGGTTATTTTTTGATTAAGCGCCTAAAGGTTAGACCGTTGGTTCCAGTGCTCGAATATGTGGAGAAAGACGGGCAGGAGCTTAGCCCGAGGGGGCTGAAGAGCCGGCGCATAGAAAATAGGCGTTTTTATATATTTTTCAATGATTTTTGAAGAAGAAAGAAGGTTCCGATATGCTAAAAAATAGGTTTTCAACCTTAGGAAATGAGATTTATTGAAGGGGTAAGGAATATAACAGGGTTTGGTGGGGTTTTTATGGATGAGAGGAAACTTGAAGAAATGAAGGAAAGAAGGAAGAAGGGGAGAGGAAAAAGGAGGAGGATGCAGCAATACTTGACTAGGATTTTCATGGAATATCAGAGGCAGAGAGGAGGAAAAGTATGTAGAACCAACCAGTAGTTTAGGATCTTACCAACAGACTTCAAGTACCAACAATTTTAGGCCTGAATTTGTTTCTTGAAGGCTGCAAAGAAAATTTAGCCACTAGCTGATATAATTGAAAAATATAGGTGGCTAACAGATTGTACTAGGGCACCTTGACACTCATTTTCATTATTGGTGGGTTGTCTCGCGTTAGTTAACGGTATACATCATTGACATTAATCCAGAACACCTACGCAGTGACAGCTCATTATTCATTATAAAGTTGTATGATGATCGAATAAAAATATAAGGTTGTAAGCTAAGTTCACTTTTGACGATTCATTCAGTTTAACGATGGACTATACCCTGTTGCGATTCTGTCCCCAGTGACATCTACTATATTAGCTCCCGATTTGTGACAGTTGTGCCACGGATCTACCCCTTATGATTTGTGCAAATTCGATTACTTATGATCGGACATCCAGTTACTGACATCCTTCATCTGTTCTATATGATGCTGGACATTGATGGACTTATATTTCAGGCCCATGCTCGGACAGATAATGTCTTCAGTTATTCTGGGGTATACATGTTGGATCTATTGATGCTTTCATATGATGTATTTTATTTTGGGCTGTGGTGTACTTCTGGCCTTAGGTTAATCTCTCTGTTTTCTTTCATTGGTTTTTAGCAGGTTGAAATCTGGTGAAGTCCTCTCTTGTCCTTGCGAAGTTCTTTCTATGTGCATAATACATTTCGGCCATCATGTACCCCTTCTGACCTCATATATTAGGGGGCATCTGTTATAGCATCATTTCTCACCTTCATATGATTCATGATTTCTTTTTTGGCTTTGGGCACCCATTCCTACGAGACTTGAACAGTTCCCAAAAAAGTGTTAAAATTCCCATCGTGGGTATACCCAGTTTTCATGTGCAAATTCCATGCTACATGTACCATTAAATCATTAAATATAATCTATTTTTCGGTGAAACAGTGGACATAATTTCAACTATGACTGTAGTATTTCAACAGCAAGTTAAACTACTTTGAGGGAGTATAAAATCCCCTCATGTGTATGGCCTAAGGGAGAGATAAATTTTATAGACATTATACTCTGTTGGAATCCCAGTTCAATTCTGAATCCCCGTGCCTCCTACACTTTCCCAGATTTATAATAGGAAACCCTTGTTTCCTGGAGATGTTCATCCATTTGTATGCCATCTCGAGTGCACAAGTCTAGAAAGGATCTTAGTGAGGAAAGGGCGGGAGGAATCCAGACGACGGTCTGCTCGAAGATCGTGGAAGGATTCAGGTGATCTCTCCACTCTTTATTTCTGTACATGCTGTTCGTAATAATGAAGAACCGTCTTGTTCCTGAACCTACGTGTTGATATCTATTTGTATATGTGAAAAGATTATCATTTAAGCATTTATTATGGTTTATATAATATTTCACATGGATTGCACTAACGTTTAGGAGAAATATATGATGTACAACTAGGTTTCCGTGCACGTTCTTTCTTGTTTTCCAGGTTGAAGGCGGAAGGAGAGTTGTTGGGGGTTTGGACCCCGCGGGATCTACATCAAATGTAGGACTACGGGTGAGTTTTGCTACCGTTGTTATCTAGTTCTTTTCATTCAAGTATGGTTGTGTGTGAGTCCTTCTGAATAGCATGCCCTGATCTGTGGAGGTTTCGACCCAACAAACCTCTAGGGTGATTTTCCCCGAAACATGAATGCGGGGGCCACTTTCCAAAGAGCCATGGACATAGATTTTTCTGAAGACATAGGTTACTTCATAGTGATATACCTTGATGATATCACTATCTATTCTAAAACTGATGAAGAACACCTAGTTCACTTGAGAAAGGTCTTTGAGAAATGTAGGAAATATGATCTATCTTTGAATCCTAAGAAAACTTTGTTTGGTATTCAAGAAGGAAAAATCTTAGGCCACATCATATCTGAAGAAGGGATAAAGATAGACCCCAAAAGGATTGAAGGTATATTATAGATCAGCCAACCTAGAAACATTAAAGAGCTGCAATATTTCATTGGAAAGATCAACTTCCTAAGAAGGTTCATACCAAACCTTGTTGAACTCCTAAGAAACATTAAAAACATGCTGAAAAGAGAAATAGGAGTCAAGTGGACTACGAAAGCCAAACAATCCTTTGAATTGGTAAAACAAACACTTACCCAAACACCAGTTCTAATCAGCCCTGACTGTTAGCCACCTATAATATTTGTTATAGCAAAAGGTGCCTAAGACTATTTGGAGCCTTCAAGGAACAAATTTTATTACTAAAAATTGTTGGCTCTTGAAGTCTCATTTAAGGCCTCATGCCTCTGTCCCAAATTTTCACTGTTGTTCCATTTTATACTCTGAAAATTCTGATAAATTCCAAAAGAAATACTGCTGTAAAACCATCATTTTTTCCCTTCCCCTCCTCCAAACTAACCTTCATTTTCTCCCCTATTTCTCCGTAAAAACTCCCTTGTTTTCATGATTCCTCTTCTTCCCCTCATGAAAATCACTTTTATAAAGTTAAAGACTCACTCTTTAGCTTTACCCAAACCTCCAAAATTCATTGAAAGCTTTGAAAATTTCATAAAAAACAACGTTTTATTACTATGGACTTAAGCCCCTTGGGCTAAGTCCTAACTACTTCCCCCCACATGCCTACACCCTGAAACCTGGTGCTAAGCCCCTCATGGTGCTTATCGCATCGCACAATTTCAAAGTGCGCAATTCTTTTGCCATAGACCGAAAGTTCCGATTTCGATTAGTCTTTTTTGTGTTATAAGACCCCCGATTATAATATTTTTCATATAAACCATAAGCCCGCCTCGGCACTTAAAACCTTGTAAATATTTCATTCCCGATCGTTTTTTTTCTTTGTAAAGTCTTAAAAACCCTCTTTTCCAAAGTTTTAACTTAAAAACCCAAGTCACGTGTTGAAATACTTTAATGGGTAGATTGAAAGACCAATCGTGCAATCGCAATCGGAGAAAACACAATGGGTTGATTGAAAAGGCGGCATCAAACTTTCCGATGTGATCAGGCCTTATACATATAAACTTCCCCCACCTTTTCATTTCATATGACTTTCCCCGGGACCAAGTGTTAAAGGTCCTGGGCGCCAATCGCATCGCAAATGTTACAATGGGTAGATTTAAAAGACCAGTCTCCGAACTCCGATTGCGATTGGCCTTTGTTTCGTATATGCCCCGGGCATATTACAGTTCATACAGCCCAAAGGCCCCGCAGTCGGGCACCTATTCACCTTATATATATTTTCCGCTCCCCAAAGCATAAAACCTTTGTTTTATTCCAAAATGTTTGAGTTTTCATATTATAAAGGTTTTCTCCACCGATCTGTTCTAAACAAATCCCAGCCATTGATCGAAAGCCGATCAAGCGGCCAGCACTCCATCGCATCGGAGTTTTTCATTGCATCGCGTTCGTTTGTTCCGCCGATTGCCCATCCCCTGATTTATTCTCCACCGTCGATCTAATCTGTAGATCGAAGGTCTGCGCTTCATCGCATCGCATGATTCAATCGCTCCATTCGCTCCCTACCCCCGATTGTGATCCCTCGATTGTGATCTGCCGATTAAATCCGGACCGTCCACGTGTCCGGATCGGACGGTCCAAAATCACTCTCCTTTATTCTTCTCCCGCTCTCCTTTTTTCCTTTCTGCGCAAATCTCCACCATTGGATGCTTTCATCCAATGGCCACGCTACTCCCCAACGTCTCCAACGCAATTTAACCTATTTCCGCAGGATTTCATAACATTTTGTTTATTTTTCAAGTTCCGAAGGTTTTGTCCATATTACAAAGAAAAGAGAGCCAAAGGCCTCGATCTTCCGGCCTTTGGTTATAAAAGGGAAAACGACTAAAAAAGGGTTCCGCTCCACGTTTATCAACGTTCCATGGGCGCCGATACTATAAAGGCCCTACGCGGCCCTGTACATCGACAAGACACTGTGTTTAAAACACGATTTAAAAGAGTATAAGTTTGAAGAACAGAGCGCAGCAGAGAAGAATATTGAAGACAGATTTGGGGAATTACAGCTAACAATAATTATCAAAGCCCTAATTCCCTAGATTAAAACACCATTAAATAAATCATGAGTGTTTAAATGGAAAGGCCTCCACCACCACATTTGAGGCGAATTGATTCCTCCCAGCTACCCTGAGTGCCACCTGTGCCTCAAAGCATTCAACAGAGGCCGAAGTTATTTTTTGAAATCAGATATTTTGCCTCAACGCAACCGAAGAGTTACTTCTGCAAGGAACTTCAATACAAAAAATATCTGCAGAGTTACTCCAATGTAATGCAGAGCCTCAAAGTCAATAAAAGCCCCCACCGAGCTTAATTCATGAATGTAAAACAGTTAATGCAGACAGAATGTTTGTAAACTTCTCCTCGAGCCCCTCAAAAGGCCCAGAAGTCTTGAATCTGTATTAATTGTCCTGGGAGATCTTTTATCAGATATCACCTCCTCATTTCTTCTATAAATACTTCTGAAGAAGATGAGAATTTGTTGGTTTTTGTTTGATCACAATTTGTAATACTGAAACTCTCTAAAATAAATACATAGTCCGTTGAAGTTGAAGAAGATACTGAAGTCTTGGAAACCTTGATGATGTTGTTGCATGCTTGTTCCTGAGAAGGCTCTATCATTGGATCCATGAGCTTGGCTGTTGGTGAAGTATTCTGAACTGTTTTATGTTTTCCCTTGTTTTCATTATGTTCCATAATTTCTTACTACAGTAGGTTGAAAGTTTTAGGCTAGGAAATGACTCTTGGAAGCACCTTAGACCTATTCATCCTTCATTGTTTCATGTTTTCTTCTGCTGAAGTATTTTAGAGGCTTTAAACTTTCTCTTTAGTCTTCATGCTTGTTTATTTCCTTAATAATTTGAAAATTTGGTTTCAGCATGATTTATGGTTCTCCCTACTTGTCTGCTGCCACTTAAAAACTGTTATTGAAGTCTCCCTTTGAATTTCTTTGCTTACAGTGAATCAAAGAGGTCTGTTTTGATCTTACCCTTTGTCCTCACTTAAACAGTTGGCTTAAAGGTCATTATAATTATGATCATAGATGTTTTTAGGTGTTCCCTCTTCTATGACTGTAATTATCAGTAAATCTTTTATGTTTTCTAAGACCTTTAGAATAAAATCTTTAAGGAAATAGGGTCTTCCCAGAATCTTAGATTTCATTTTGAAAGTTGTCTTGAAGTCATTATTTTCTTAAAGAAAGTTTGTAGAATTTATGGTTAGCCCTGTCTATAAAATATCTCTTTATTGTTTAAGTTATGTTTTCAAGTTCCCTTTGGTGAGAATTCAATTTCTCTTTCCAAATCATTAATTTTCATCCCATTCCAAAAACAAAAGGATCCTGTGGCCAAGTTAGATTTGCCCTTTGATATCCCATATCCATTGATGAGCTTGTCATGACCTTATTTTGACTCCATTGCCCAATGAAATAGATGTTTCTCCATTCTGTGTATCTTTCCTAGACCTTTCATGTTCTGCTGTATCAATTCAATCCAACCAAACAAACAAACAAACACCTGCACTTAATAACTAGTCTAAAACCAATACTCAAAGCACACAAGATAAACCTTTGCAAACAAAATTTTGAGAGATCCCTCAGAGAACAGGAGGACTAGATCCTGTAACTCTAAAGATTGGTTCTGATGTTGCCTTGTCTTTTGATTTTCCAAACTATCAAAACACGGGACACCAACACCGACTTTACCAAGGATTTATTCATTTTCTCCTTTGCATCATAACACACTATTGTTGTAGTATTGCTTAAAAAGAACATGATGGGACAAGAACATCCCATATATTTCTTCACCAAAGCATTGAGGGATGCACCTCTAAAGTATAGCATCATGGAGAAACAAGCCTTTTCCTTTATCAAAGCATTGAAAGACATCGGAGTTTACATTTTGCACTCCCATGTCATTGCTTTTGTTCCACATACAGTTGTTAAAGACATTCTAAATCAAGAACCTGATGGTAAAAAGGGTAAGTGGATTTCTATCATCTTAAAATATGATTTAGAAATCAAACCCACTAAACTGATTAAAGGACAAGGACTTGCCAAACTCATGGCTAAATAAAATTTTCAAGCACTAGACATAAACATGTTACATTATTTGGATGAACAAGAGGAACTGGCGACTCCACCCATTGAATAAGCATTCCTGAACTCACTCTTGTATACTGATGTATTGTATGTACTTGTTAATCTAAATTCTCCTCCTGCTTTGTCCAAAACAAAGGCTAGATTCTTGAAACAAAAGGCTTTAAATTTTTGCATTCTAGATAGAGCTTTGTATTGGAAAAATTTTGTTGGTATCTTGCTTAAATGTTTGCTTGAAGATGATGCAGATAGAATCATGCATGAGTTTCATGAAGGAGAGTGTGGAGGTCATCTCTATTGGAAAACCACAGCCAACAAAATCCTTAGAGCTAGTTACTAATTGCCTACTCTTTTCCCTGACATACACAAGTGAGTTTCAACTTGCCATAAATGCCAAATCTTTGATGGCAAGATAAAAATACTACCTTTTCCCTTGAATCCTATCAGTGTTGAAACTCCTTTTCAACAGTGGGGTTTAGATTTCATTGGTGAAATCCACCATGCCTCATCTGCCAACACAAGTGGATCCTCACTGCCACTAAATATTTCACCAAATAGATAGAAGCCATCCCTTCAAGGAATGCCACTGACTTAGTCATCATCAAATTCCTTGAAACCAACATCTTGTCCAAATTTGGTTGTCCTAAAAAGATCATCACCAATAATGCTCCTGCATTTAATTCCAAGAGAATGGTGGACTTTTTCTACAAGTACAACATCACACTAGGGCACTCTACTGTTTATTACCCTCAAGGTAATGGACTGGCTGAGTCCTCTAACAAAATTTTGGTGAACATCATCAAGAAGTTGTTGGAAGAGAACAAAATGTCATGGCATAGAAAACTAGTGCATGCACTATGGGATGTTAGACTAACAACTAATAAATCAATCAATATGTCTCCCTATCAGCTAGTGTATGGCATGGATGCAGTTTTCCCAACATCCTTGGGAGTTATAGTCATAAATCTTCTTCAAGAGGTACAATCAGAAGAGAATGATATGCAAAGGAGGCTGAACCAAACCATTCACTTGTAGAAGTCAAGGGAAGAATTTTACAAAAGAACACAAGTAGTGCAAGAGAACATAAAGAAGATCTTTGACAGAAGGACCAAATCCAATGATTTCCAGATTGGAGACAAGGTGCTAAAATGGGATTCAAGGAGAGAGGACAAAGGCAAGCATGGAAATTTTGAAAATTTGTGGAAGGGTCCATACATCATCCATTTAGTTATAGGTAACAATGGTTTCTTTTTAAAAGAGCTGGATGGAACAGAGTTGTTTGGAGGTCCTGTCAATGGAAAGATGCTCAAGTACTATTTTTGTCAAAATTCCTAGTCTGAAGCTTTCATTCATTGTACATAACATTTCTTGATGAAAAATCAGAAAAATGAAATACAAAAACAAATAAAAGAAGAAAAATAGGGCTGGAAAAAAGAAGAGGTACAACCCCATACCAAAAAAGAATATTGTTGAAAGTGTGCAAGCCTAAATGCCACTACCTTTGAGAAAAGAAAGTCTTGTTCAGTCATCTAGCCTAATCATGACTGAACATGTTTTAAATTTCTATTGATAGGTTAGTGAAAGAAGACTTGTTAAACCATTTAAGCTTGGCTTGTCAGTAGATTAGATTAGGAAAAGAGGCTGGCTCCCAAAGCATAAATCTGAACCAAAGAAAAATGAGAGGGATGCATAACCAATTCTGAATAATTAGCCCTCAAATTTTTAGTTTTTCTTGTACAAAAACAAGGTCTGTGTACCGTTTGTCCAAAATGCCACAACCCATGACAAATCAGATTTCTTAAACTTGGTTTGATCATGTTTTCAATTTCATGTTAATAGGTTAGAGAATAAAGTATGTCAAACAGCTTAACCTTGACATATGAGTAGACTAGGTAGAGAATAAGAGAGTTCATTAGCCTAATCTGAACTCTTGGAAGTGATAAGGGTACAAGTAGATAGTTTTTTTATGCTTTCAAAAGAAAATAATTTCAAGGGTTTGTCAGTCCAAGTGCACCCAAAAGACGAAAAAATGTTAGACAAAATAATATGGGTAGGTAGAACTGATATTGAAACAATCATTTATTTTTATATTTTTTAGATCATAGCTTCAAGAGAGCATCAGCAAATGAAGGAAGAGATATCTGCAAAGTACAATTAAGGTACTGATCTTCAAAACTCAAAGATCTGAACTCTAAGGTCCTGGACACCTCTTAAAAAGGAGCTGCCCTCCCCAAGTGGAGCCACTGTTAGTAATCAGTAATTTTTACTATTTGTAGATGACTATAGATTGGTTCTATATTTCTAAAAACAAAATTCCCTAAATATTGTGAGTTTTAGAAATCTCACTGCCTTCATTATCCTTATAGAAAATTTTTCACTATTCTACCATTTTTCCATTCCATGGCCACCCTGTCACTCCAAAAAAGACTCCTTATGGGCTGGTGCCACTCATCTCCATCCTTTTTCCCACCTATGACCTCATTTCTTTGTTTTTCCTACTTCATGAGAAAGATGAAACAAAATGATAACATAAGAAAACAAGCACTAAATAAGAAATATGTCACCATTAACTATGTTCATGAATCTTGCAAGTGAGCTTGCTCCATTGTCATGCAAATCAAGACATCCACAAAATCCAAAGCCAATTTCTCCTCAATCTTCAAGTCTATGATATTCTTCTCAATAATCAGCTAACATACAATGAGGCCTCAATGCAGTATTTAACTAGCAAAGGAGGACCAAAACCCTAACTAGGGTTTGAAAATATCATTAACTACTCATAAATATCATTTTTGACCAAAGAGACCATGCAAGGCCCAAGGCACAAAATATCTAACTTAATAAATGCAAAAATAATTGCTAACATAACTCCTCAACCAACTCTAGAGTGATTTTCTTCAAAAACCCGTCAAAATATATTTTTCATTAACTCCAAGTGTCTTTTGTTGACTTTCTGGCAAGGGCGCAGTGCCAATACTGGGAAAATAGGTCATTTGGTAGTTGAGTTTTGGAGGTGTTCCCGGTGTCCAAATGAGTTCCATAATATCTCATTGGAAAGCTTTTCATGTCTACTTTCCAACACTACTTTTATTTTTCTTATTGGACTTCATTTACTTTCTCAAAAATGCAATCTCCCAAGACTACTCAGGGCACAGCGCCAGCTCTGAAAATAGGGCAGAAAGTTGATTTCTTGCATGTTTTTGGCACTTTTGGAGTACCAATTTTGCTCCAAATGATCTGAAAGTTTATGAGGGTGATTTAATTGGCCTAAGAATCCAAAAAATGTCAATTTTTCCTCTAATGGGTGTCCCAAAAAAGAGCATAGTGCCAGTGGCGCTGCGCCTTTGGCCCTTCAAAAAAATCAAAAATCCATAAACTTAAAAATTGTGCCAAAATTTGGATTTACCTTCCTAATTAGCTTTGGGTTGCTTGTAGGGAAGCATTAGCAAGGATGTAAAGATTTTATTTTCCTTTTTCCTCCTTTAAGGCTTGAATCTTTCCAAGTGCTCTTTTGATCTTGGCCCTTGCAATCTTGTTTCTTAAGGCATAGTGCCTTGCCATTTTCTTTTGGAGGTCAATGTCCCTCTTGATCTTCTCCAATAGACCCTCTATGTGTATACTTGCCATCTGAATCCAAGGTTCCTGATCATAGTCAATCCCCATGGCAAGCAACTCACTTGGAGTGAGCTACTCTGCTAAGGCTGACTCTTGCTCTCTCTCCTTGGCTAAGGCCTTCTTTAAGCCCTCCTCCTAGGAAGTTGTTCTTCCTCTTCATCAGTGTTCCCATATCTATCCAATGCCTCATCTATATTAGCTTTGGCTTTTGCACCCTCTTTCCGAGCTTTGATAGATCTGATCTCATAGATTGCCTTATGTGCCTCCAGCTTCTTGTTTTCAACCTCAAAATAATGGATTACATTCTTAGCCCTACCTAGATTGGCTTGCAAATCCCTAATCTGAGCATCCTTGCTTTGGAGCAGCACGTTTGAGATCCTTGCCTCATTTGCATCATCATTTTCAACATGAATGAATTGAAATTTTTGTTTAGTCTCATTCTTTTCTTCTTCTTCATCATCAATGACATTTTCTTTACCTTTATCAAGCTGCTTGGTTGATGTAGAAGGCATGGCCCCTTGTCTCTTAAGGGCAACAAACACATGCCTATTTCCCCTTTGGTAGGTTAAAGGAAGAGGTTCAATGTTACTTATCTCAGTGCCATATGTCTTATTGCCATCGTTGTTGTCATCTTTATTGTCATCATGGCTCTTATCATCACTCCTCTCATAGCTTCCATCATCACTGATGCTTTCTGCCTCATCATTATTTTCTTTACTGCCCTTACTGCTCTTATGACTTCCATCATCACTGTCCACATCATCACTGCCCTTTGCTTCAATTCTCTCCGCCTCACTGACATCATCCTGACTGATATCACTGCCCTTTTCCTTAAGACAACAATCCAGTGAACCATAGAAGGCAAGAAACTAGTAAGTATTCTAGTGATTTCACCTTCAGGCAAAGAAAATATCTAATACAACATATAGTAATGATCAAAGAGTAGATAACTCCTAATTTCCTTAATCAAACTACAAACACCTTCAAAGCAACCATTTAAGATGAACAAAAGGGCAGGGCAAACCATAAACCTCTTCAGCTAAACCCTAATTAGCAATACTTCAAAGCAAAGATCTCAAAAACAATGTTTAAGCTACATCAAAGAGCAGGGCTAACCATAAACTAATTTGGCATTGGCTCCATTAAATCATTCTTAAGATAAACAAGCATAAGTGGAACTAGAGAGCATTTAAGAATTCTCTAATCTGACCTAGTAGAGGAAAACATACAAGCAATAGAAAGCAGACATAGCTAAGGTGCCATTAAACAACATTTCTTAGCCTAAACTTTTTTTCCTACTGCATGAGAAAGATGAAATAAAATGATAACATAAGAAAACAAGCAATAAATAAGAAAGACATCACCATTAACTATGTTCATGAATCTTGCAAGTGAGCTTGCTCCATTTTCATGCAAATCAAGAGGCCTCAATGCAATATTTAACTAGAAAAGGAGGACCAAAAGCCTAAATAGGGTTTGAAAATATCATTAACTACTCATAAATATCATTTTTGACCAAAGAGACCATGCAAGGCCCAAGGCACAAAATATCTAACTTAATAAATGCAAAAATAAATGCTAACATAACTCCTTAACCAAATATGGAGTGATTTGCCTCAAAAACCCTCAAAATATCTTTTTCATTAACTCCAAGTGTCTTTTATTCACTTTTTGGCAAGGGCACAGCGCCAAGGCCAAGGGTGCAGCGCCAACACTGGGAAAATAGGTCATTTTTCAGCTGAGTTTTGGAGGCTTTCCCGGTGTCCAAATGAGCTCCATGATAGCTCATTGGAAAGTTTTTCCTGTCTACTTTCCAAAATTGCCTCTATTTGTATGATTGGACTTCATTTACCTACTCAAAAAATCAATCTCCAAATACTTCTCAGGGCGCAGCGCCAGCTCTGAAAAAAAGGTAGAAAGTTGATTTTTTGCATGTTTTTGGCACTTTTGGAGTAACAGTTCTGCTCCAAATGATCTGAAATTTTGTGAGGGTGAATTCCTTGGCCTAAGGATACCAAAAATGTCAAATTTTCCTCCAATGGGTGCCCCAAAAAAGATCGCAGCGCTAGTGGCGTTGCGCCTTTGGCCCTTCAAAATAGTCAAAAATCCAAAAACTTCAAAATTGTGCCAAAATTTGGATTTACCTTGCTGATTAGGTTTGGGATGCTTGTAGGGAAAAATCAGCAAGGATGTCAAGATTTTATTTTCCTTTTGCCTCCTTTAATGCTTGAATCTTTGCAAGGGCTCTTTTGAGCATGGCCCATGAAATCTTGTTTCTTAAGGCATAGTGCCTTGCCATTTTATTTTGGAGGTCAAGGTCCCTCTTGGTCTTCTCCAACAGAATCTCTAAGTGTATACTTGCCCTCTCAATCCAAGGTTCCCGATCATAGTCAATCTCCATGGTAAGCAACTCACCTGGAGTGAGCTACTCTGCCAAGGTTGCATCTTGCTCTCTCTCCTTGTCTAAGGCATTCTTTAAGCCAATTGTCCTTGGCCTCCTCCTAGGAAGTTGTTCTTCCTCATCATCAGTGTTCCCATATCTATCCAGGGCCTCATCTAGCTTAGCCTTAGATTTTTTAGCCTCTTTACGAGCTCTGATAGCTCTGATCTCATATATTTCCTTTTGTGCCTCCAGCTACTTGTTTTCAACCTCGAAATAATGGATTATATTCTTAGCCCTACCTAGATTGGCTTGCAAATCCCTAATATGATCATCCTTGCTTTGGAGTAGCATGTTTGAGATCCTTGCCTCATTTTGATCATCACTGTCAACATGAATGAGTTGAAATTCTTGTTCAGTCTCATGTTTGTCTTCTTCTTCTTCATCAATGACCTTTTCTTTACCTTTCTCAAGTTGCTTGGTTGATGTAGAAGGCATGGCCCCTTGCCTCTTAAGGGTAGCAAACACATGCCTATTTCCCCTTTGGTAGGTTAAATGAAGAGGTTCAATGTTACTTATCGCAGTGCCATATGTCTTATTTCCATCATTGTTGGCATCTTTACTATCATCATGGCCCTTATCATCACTGCTCTCATGGCTAACATCATCACTGTTGCTTTCTGCCTCATCACTATTTGCTTCATTGCCCTTACTGCTCTTATGATTGTCATCATCACTGCCCACATTATCATTGCCCTTTGCTTCAATGCTCTCTGCCTCACTTACATCATCCTCACTGATATCATTGCCCTTTCCTTTGTTGCTATCTCCTTCACTGACATCTGCCTCCTCATTTCCTTCTTCTTCGTTTCTTGATTCATCATTGCTTGATTTCTCATTTCCCTCTCCCTCATTGAAATTTGATTGCTCATTGTCATGTTACTCATTGGCATCTGCCTCACTAATATCCTCTTCTTTTCTTTCTTCCTCATTGCTCTTTCCCTCACTGCCACTTGCCTCACTGTTTTCTTCACTAATGCCATGAGATGATGGTGAGGGATGGTGAATAGGTGATGAAGGAGGAGGATCATCATGATGTGAAGGACTATGAGTGGATGGAGGAATGGGAGGATGAGAAGAAGAAGGGACATCTTGCTATTGTTGGCCATGTGGATTGGTGAACACCTCATTGGAAATGAAGGTTTCCCAAGGAATACCCTTCTGCTGCAATTGAAGAAAAACAACGATTTTGATAAGGGAGTGGTGAAAGAGGCTTTGCATCTACTGAGGATAGTCTCTCTTTTGTAAAATATAGGACATTTTGTCAATGCTTCTATAAAGGTAATAGGGTAGGTGCAACATCCTCACCCTAGTAAAGTGCATAAGCAGCCTAATGTGATAGGATTAAAGCCGTGAGAACCCTCCCTCACATGTAAAATACTTCATAATGATCCTCATCATAGGTGCATATCTGTCAAGCAAGTGAGAGAAAGGAAATATGGATTTATTGTGGTCTTTGTACCTAGGTTTTAAATATGGCTCATAGTAGCTCGTGTCAAGATTGGTCTGCTTGAACCATTTCTCCCCTACACTAGGTATGCATGTGGCATTGGCAATAGCATCTATAGATAGCTCAAAATTGACCCCTGCAAGGTTAACTTGTTTGTCATGCAAGTTAATGATGAATAGCCTAGTTATCTCAGGGTGGTTTTGCACCTGATGTACCTTCTCACAAAATTCATAGCATCCTACATGTTGGAAGTAGGAAACAGTTAAGGGAGATGCCATTAGCTCTATTGTGTTGAGTGGTTCAAATCTGTTGATCTTTCCACCTTTATGTTGATGCCTTCTTGGCATTTCGCCTTCTCCTCCACTGCCACTGTCCTCTCTTTCTGACATTTTGACCACTCTGCCTTTGAAACCCTAGCACTAATATGAAGAGGGTAATGGAGTGGCAGTTTGCTTGTGAATGAGATGAGTGAGTGAATAGGAATATCAGGTTGAATGAGAGGCTAAAACAACTTAATGATAACCTCAGTTGTGCAATTTCCCTTTGTTTTGACTGATAATCTTCATAGGTGGAGGGAGTGAGGTTCAAACAGTGACTTCAAGCATGATTTTTTAGGGTTTTATCCTTAGGGTTTTAATTTATTTCAATGAAATCATCAAAATGCTTGAAACATGAGTTGAGGACCTGTGCATACCCTCACCAGCGCTTAGAAAACCTTGGAGGCAGCTTGAAGAATTTTTGAGGAATTTTGAGTGTTGAGATGGCTTGGAAAGCCATCCTGGCCAAGCACGTAGCGCCAAGGCCATGAGCGGAGCGCCGGCGCTAAGGGCACAGCACTCATTCCAGGCGCATAGCGCCAAGGTCTTCTTTATCGGGCCTGTCGGGCAAGAGCACAATGCTCTGCCAAGCGCGCAGTGCCACCTCCCAAGCGCACAGTTCCTGTGTAATTTGTATGTGATTTTTTTTCCAAGGTCGCAGTGCCGACCTGAGGGCTCAGTGCCACAAAAAATTTTCCCGATTTGACTTGAAATCTCAAACTTTTTCTCCTCTGAATGCTCTAACTCTTTTGCAAGTGAAGAATTTTAAGTGTAGAATGGGGTTTTATAGACTTAGGAATGTTGATTTATCTTTGTAAACCCACTTTCTAATGTTTTCAAAGTCATTTTCTTCTTTGCCTTTCTCACTAACTCTTTTGACATTTTTGGTTTGTAGGTGACTTAAAAATATTAAGGTTGACCTCTCCTTTGCTCCTTTTCATTGATGTTCTTTACACTTTTGTTCTGCAGGTTTTCCTGAGTCATAAATTTGACTCTTCTTGGCCTATTGATGTCCTTTAATACTTTTACTTTGCAGGTGACATAAAAACATTGAAGTGGCTTTACCTTTTTCTCCTTGAGAGTTGACATGTTCATTTTGGCCCTTTAGGTTTCAAACACAAAGTAACACCTTCAAAACTCTCCTTCGCCTGCACTCAGGAATTCAAACCATGGTTTTTACCTTCTTTGGCCACTTCTGATTTGCAAGTGCCTAAAAACACTGACTTGGCTTCCTCTTACTCCTTGGAGCATGATAAATTCACTTTTGACAATCATAGGATGCTTAGACAGTAGCATTATCTCCAAAAAATTCCTTTTTCCCCACCTTGGAGCTTAAATCATATTTTACTTGGCAGGTGACTGAAAGCCTTGGATTTACCTTTCCCACTGATATTCTTTACACCTTTGCTCTCTGAGGCAATGACACATTCACCTTGGAAAACTTTGTGATGATTGCACACAGCAGCACTTTCACAATCCTTCCTCTTCTATCCTCATGGAGTCTCATGGTTCCACCTTCTCTGGACACTTTCCCAAAACCTTAGATGTTTGGAGTGCTTTTAAGATAATCATCAGTGTTGTCTTCTAAGTTCTATATATCCCTTTTAAGTTCATTCATTTCTGTCCAATTCACCTCACCTTTTTCCCTATCTCATCAATAATCTCTGATAAACTTCTCTTCATGTTTGGTTTTTTGGTGTACCGCCTCCATGGTCATTTTTGCATTTGATCCCTGCTTGGCACACTGCTGGCCCAATCAAGCTCAAAAACCCTAATTCTCTACAAGAACAAGTGTTTCCTTTTCTTCTGCTATGAGTTGCCTTGACTTAGGAGCAGACCATCTACCTTATCAATTCCTTCTGCTAATGGACCTCTTAACACTCTTTTAGAAGTGTCAAAAAAATTTCATTTACCTCTTGCAAAATTTGAGCCGATAGGGTAGTGCTTCTTTGGAAACTTTCAAGTCTTCCTTGAATAACCATGTCTCGACATTCTATTACATCTGAGCCAGTTTCTAACAAAGAAAAACAATTTCTGAAACACTAATGATGACCTTAGAACATATGAAACCATAATTTACCTAGTGGGAGGGTCCTTTGACCATGATCTTTGACTGAAAATTGGCTTGGAGGCTTCAAGTGAAAAACAGAGTATTTGTCCAAGTGTTGTATTGAAGATTCAAAATCCAATGTACTTGATTTATCTAAAGAGCCTACAGAGATAGTTTTGAGACCATCAATGCTTGAGGAACTTGGGGATCATGGGAATGAGTTAGGCTATATGTAGCCCTAGATGGAAAGTGGAGTTATGGGCAAGCGAAAAAAAGAGTAATGAGGTCATAGGTAGGAAAGAAGGATGGAGATGAGAGGCACAAATCGTTAAGGAGTTTTTAGAATAGTAAAAAATTTCTATAAGGATAATGAAGGCAGTGAGATTTCTAAAACTCAGAATGTTCAAAGAATGTTGTTTTTAGAAATCTAGAACCAATCTATAGTCATATACCAATAGTGAAAAATATTGATGACTAACAGTGGCTCCACTTGGGGAGGGCATCTCCTTTTCAGGAGGTGTCAAGAACCTTAGAGTTCAAATCTCTGAGTTTTGAAGATTAGTACCTTACTTGTACTTGGAATACCTCTTTTTCTCCTCTTGTTGATTCACTCATGTTCTTTTGAAGCTATGATCTCAAAATCTGAAAAGACATGATTGCTTCAATATCAGTTCTACCTACCAATCATACTTTTCCTAAAAGAAAATCTTCACTTGGGTGCATTTGGATTGGAAAACCCTTGACATCATTTTCTTTTGAAAGCCTAAAAACTATCTATGTCTACCCTTATCACTTCCAAGAGCTTAGATTAGGCTGATGAACTCTTTATTCTCTACCTACTCTACTTATCTGTCGAGGTTAAGTAGTTCAACAAATCTTCATTCCCTAATCTACTAACATGATTTTCAAAACATTACCAAACCAAGGTTAATCAATCTAATTTTTCATGGGTTGTGGCATTTTGGAAAAGCTGCACACAGACTTTATTTTTGTACAAGTGAAACTAGAAAACATGAGGGTTGTAATTTTAAATTTGTTATGCATCCCCCTTTTCTCTTTTAGTTCAGATTTGAGCATTGAAACCAACTATCTTTTCCTAATCTAATCTACTGACAAGCCAAGTTTACATGGTTTGGCAAGTCTTCCTTCACTAACCTATCAGCAAAAATTTAAAACATGTTTAATCATGATTAGGCTGTATGACTAAACAAGACTTTCTTTCTCAAAAAGTAGTGGCGTTTGGACTTGCACACTTTCAGACATATTTCTTTTTTGGTATGGGGTTGTACCTTTTTTTTTCCCCTGCCCTCTTCTTTTTCTTTTCTTTGTTTTTGTGTATTTTTTAGATCAGCATTCTAAAACTAAAAACTAGAAAGATTCTCATAGTGCTGAGCTTATTTGCATACCTATCTATCCTAATCTAACTTACATATGATATATATTCATTTGGTGAACTCCTTTTTCCAATATAACCAATGAACTAGATGATTCAATGAGTGATCTTTGTTCAGCTCTTTGAGTGTGCTGAAAAAATAAAAAGGCCACTCCCACCTCACTTTTTTTTGAACTGTAGTGCCTAAAATTTTCTTTAAACCCTGCACCAAACTGCTTCTGCCATATTTTAATCTCTTTTCAAATGTCTCTAGAAAAACAACAAAGGGGTCTTTGAATAATAATTGGCCTAGAGGATTTGAGAAATAAGCTTCATCCAGGACCACTCCTTCCTCCACTTGGCTAAGCTTGGGATTTTTTTGGGAAAGAAACTCCACCTCTTCTTCATGATGATCTGATTTGGAAGCCTCGTAATGTACTGTTATGTTGTCTTTGAGCAATCCTGATATGTCTTGATTGATTTGACTAAATTCTGTCTGACAGAAATTATTAGGAGCATCCTTTGGCAATAGGTCTTCTAGAAGAGGTAGTATAGCCTTAGAATCAATATTTTCCTTTGTTTCTTCATGAGGCAAGACTATAGCACATAAATCAGCAGGAGAAAAAATAGAAAGGTTTTGTTTACATGAAGGTTTAGAGGCTGGCTGCATGTTTAGAATCTGATTCATTTCCTCTTCATTTAAAAGAGGAGGCATTTTTCTCTTTCTTTGGATAGAACTACAACAGTTCTCTTTCTCTTGTGAAGGCAGATTCTGAGGCTGAATGTCTTCTTGAGCCTCACACAAGAGAGCATATGAACGATCATTTGTATTTTCGGATGGATCTTGTGGATTTTCTTTTATTTCCTTATTGTTTTCATTCTCAACAAACTTCTCATGATTTTCATGATAGTTAACTTGAGGATGAAATTCATGAATTTCCTCTGATAGATCCTCAGGATGCCAATTCCCCTTCATGATCTAAAATGAATTAAAGCATAAGGGTAAAGAACCCAAATGTATGGAATCCTCATCTGTTTTAGACTTTGTATTTTCAAGGTGGCTTAGGGGGAGAACTTCTGGGTCTGAAAAAGGGTTTGTATCATTCATTTCTTCCCTGGATGATTCTTTAGAGCATTACTCCCACAGACCAACTCTTGATTGCTCTGAAAGGTTAGATTCTGTTTGGAGAACATAATCATCATCATACTGAAAAAAAATTGGAATACCATCATTATAAGTAGTGTCACCACTCATACATATTATATTATCAGATTGTTTCTCCTCAAATTGATCTACAAATCCATTTTCTGATCTATAGTAGTTGGGACTAGAAGGGGAGTGTCTATGGCCAATAGATTCTTCTTTTCCTGGGATTGAAACATAGTGGTTTTATTTTTCTTGTGAATGTTGGTCATAAGGCTGAAGGACTTATTGAGCCCCACATAGAAGAGATGGGGAATCATCACTTGTCCCTTCAAAGATATCCTGTGGGTTTTCTTCCATTCCCTGATTGATTTCATCCTCAACCAAATCTTCTTGGTTGTTATGACAGTTTATTTGAGAATGAAATTCATGAATTGCTGCTAAGAGATCTTCAGGATGCAAATTTCCTAAATCTTCATCAATATCTACAAGGTATTGTATGATATCCTGATATTGACCACAACAATTTTCAGCCAATGATAAGGATGGAGAATTTTTTTTATAATGCTCATAAAATACCTTGTGGAGATCCTTTAAGGAAAACAAACTACCAGGTTTTAGACCCTCATACCGTTCCCTTGCCTTCCCTTCTAATGTTAGCATGAAGATCTTCATGAGGCAGTCCTTGTGCCATTCAATTTTTAACGTCCATGTATGTATATGAAATTTGATGAGATGTAACAAGGGGTCATCATACTTTTCATCTTGAAATATAGGCAGGTTTGTGTCCCAATTTATTTGAGTCATCTTGTGGGGGAATCCAGGAATATGATCTATGTTCATTGGAGCACACTTGCGTTGTATCCTTGGAATCATCTTTGTCAATCAGTCAGAGAAAAGGGATTTTTTCATCTCTCTAACCAATTTGGAGTCTTCTACCAGTGGAGTCTTCAGGTCTAATTAGAGTTGTGGAGTCGCCAGGTGGATGATTTCAACTATTTTGAGGCTGGTTGATGTCCACCATCAACAATTGGATACCAATCTAAAGAAATTTTTGGGTTTTCTGAGTTCTTTATGTAACACTAAGCTTTTCAGTAAGTGTTCCCCAGTGGAGTCGCCATGGTGCTAATATGATGAATCAACTAGATATCACTCTTGGCTTAACACTTGATTTGTCTAAGTTTGACAGGGGATTTGTGAGTTCTTAAGGAATGTATAAGCTTATTACTTACTCATAAACCCACCGTGATCGCCATTATGTTAGGTGGCGAGTCAGAGGAAACTATTGTCAAGGGTTGTCTGAGGTTTTAAGGAGTGCTTAGGAAGTTATTGACTCAGAAGCTCCCCAGCGGAGTCGCCATTATGTTAGGTCCCCATAATTTGTCAGATTGGCAAGACCAAATGTATAGGGGTAACATCAAACTAGTCTTTGGAGTCCTAGGAACTAGCCTTCCTGGACTCAGAGAGGGCTCTCTCTATATTTGTATGAAAGATGTAAACTTGATTGATTTTAGGGTTTTGATTTTAGGCTAGTTATAGTCATTAGGGTTTGTTTGTTTTTTTTTTTTGGTTGGGTTGCTTGTCAAACAGAATAGATAGATTGAGAGAGGTTTAAACCATTGGGTTTTGGAGTCTACAAAAGGTCTCGATAAGTACAGAAATAGGTCAAGGGTACATCACAGGGCAAGTCTAACAAAGCCAAATGGATCTAAAAGCTTATCTGAGTGAAGTGAACATTAACTTGTGATCATAGTAGGTGCAAAGGGCAGTTAAGAATCCCTTAACAAATACTTTAACAAGAATGGCCTTTAAGATCACTATGCATAAAGAAAAAACCAAATATAGGGCATACCAATAACTTCTTTGACCAAACCCTAGCAAGTAAACATTAATACAACAATCCAGTGAACCATAGAAGGCAAGAAACTAGTAAGTATTCTAGTGATTTCACCTTCAGGCAAAGAAAACATCTAATACAACATATAGTAATGATCAAAGAGTAGGGAACTCCTAATTTCCTTAATCAAACTACAAACACCTTCAAAGCAACCATTTAATATGAACAAAAGGGCAGGGCAAACCATAAACCTCTTCAGCTAAACCCTAATTAGCAATACTTCAAAACAAAGATCTCAAAAACAATGTTTAAGCTACATCAAAGAGCAGGGCTAACCATAAACTACTTTGACATTGGCTCCATTAAATAATTCTTTAGATGAAAAAGCATAAGTGGAACTAGAGAGCATTTAAGAATTCTCTAATCTGACCTAGCATAGGAAAACATACAAGCAATATAAATCAGACATAGCTAAGGTGCCTCTAAAAAACATTTCTTAGCCTAAAATTTTTGTCCTACTGCATGAGAAAGATGAAATAAAATGATAACATAAGAAAAAAAGCACTAAATAAGAAATACATCACCATTAACTATGTTCATGAATCTTGCAAGTGAGCTTGCTCCATTGTCATGCAAATCAAGACATCCACAAAATCAAAAGCCAATTTCTCCTCAATCTTCAAGTCTATGATATTCTTCTCAATAATCAACCAACATACAATAAGGCCTCAATGCATTATTTAACTAGAAAAGGAGGACCAAAACCCTAACTAGAGTTTGAAAATATCATTAACTACTCATAAATATCATTTTTGACCAAAGAGACCATGCAAGGCCCAAGACACAAAATATCTAACTTAATAAATGCAAAAATAAATGCTAACATAACTCCTCAACCAAATATGGAGTGATTTGCCTCAAAAACCCTCAAAATATCTTTTTCATTAACTCCAAGTGTCTTTTTTTCACTTTCTGGCAAGGCCACAGCGCCAAGGCCAAGGGCGCAGCACCAACACTAGGAAAATAGGTCATTTTTTAGCTGAGTTTTGGAGGCCTTCCCAGTGTCCAAATGAGCTCCATGATAGCTCATTTGAAAGCTTGTCCTGTATGCTTTCCAAAAATGCCTTTATTTTTCTGATTGGACTTCATTTACCTACTCAAAAACTCAATCTCCAAATACTGCTCAGGGCACAGCGCCAACTGTGAAAATAGGACAGAAAGTTGATTTTTTGCATGTTTTTGGCACTTTTGGACTACCAGTTCTGCTCCAAATGATCTGAAATTTTGTGAGGGAGATTTCCTTGGCACAAGGATCCCAAAAATGTCAAATTTTCCTCCAATGGATGCCCCAAAAAAGATCACAGTGCCAATGGCGTTGCGCCTTTGGCCCTTCAAAATAGTCAAAAATCCAAAAACTTCAAAATTGTGCCAAAATTTGGATTTACCTTGCTGATTAGGTTTGGGATGCTTGTAAAGAAGCATTAGCAAGGATTTCAAGTTTTTATTTTCCTTTTGCCTCCTTTAAGGCCGGAATCTTTTCAAGGGCTCTTTTGAGCATGGCCCTTGCAATCTTGTTTCTTAAGGCATAGTGCCTTGAAATTTTATTTTGGAGGTCAAGGTCCCTCTTGGTCTTCTCCAACAGACTCTCTGAGTGTATACTTGCCCTCTCAATCTAAGGTTACCGATCATAGTCAATATCCATGGCAAGCAACTCACTTGGAGTGAGCTGCTCTGCCAAGGTTGTCTCTTGCTCTCTCTCCTTGTCTAAGGCATTCTTTAAGCCAATTGTCCTTGGCCTCCTCCTAGGAAGTTGTTATTCCTCATCATTAGTGTTCCCATATCTATCCAAGGCCTCATCTAGCTTAGCCTTGGCTTTTTCAGCCTCTTTCTAAGCTCTGATAGCTCTGATCTCATGGATTTCCTTTTGTGCCTCCAGCTACTTTTTTCAACCTCAAAATAATGGATTACATTCTTAGCCCTACCTAGATTGGCTTGAAAATCCCTAATTTGATCATCCTTGCTTTGGAGCAACATGTTTGAGATCCTTGCCTCATTTTCATCATCACTGTCAACATGAATGAGTTGAAATTATTGTTCAGTCTCATGTTTTTCTTCTTCTTCTTCATCAATGACCTTTTCTTTACCTTTCTCAAGCTGCTTGGTTGATGTAGAAGGCATGGCCCATTGCCTCTTAAGGGCAGCAAAAACATGCCTATTTCCCCTTTGGTAGGTTAAAGGAAGAGGTTCAATGTTACTTATCTCAGTGCCATATGTCTTATTTCCATCATTGTTGGCATCTTTATTGTCATCATGGCTCTTATCATCACTGCTCTCATGGCTACCATCATCACTGTTGCTTTCTGCCTCATTACTATTTGCTTCATTTCCCTTACTACTCTTATGAATATCATCATCACTGCCCACATCATCACTGCCCTTTGCTTCAATTCTCTCTGCCTCACTTACATCATCTTCACTGATATCATTGCCCTTTTCCTTGCTGTTATCTCCTTCACTGACATCTACCTCCTCATTTCCTTCTTCTTCGTTTCTTGATTCATCATTACTTGATTTCTCATTTCCCTCTCCCTCATTGAAATTTGATTTCTCATTGTCATTTTACTCATTGGCATCTACCTCACTAATATCCTCTTCTTTGTTTTCTTCCTCATTGCTCTTTCCCTCACTGCCACTTGCCTCACTGTTTTCTTCACTAATGCCATGAGATGATGGTGACGGATGGTGAATAGGTGATGAAGGAGTAGGATCATCATGATGTGAAGGAATATGAGTGGATGGAGGAATGGGAGTATGAGAAGAAGAAGGGACATCTTGTTGTTGTTGGCCTTGTGGATTGGTGAACACCTCATTGGAAATGAAGGTTTCCCAAGGAATACCCTTCTGCTGCAATTGAAGCAAAACAACGATTTTGATAATGGAGTGGTGAAAGAGGCTTTGCATCTACTGAGGATAGTCTCTCTTTTGTAAAATATAGGACATTTTGTCAATGCTTCTGTAAAGGTAATAGAGTAGGTGCAGCATCCTCACCCTAGTAAAGTGCATAAGCAGCCTAATGTGATAGGAGTAAAGCCGGGAGAACCTTCCCTCACATGTAAAATACTTCATAATTATCCTCATCATAGGTGCATATCTGTCAAGCAAGTGAGAAAAAGGAAATATGGATTTATTGTGGTCTTTGTACCTAGGTTTTAAATATGGCTCATAGTAGCTCATGTCAAGATTGGCCTGCTTGAACCATTTCTCCCCTACACTAGGTATGCATGTGGCATTGGCAATAACATCTGTAGATAGCTCAAAATTGACCCCTGCAAAGTTAACTTGTTTGTCATGCAAGTTAATGATGAATAGCCTAGTTAGCTCAGGGTGGTTTTGCACCTGTTGTACCTTCTCACAAAATTCATAGCATCCTACATGTTGGAAGCAGGAAACAGTTAAGGGAGATGCCATTAGCTCTATTGTGTTGAGTGGTTCAAATCTGTTGATATTTCCACCTTTGTGTTGATGCCTTCTTGGCATTTGGCCTTCTCCTCCACCACCACTGTCCTCTCTTTCTAACATTTTACCACTCTACCTTTGAAACCCTAGCACTGATGTGAAACTGATATGAAGAGGGTAATGGAGTGGCAGTCTGAGTATGAATGAGATGAGTGAGTGAATAGGTATATCATGTTGAATGAGAGGCTAAAACAACTTAATGATAACCTCAGCTATGCAATTACCCTTTTTTTTCACTGATACTCTTCATAGGTGGAGGGAGTGAGGTTCAAACGGTGACTTCAAGCATGATTTTTTAGGGTTTTAATTTATTTCAATGAAATCATCAAAATGCTTGAAACATGAGTTGAGGACCTGTACATACCCTCACCAGTGCTTCGAGAACCTTGGAGGAAGCTTGAAGAATTTTTTAGGAAGTTTGAGTGTTGAAATGGTTTGGAAATCCTTCCTGGCCAAGGGCACAGCGCCAGTGCTAAGGGCGTAGTGCTTAGTCCAGGCACACAATGCCAAGGTCTTCTTTACCGGGCCTGTCGGGCAAAAGCACAACACTCTGCCAACCACGCAGCGCCACCTCCCTAGCGTTAAACGCCTGTGTAATTTTTATGGGAGTTTTTTTCCAATGGAAAAGCACCCAAATCCACGCGCGCAGCGCCGACCTGAGGGCGCAACACCACAAAAACTTTGCCCAATTTGACTTGAAAACTCAAACTTTTTCTCCTCTAAATGCTCTAACTCTTTTTCAAGTGAAAAATGAGTTGTTTGAAGTGTAGAATGGGGTTTTATAGACTTATGAATGTTGATTTATCTTTGTAAACCCACTTTATAATGTTTTCAACCTCATTTTCTTTTTTTCCTTTCTCACTAACTCTTTTGACTTTTTTGGTTTGCAGGTGACTTAAAAATATTGAGGTTGACCTCTCCTTTGCTCCTTTTCACTGATGTCATTTACACTTTTGTTCTGCAGGTTTTCTTGAGTCATAAAGTTGACTCTTCTTGGCCTATTGATGTCCTTTAACATTTTTACTTTGCATGTGACATAAAAACATTGAAGTGGCTTTTCCTTTTGCTCCTTGAGAGTTGACATGTTCATTTTGGCCCTTTGGGTTTCAAACACAAAATAACACCTTCAAAACTCTCCTTTTCCTGCACCATGGAATTAAAACCATGCTTTTTACCTTCTTTGGCCACTTCTGATTTGCAGGTGCCTGAAAACACTAACTTGGCTTCCTCTTACTCCTTGGAGCATGATAAATTCACTTTTGACAATCTTAGGATGCTTACACTGTAACAGTATCTCCAAAAACTTCCTTTGTCCCCACCTTGGAGCTTAAATCACCTTTTACTTGGCAGGTGACTGAAAACCTTTGATTTACCTTTCCCACTGATATTCTTTACATCTTTGCTCTGTGAGGAAATGACACATTCACCTTGGAAAACTTTGGGATGATTGAACACAACAGCACTTTCACAATCCTTCCTCTTATTTCCTCATGGAGTTCTACTCATGGTTCCACCTTCTCTGGACACTTTCCCAAAACCTTAGATGTTTGGAGTGCTTTTAAGACAATCATCAGTGTTGTCTTCTAAGTTCTTTATAACCCTTTTAAGTTCATTCATTTATGTCCGGTTCACCTCACCTTTTTCCCTATCTCATCAATAATCTCTGATAAACTTCTCTTCATGTTTGGTTTTTTGGTGTACCTCCTCCACGGTCATTTTTGCATTTGATCCCTGCTTGGCACACTGTTGGCCCAATCAAACTCAAAAAACCCTAATTCTCTACAAGAACAAGTGTTTCCCCTTCTTTTGTTGTGAGTTGTCTTGACTTAGGAGCAGACCATCTACCTTATCAATTCCTTATGTTGATGGACCTCTTAACACTCCTGCAGAAGTGACAAAATCTTTTCATTTACCTCTTGCAGACTTTGTGCTGATAGGGTAGTGCTTCTTTGGAAACTTTCAAGTCTTCCTTGAATAACCATGTCTCGACATTCTATTACATCTGAGCCAATTTCTAATAAAGAAAAACAATGTCTGAAACACTAATGATGACCTTGGAACATATGAAACCCTAATTTACCTAGTGGGAGGGTCCTTTGACCATGAACTTTGACTGAAAATTGGCTTGGAGGCTTCAAGTGAAAAATGGAGTATTTATCAAAGTGTTGTATTGAAGATTCAAAATCCAATGTACTTGATTTATCTAAAGAGCCTACAGAGATAGTTTTGAGACCATCAATGCTTGAGGAACTTGGGGATCATGGGAATGAGTTAGGCTATAGGTAACCCAACATGGAAAGTGGAGTTATGGCAAGGGAAAAATAGATTAATGAGGTCATAGGTAGGAAAGAAGGATGGAGATGAGAGGCAGAAGCCATTAAGGAGTTTTTTAGGAGTGGCAGGGTGACCACGAAATGGAAAAGTCGATAGAATAGTGAAAAATTTTCTATAAGGATAATGAAGGCAGTGCGATTTCTAAAACTCGCAATGTTCAAAACATGTTGTTTTTAGAAATCTAGAGCCAATCTATAGTCATCTACCAATAGTGAAAAATATTGATGACTAACATGTTCTAACTAGCAGAGGTATGGGAGGATGTCCATTTTATAGTGAAGGGAGAGAGAACATGTATCCACTTAAGGTGGTGAAATGGTTTATCTTTTTGGGTGGTTCCTATTTTGTATGAACAAGAAGCCCAAAGGGAGAAGCTCGGCCCTATCCCCATCAACAAAAAACCAGCTCTCCGCCCACGAAGCTTCCAGATATCGAAGCTTCATTTCCATTTTTAAAAACCTTCCAAAAGAGGATCGGCATGGGTATGATCTCCATTCCAGCACCGATCGACGCTGCTCCAGACCAAAAATGAGTCATCGACTCAAGTGAAGCAAACAAAGGGCATGCCGCTTTAGATTAACATGTTTTTAATGAGTTGCTCCAGGAATAGTTAACAAAGATTTTGTTCAGTGTATTGTAAGGGATATAATGGCACATTTTCATGATGGAAAATAGACATAGGGGTCACTACTAAAGGTCCTCCAGGATTTGGGAATAGGGAGTACTGGGACAGTGAGAAATTGTTGTGTAACAAAATGCTTCCAAAGACACATAAGAATTAAAAATTTGAAATGGATATTGTTGATGATAATAAAAAGGAAATTGTTGCACAGGTTTAGAGGCTATACTTGAAGTTATCAACTGTCAAGGCCTCTTTGGTGCTAATGCACACATTTTCTTAGTTACTTTATCTTATCCTTGGTACATTTGTTTATCCCAAGTAGAGAAGGAAAACTACATAATAAGAGTACCAAGAAGATTAGTTTTGAAATTTTCTAATAAATGTCCTAACTCTGCTCTAGTAATACCACCTATAACTGATTTGTTGAATTTCAAAAAAGTGTCTTGAATTCTCTTACCGAATCAAGCTTGACTTCTTGAGTATATTTTGCAAATATCACTAATTCATTCACAGGTTAGTTGTGACACATATCTTGTTCCCATCAAATTAAGAAGTTTGATTAATTCATCAGAAACCCCTCTTGAAAAGATGGTTCTAATAATATCCATGTCAAGCTTATTTTTTCTATATCTTTGAAGATTATATAGGAATTGCTCAAGATAATCCCTTAGATTTTCATCATCTTTTTGCACTATTTTAAAATTTTCCTCCCTTGAGTCTTTAGCTTTAAATTCATTTTGAGATTTTCAAAGATAATTTCTACGCATTTCATCCACATTTGAATGGTATTCTCTCCCAATCCCATGAACCAATGCAAGGTTGAGTCCTTCAGAGTGGCAGGGAATAATTTAAGTTTATGTGCATTGTTAGAATAATCATAGCTACATTACAGTAGATCAAATTCAAAGAGAAATGTGTCAGGTTCTTCAGTAACCATACCATAAAAGCAAGGCAAAATTGATGGGGGAATATTTTTCATTTGAACATGTGCAATATGATATACAATAGGGAATTCAGATGTTACCTCTTCCTCATTTCTTGTGTGCATGTCCTCTTCTTCAGGAATGTGGACGTCACCTCCACCTTCCATACCCATCCCTCCAATAAATTTATACACCATTTCTACTGGAGGATTCTTTGAATCTTTGATTGGGTTGGAGCTTATTTCAAGTTCTAGTAGCTAAATTTGACTTTATATAATGGTTTCTTCCATTTTGGGTCACTGTCTGAGGGTTCATAGGTTTCATAGCTCTTCTTGTTTTTACTTTTTGGATCTTTGGACTATGGGGCTCCACTTTGGTCCCAATGATGGGGTCTTAACTATTGGCCTCTAAAATATGAAACTGCTTACCCCAATTGTTTTGTTTTGGAGCCTTGAATTACTTGCCCCAAATGTTGGATTTGACAATGGAGTTCTTCATGCTTGTATTCATTTAGATGTACCTACGAACGAGTAAGGTTTTAAAGGGGTTTTTTTTTATCAAAAGTAAATATATTTTCTCTTCTTGTAAATCTATCCCTAGTGTCTCTAACTCTATCCCTATTCATATAGTCATAACATTGTCATTAGAACCAAAAAATAAATTGTTAGATCGAGAATGCTACTGTAAAAATAAACTCACACAACTGATTGTAGAAATTAAATCTATCTAAACCATCAATGCACCGACATCATTAGTATATCCCTAACTTAAATATTCGACATTAAATTATCAACCAAAATTTTTGTAAACTTTGAGATACTACTCTATATGTGCAAAGGTTATATTACTGATGGATTTCTATCTTTTCACTACGAAAGGAAATGACATGGACAATCAAACTAAACTGAAAGTAAAATCACAAGGAGTTCATCCTTCGGACATATACTTAAGGAATATTTTTATATGCATTTCATGAGACAACCTTATTGCACAAGACAGATGTTGCATTAATATCTCATTCAAGCAACCTTAAACTCGATCCCAGAAGGATTTGACTCATTAAGAGGATAAAAACCACAAGAAAAGGTGAGGAAAGGGAAATAGTTCTAAGTTTATTGACATTATTAGGGTTTCCTACGATGTCTTTGATTGAAAATACCTTGTTTGTCACGCTAATTGTGTAAAAATTATATAACAAGCATGGATATCTTGGATTCACCCGATTTAACAATGTACTAAAGTTAAATACTGAATCGCTTCTACAAATATTTTGCAAAATTAAAAATATAATCACATGAACATGAACATGAAGAAGAATCAAATCACACACAACACAGATAATTTCCCGGGGAAATCTTACAACTAAAAACCCCACTATCTTCTATTGTATATTAAGAATGGATCATGAAACAAATACAATGTCTTTCTCTTCTCACAAGAGCCTCTAACATTCACCTAACTGTCTCACACTGTCCTCACATAAAACTGACCAATACTTATTCAATTTCTAGCCTCCTAACAGCCTGTCTTGCTTGCGCAATTCTTGATGGTCAAGATCCCTAAGAAATAGGAATTATTGCCTACCTTGACTGTGCAAGTATCATGGGCACTCCAATGGGTGGTTGGTTGCATGTGTGCAAGCCAATAATGTCACAACTGATAGTCAACTTCCCTTTCACCCATAACTCAACTGGGTCTCCACTGGAACTGAAATTCATGTAGCTAATAATAGTAAACATTCAGTTGCATGTGAATTAATTAATATTTAATTCACTTGATATTTCACTACTTGTATCTTTAGTTACAACTAGCACAACTGAGTTTAACTCACTTAACTAAGTTAAAATACTTACAACTTGCATTAACTAATGCACCACTGCACTTCAAACTCTGTTACAACTATAATTACTTTTCATTTCCCACCAACTAACCTCTAACTCAAAATCGAATAGCTAACTGAGTTTTCCACTTTCAATTAACTCATTCAAGTCCACATTGAGAATAGATTGCAGTTTAATGTCCATCTAAATTAAGGGATAATAAAAATAGACATGCACCCAAAAATATCACTATGGGCCCCACCCTATTTTTGGGTGCTTAATGCAGTATACGTGGGCGTTGAATCTCAACACTCCCTCTCAACAAGATAGGGATTATCCTTCACCCCTCTCTTGTCTCTATGGTATTAGAATTTTCTCCTGGAGAGCGCCTTCATCGAAATATCTACATCTTGATCTTCCGTGGGAATGTACTGTAGCAACATGATTCTTCTCTGCACACAATCTCTGAGATAATGGAATCAGATATCTATATGCTTGGACCTATCATGAAACACAGGATTAATTGAGAGTTTAATGAAACTTTGATTATCACAATGAATCACTGTCGGGTCCATCTGAGAACCAAACAAACCAACCAATATCTTTCTCATCTAGATAGCCTCACATGTAGCTTAACTTGCTGCCATGTATTACGCTTCCGCTGAACTGAGTGCCACGGATCGTTGCTTCCAGTTGTACCAGGAAACTGATGTCGACCCAATGCTAAATATCCCTCCTGATGTGCTCTTTCTATCCGATGGACTGTCAGCCAATCTGCGTTCGTGAATCTATGCACCTTCACTCCATCCATCTATCTGTCCCATAGACCATAATCTCATGTTCCCCTTAGGTATCTCAGGACATGCTTCCCCGCCTTCCAAAAGAGCTTGGTAGGCTTAACCATAGCTTGAATCAGATGGTTAACTGTGTATAAAATGTCTGGTCTCATGTTCACTAGATACATTAGCGAAACCATTAACTATCGGTAAACAATAGCATCCACTACCTCTCCAGAAGTAGCATTCTCTTTCCTCCAATTTCCTAGAAGAGGAGTGTCCATGGGTTTGTAGCTCTCCATTTTAAACCCAGTATCTCATTTTCATACTTTCCTTGAGACACAAAAATTTCAACATCTAGCTGCCAAATTCCAATCCAAGGAAATAATGGAGTCCCATGTCCTTCATTTTGAACTCCCTTGCAAGATCTTCCTTGCATGAGTGTATCAGTTGCTCATCACTAGTCAAAATTAAATCATCAACATAAAGAACAATGATCAATATCTTACCCTCAACCACAATCTGGTACAGGTTTGCATCTGCTTCACTTTTGGTGAAGCCCAACCCAGTGAAATAGTTGTCTATCCGAGTGTACCAAGCACAGGGTGCTTGCTTCAGCCCATGAAACTCTCTTTTGAGTCTACACACATGCGACTCACTGGTGAAGATTTCGAAACCTTCAGGCTGCTCTATGTACACCTCTTCCTCAATGATCCCATTGAGAAATGCAGTTTTCACATCCGTCTGATGAATGCGCCAGCCCATCTTGCACTGAGAGTGAAAGGATGGATCTTATGGAAAAGTACCTTGCGATAGGTGCAAAGGTCTGATCATAATGTATCCCCTCGATCTATGAGAATCCCCTACCACAAATCTAGCCTTGTATTTCTCCACACTCCCATCAGTAGCTTGCTTTACCTTGTAGATCCATCTCAATCTAACCACTGATTTGTCGACCGATCTTGGGACTATCTCCCATGCACTGTTCTTGACAATGGAGTCATACTCCTCCACCATTGCATCAACCCAACTTGGTTTTTTCCCTACTTCCTGAAAGGAATATGGTTCAGTCACAATAAATTTTTTCATAAGAGCCATGTATCCAGTAAATCGGTCAGGAGATTTCTTTATCTATGCTGTGAAGTAGGGGCTCCTACATTCTGTGCAGCATCAAGTTTCAGCCTATCAGCTTCATTAGTGCGCCTTCTACCATTTTTTTTGGATGGATCTGCATGAGTTGCTTCCTCCACTCCATGATCCTCCGCATGTCGCTGATCAATATCTTGAGTCTCATCCTTGGGAACCAACAGTTCTTCCTCTGCATGCAAGTCCAGCTCCCTCACAAGGGACAACCACATGCCTTTCCCCTCATCAAATTTTATATCTTGTCGCACAACAGTCATTTTGCTATTTGGAAAATACACACAATAATTATGGGGTGTTTCTGTGTACCCCACAAAAATCTCGATCTCAGCTATCGGTTCCAGCTTCTTCCTGGCGTCCTTGGTCACATGCACATAAACAGATGAGGCAAAAATCTTAAAGTGTGAAACATCAGGTTTCTTACCAGTGAAAGCCTCTTCAGGTGTACTCATGCCAAGTACTCTATGAGGACAACGGTTCTGCACATAAACTGTAGTATTGTATGCTTCCGCCCACAAATGCATTGGTAGGCCCTGATCATGCAATATCGCTCAGGCTTCACCCACGATCTTTTTGTTCTTCCTCTCCGTGACCCCATTTTGATGTGGGTTATGAGGCGCTATGTGTTCTCTTCAAATTCATTCTTTGTTGCAAAAGTTCTTGAATTCGTTAGAGATGTATTCTCCACCATTATCGCTCCTAAGGTACTTCACTTGATTCCCCGACTCTTTCTCCACCTGTTAGTCATCAGTAATTTTTACTATTTGTAGATGACTAAATATTGGTTCTAGATTTCTAAAAACAAAATTCCCTGAATATTGTGAGTTTTAGAAATCTCACTGCCTTCATTATCCTTATAGAAAATTTTTCACTATTCTACCATTTTTCCATTCCATGGTCACCCCACTCCTAAAGGACTCCTTATGGGCTTGTGCCACTCATCTCCATCCTTGTTTCCCACTTATAACCTTATTACTATATTTTTCCCTTGCCCATGACTCCACTTTCCAACTAGGGTTACCTATAAGCCTATTCCTTCCCATGTTCACTAGGTTCCTCAAGCATTGATGGTCTCAAAACTATATTTGTAGGCTCTTTAGATAAATCAAGTACATTGGATTTTGGATCTTCAATGCACCACTTTTTCAATACTTTGCTTTTACACTTGAAGACTCCAAGCCAATTTTCAGTCAAAGACCAGGTCAAAGGATCCTCCCACTATGTCAAATTAGGGTTTCATATGGTCCAAGGTCAATCATTGGTGTTTCAGACACTGTTTTTCTTTGCTAGAATATGGTTCAGAGGTCTTGAAATTTTGATACATGGTTATTCAAGAAAATATCTGAAAGTTTCCAAAGAAGACTACCTTATCAAATTCAAGTTCTACAAAAGGTAAATGTAACTTGGCACTTCTGCAGGAGTGTTAAGAGGTCAATCAGCAGAAGAAATTGATAAGGTAAATGGTATGTTCCTAAAGGAATACATCTTGCAGCAAGGAAGACAGGAAGCACTTGGTCTTAAGGAGAATTAGGGTTTTTGACCTTGATTGGGCCAGCAGGGATCAAATGCAGAAATGACCATGGAGGAGATACACCAAAAAAAAAAAACATCAAGAGAAGTTTATTAGAAATTATTGATAAGATAGGTAAAAAGGAGTGGTGAACTGGACAGAAATATATGAACTTGAAAGGGCTATATAGAACTTAGAAGACAACACTGATGATTGTCTTAAATCACTCCAGACACCTAAGGTTTTGGGAAAATGGCCAAAGAAGGTGAAAGGCATGGTTTGAACTCCAAGATGCCAGCAAAGAAAGGATTGTGAAATTGTTTTTGTGTGCAAGCATCCCAAAGTTTTCCAAGGTGAATATGTCAGGCCTCAAAGAACAAAGGGGAAAGTCAAAATCATTATTTCAGTAGCCTGCATACAAACAGTGTAAAAGGTTAGTGAGAAAAGGTAAGAAATATACGTTGAATATTGTGATGAAAAACACAGAAATATTTGAAGATACTACTGTGTGAAGCCCTCCACTAAAACATCAAATGAACATGTCAACTCTCAAGGAGAAAAAGGAAGAGCCACTTAAAGGTTTTCATGTCACCTGCAAAGCAAAAAGATCAAAGAATATCAGTGAAAGAAAGTGAAAAATTTAAAACATTAGGAAATGGGTTATCAAAGATAAATTAAATCATTTGCCTATAAAGGGTAATCTAAAACTTCAACAAGTCATTTTTTCCTTGTGAAAATCATCAGAGCGTTCAGGAGTGAAAAATTTGGGAGTTTCAGGTCAAACTTGGGAAAATTCGGGTGGCGCTGCGAGCCTGGAGTCAAGCGCTACGCCCCTGGCCTTTTTCTCCTATGTATTTTATTAAGGTGTTGTGCACCCAACAAGGCACTGCGCCTTTTCCCGACAGGCCCGACAAGGAGACCTTGGCGCTGCGCACCTGGACTAAACGTTGTACCCTTGACCTAATCGTTGTGCACTTGAGCTAGGTGCTGCGCCCTTGGCTAGGAGGGCCTTCTAAGCACTACAAACACTCAAGATACCTCAAACTTGATCCAGACTCCTGCCAAAGGACCTCCAAACATATTAAAGGGTAAGTACAACTCATCAAGCCCTTCTTCAAGCATTTTGATGGTTTGAAATTGAAAGGATTTGAAACCCAAAGAAGGAACCCTAATTTTCATGCTTGATATCACTATTTAAAAACATTTCTTCATTTTCATACTAAGGAGACTAGTCATAGCCAAAAGGAGTACAATGTTGAAGATTTTTCACTCACCTAAGGTTGTACCTACACTCACTCCATTCACTAAATCAATCCCTTACATTACAAAAATATTGACAACTTCATTACCTTCTTTCATATCCATTTTCCATCAGCGCAAGGTGTTTTAACACAGAGTTTGAACAATCAGCAGAGGGTGGTCATTGAGTTTTTCCTCTCACTCACATTCATATACCTTTTCCCTCCCTCACTCATCTCATTGACTTGCAGAACTGCCTCTTTCATCACCATCCCTTAAACTCATTTCCATTTACAGTCTTAGGGTTTTCAAAGGAAGAGAGGTCAAAATGTCAGAAAGAGAGGGCAGTGGTATTGAAGGAGAAGGCCAAATTCCAAGGAGGCATCAACACAAAGGTGGAAAAATCAATAGGTTTGAACCCCTCAACACCATAGAGCTGATGGCATCTCCCATGACTGTTTCATGTTTCCAGCATGTGGGATGTTTTGATTTTTTTGAGAAGGTATAGCAGGTGCAAAGTCACCCTGAGCTAACTATAATTTTCATTATTAACTTGCACGACAAACAAGTTAAACTTGCAGGGGTGACATTTGAGCTATCTACAGATGTTATTGCCAATGCCACAGGCATACCTAGTGTAGGGGATAAATGGTTCATGCAGGCCAATCTTGACATCAACTACTATGAGCCCCTCCTAAAGCCTATATATAGAGACAACTGCAAATCCTTTTTCCTTTCTCACATTTGTTGGAGAGATGTGCACCTATGATGAGAATCATTATGAAGTATTTTACATGTGAGGGAAGGTTCTCCAGGATTTACTCCTATCACATTAGGTTTCTTATGCACTTTACTAGGGTTAGGATGCTGCACCTACCCTATTACCTCTACATAAGCATTGATAAAATGTCCTATATTTTACAAAACAGATATTTCCCTCACCAGATGCAAAGCCTCTTCCACCACTCACTAATCAAGATGGTTGTTATGCATGAATTACAGTAGAAGGGAATTCTATGGGAGGTTTCCATTGCCCATGAGGTGTTCACCAATCCACAAGGCTAATAGCAGCAAGATGTACCTTCATCTCCTCAGCCTCCCATTCCTCCTTCATCATCACACCCCACTACACATCCATCACCATATGCTCACATTCCATCACCTCATGAATCCTTTACTTCACCATCTACTCACATTCCTTCACCTAAGGATAATGACCCTCCTTCATCACTCTCTTAAAATCCCCCACCTTCACCTCATGATACTAGTGCATCTAACAATGAGGGAGATGACAATGAAAAATCGGATAGTGAGGGCAGTGAGGCTAATAACAGTAAAGAAGAAATCACAGAGGAGGTGGATATCAGTGACGATGAGGAAAATGAAGCAGAAAGCAGCAGAAATGATGATGATGATGATGATGGCAGTGGAACAAAAAGCCTTGATGAAAATGAGGCAAACAGTGTTGATAAGAGCCCTGAGGAAAGTGAAGATACAAATGAAGAAAGTAGCAAATATGACGGTGAGGGAAGTGAGGCTAATGTCAGTAAAGAAGAAAGCAAAGAAGAGGATATCAGTGAAGAAGATGCAAATGAGGGAGAGGGAAATGATGAATCCAGCAATAAGGAAGAAGATGCCAATGAGTCTGAAAACAGTGAGGCACAAATAAGTGGATCAGATAAGGATAATGAGACAGAAAGCAGCAATGCTGATAAGAGCCATGAAGTTAGTGAAGAAAATAGTGATAAGGGCAGTGCAGAAGGCAGTGAGGAAAATAGCCATGAAGAAAGCAGCAAGGAAAAAGGCAATGATATCAGTGAGGATGATGTCAATAATAAAACAGAGAGCATTGAAGCAGAAGACAGTGATGGTGTTGGCACTAATGATGACAGTGGGTCAAAAGGCCATGATAGCAATATGGATACCAATGATGATGGCAGCAAGACTGAAGACACTAAAATGGTCAAAATTGAACCTTTTTCTTTAACCTACCAAAGAGGAAATAGGCATGTGTTTGCTGCCCTCAAGGGGCAAGGGGCCATGCCTTCCACATCAATTAAACAACTTGACAAAGGCAAAGAAAAGGTCATGGATGAAAAAGAAGAAGACCAGCATGACACTGAACAAGAATTTGAACTCATTCATGTTGACAGTGATGATGAAAATGAGGCAAGGATCTCAAGCATGTTGCTCAAAAGTAAAGATGCCCAAATTAAAGATTTGCAAGCCATTCTAGGTAGGCTAGGAATGTGATTCACTATTATGAGATTGAAAACAAGCAGTTGGAGGCACAGAAGGCAATTTATGAGATCAGGGCCATCAGAGCTCGGAAAGAGGCTGCAAAAGCCAAGGCCAAGCTAGATGAGGCCTTGGATAGATATGGAGACACTAATGAAGAGGAAGAACAACTTCCTGGGAGAAGGCCAACAACAATTGGCTTAAAGAAGGCCTTAGCCACGGAGAGAGAGCAAGAGGCAGCGTTGGCAGAGCAGCTCACTCCAAGTGAGTTGCTTGCCATGGAGATTGACTATGATCGGGAACCTTGGATTGAGAGGGCAAACATGCACTTAGAGGGTCTGTTGGAGAAGACCAAGAGGGACCTAGACCTCCAAAAGAAGATGGCATGGTACTATGCCTTAAGGAACAAGATTGCAAGGGCCAAGCTCAAAAGAGCCCTTGCAAAAATTCAATCCCTCAAGGAGGCAAAAGGCAAAGAGAACCTTGAAATCCTTTCTGATGCATCCCTACAGGCATCTCAAACATAATTAGCAAGGCAATTTCAAATTTTGGTATCCTTTTGAAAATTTTGGTTTTTGACTGTTTTGGAGGGCCAAATTTTTTTGGGGCATTTTTTGAGGAATGGTTTACATTTTTGGAATCCTTAGGCCAAGGACATCATCCACAAAAAAATTCAGATCATTTGGAGCAGAACTAGTACTCCAAAAGTGCCAAAAACACCCAAAAAATCACCTTTCTGCCCTATTTTCAGAGCTGGTGCTGCACTCTAGGCAATCTTGGTAGATTGAGTTTTGCGAAGGCAAATGGACACCAAATGGAAAATCAAAATCAGTTTTGGAAAGTAGACTTGACAAGCTTTCCAATGAGCTATCATGGAGCTCATTTGGACACCTGGAAGGCCTCCAAACCTTGGTCACAAGACAGGCAATGTTTCTAGTGCAGGCGCTGCGCCCTTGCCTGCAAAGTCAACAAAAGACACAAATTTATGGAAAAAAGATATTTTCGAGGAATTTTGAGGCAAATCACTCCTAGTTAGCTCAAAATTTATGTTTGGAGTTATTTTTCATTTATTACATGAGATATTTTGTGCCTTGGGCCTTGCATGCTCTCTTTGGACAAAAATAGCATTTATGATGTATTAATGACATTTTGGAAACTCTAGTTAGGGTTTTGGTCCTCCTTGCTAGTTAAACACTGCATTGAGGCCTCATTGTACATGTTGGATGCTTATTGAGAGAAATATCATAGACTTGAAGATTGAGGAGAAATTTGGCTTTGGACTTTGTGAATGTCTTGATTTGCATGATGATGGAGCAAGCTCACTTGCAGGATTCCTGAACATAGTTAACGGTGATGTCTTTCCTATCTAGTGTTTGTTTTCTTATGTTATCATTTTGTTTCATCTTTCTCATGCAGAAAGACAGAAATTTTAGGCTAAGAAATGTTGTTTAGAGGCACCTTAGCTCTGTCTGCTCTCTATTGTTTGTATGTTTTCCTCTGCCAGGTCAGATTAGAGAATCCTTAAATGCTCTCTAGTTCCACTTATGCTTGTTTATATTAAAGATGATTTGATGAAGCTAATGTCAAAGTATTTCATGGTTAGCCCTGCTCTCTGATGTAACTTAAACATTGTTTTTAAGGTCCTTGCTTTGAAGTATTGCTGATTAGGTTTATGATTTGCCATGCCCTTTTGTTCATCTTAAATGGTTGCTTTGGAGGTCTTTGTGGTTTGATTAAGGAAATTAGGAGTTCCCTACTCTTTGATCTCTACTGTATGTTTATCTTAAATGTTTTCTTTGCCTGAAGGTGAAATCACTAAAAGACTTACAAGTTTCTTGCCTTCTATGGTTCACTGGATTGTTGTCTTGATGTCTACTTGCTAGGGTTTGGTCAAAGAAGTTACTGGTATGCCCTGTCTTTGGTTATTTCTTTATGCATAGTGATTTTAAAGGTTATTCTTGTTAAAGTATTTGTTAAAGGATTCTTAACTGCCCTTTGCACCTACTATGTTCACAATTTAATGTTTCACTTCACTCACATAAGCTTTTAGATCCATTTGGCTTTGTTAGACTTGACCTATGATATACCCTTGACCTATTGTTGCACTTCTCAAGACCTTTGCAGACTCCATATCCCAATGGTTTAAACCTCTCTCACTCTATCTATTTTGCTTGACAACCTACCCAACCAAACAAACAAGCAAACAAACAAACCCTAATCCTTATAACTAGCCTAAAATCAAAACCCTAAAATCAATCAAGTTCATATCTTTTCATACAAATATAGAGAGAGCCCTCTCTGAGTCTAGGAAGACTAGGTCCTAGGACTCCAAAGACTGGTTTGATGTTACCTATGTACATTTGGTCTTGCCAATCTAACAAATTACGAGGACCTAAACCACTAATGCCTTAAACTCACAGAACTTATATAATGTTTGATCTTTCTTCTACATGAAGAAGATCCAACATTTATGAGAAAATTCATCAACAAATATTACATAGTACTTATGTTTTGTTGTTGAAGCAACAGAGAATTCTCCACACAAGTATGTGTGAACTCTCTCAAGGATCCCCGAGGCTCGGTTCTCCTTCTCATGAAAGGTGGAATTTACATACTTCCCCATGATTCAATCCTTTTAAGGATCTAACTGAGCAAGTGTTCCCATTGGAAGTCCAGTAGAATTATTTTCCATGACTTTCAAGGCTCCATGATGAAGATGGCCCAATTGCATGTGCCATAATTCGCCCCCATCCCGACTCACCACTTTGTCTGCCTTGCCCATCATGGCAGTGCAGCCATCTGCCTCCAACTTGTAGATATTCTTAACTCGAATCCCTATCCTCTTTGTTGACCCATTGTTTTATGTCGTAGGAAAGCTTTTCCATTATTAAAAACAACGTCATAGCCTATGCCCTCCAACATTGCGACTTAGACCAAATTTTTCTTCAAACCTGGTACATAAATTACATATTTTAATTGAATTGGTTTACCTGACTCCCTCTGAAAGGTAATGGTACCAATCCCGGTAGCACTGTATCGTACATCGTCGCTCATTTCAATATGCATCTGGAGATCTTTCTCCTCCAAGTCACTGAAAAGTTTCTTATCTCTCGTCATGTGAAAGGAAGCGCCACTATCCAAATACCACACAGATCCCAATGCAATTGACACCATGCATGCGATCAATGAGAATTCAAGCTCAAATTGTGAGGCAAGGGCCTCACTAGCTGCAGATCCAACAGCCTTCTTGTTCTTCTTCTTTTGTGGACAGTTAGTAGAAAAATGCCTGTGTTCGTGACAGACAGTGAAAACACTTCACCTTGGACATGTCCTGCTTCTTGCCTTTGGACTCAGATTTAGAATGGAATTTCTTCCCCTTCCCCTTCTTCACCTTGGAAGCCAAAGCACAATCCTCTTCATCCTCATGCTTAGATGAAGAGTCATCTCTGGTGTTCCATCTGAACTCCTCCTATACCAAATCTGACCACAGTCGTTCCCAATCTGGCAATTTTTCACGTCCGTTGACAGAGTTCATAACTGTGTCAACTCTTAGGAAGTCCTAGGAGATCCAAACTCACCACATAATCATCAACGATTTTTATTCCCACACTCCCCAGTTCATCCCAAAATTGGACAAAATTCGTGAGATATTTTGGAATGGTGTCGCCCTTTGCCATCTTGATCTTCTTGAGTTTATATTTGAGCATCAATTTCCTATGGTCACTTCTACTTTGGAATAGATCCGTAAAAGCCTTCCACATTGCATATGGTGTGGCTTTCTCATGGAGGCTTGAGAGAATGTGGTCTCGTACTCCCTCCAACAAGATCCTCCTCGCCTTTTCCATTTTCTTTTTCCATGCATCAATATTAGCAGCATTTGTCATAGTGGGTTTAGGAATGTCATTTTCAATGAATTCCTTCAAGCCATTGTCTTCGAGAACTGCCTCCATCCTATCATTCCTAGAAATATAGTTCGAGCTGCCCTTGAGTTCATACTCTAACCTCAAGCCATTGAAAGACATTTCAATCTTGAATCAGCTGTAGCACCAAGAAATTATTTCTGCAAATTTGAATTATATTCAGTCACAAACTTAGCTCCTGCTTTACTTCTTCAATTTCCTGTGCTCTGATACCATGTAGAAATTATACAAAAAGCATGTATATCTTGGATTCACCCGATCTAACAATGTACTAAAGTTAAATATTGAATCGCTTCTACAAATATTTTGTGGAATTAAAAACACAATCACTAATCACATGAACATGAAGAAAAATCAAATCACACACAACACAGATAATTTCTCGGGGAAAGCTTACAGCTAAAAATCCCACTATATTCTATTGTATATTAAGCATGGATCATGAAACAAATACAATGTATTTCTCTTCTCAAAAGAGCCTCCAACATTCAGCTATCTGTCTCACACTGTCCTCACAGAAAACTGACCAATACTTAGTCAATTTCCACCCTCCTGGCAGCTTGCCTTGCTTGCGCAATCCCTAAAAGATAGGAATTATTTCCTGCCTTGACTGCGCAAGTATCATGGGCACTCCAATGGGTGGTTGGTTTCATGTTTGCAACCCAATAATGTCACAACTGATAGTCAACTTCCCTTTCACCTAGAACTCAACTGGGTCTCCACTGGATCTGACATGCATGCAGCTAATAAAAGTAAATATTCAATTGCATGTGAATTAATTAATATTTAATTCACTTGATATCTCACTACTTGTATCTTCAGTTACAACTAGTACAATTGAGTTTAACTCACTTAACTGAGTTAAACTATTTACAATTTACATTAACTAATGCACCACTGCACTTTGAACTTTGTTACAACTAGAATTACTCTGCATGTCCCGCCAACTAACCTCTAACTCTAAATCCACTAGCTAATTTAATTTACCACTTTCAGTTAACTCATTCAAGTCCACATTGATAATATATTATTGTTTAATGTCCATCTAAATTAAGGGGTAATAACAATAGACATGCACCAAAAAATAGCATTGTGGACCCCACCCTAGTTTGGGTACTTAATGCAACCAGGTGTTTAATGCACTGGGCGTGGGTGTTGAATATTCTTGTTGAATCTCAACAAATTGGACCAAATAGTGATTGTACAGTTAGGAATGAAGAAAATCTTGACATTTCCCTCAGTGCACACCCTTCATACTTTTTTCTATAGGGTAATATGCTTGGGTGGTCGTTATTGGGTATCCCTCTCAGGGCTTTCCGGTGCCCGAGGCAGACTGTCAGATTAGTTGTAAAGTTCCAGAGATATTGCATACATGTTCATGCTAATACGTATAATTGAAAAAGCGAGATGAAAATATTACCTCTTTGTGGACAGCAGATCCTATGGAGAACTCCAAGCAGCAAAGTAGAGATCCTTCTTCACCAGCTCCAAGTCCAGATCCTGCAACCAATCAAAGCACCCGTGTAATCTCTACAACAGTATAGCTTTATATCAATTAAAATAGCATATAATAAACATAAAATAATGCAGATATAAGCCATTCATATCATGATACATAGGCGATTGAACAACAATTGTGACATTGATGCATCGAATGGAAAAAACAAATACAGTTCTATTGATTTATGAAAAGGACGATTACAACTGTTAGTTGCACCAAGCCCTCCTCAATCTTCCAATTCCTCTCTCTCTTTCTCTATCTATGAGTGTGATGATGCTCAAGGCAGAAAGCTCTCAATGAGCTTCGTTGATCTTCAAGCCTCACACTACAACAATGAAATTCTGCTCCACATATAATCAAACCTTCGAAATTAGACCAAGAGCCCACAGCTCCAATTTATAGGAGATGGAGAAGACAAACCTTGCCAACTCTTTCAACCTGTTCAAATCGGGAAAGATCTAGATGTGTCCTCGCTTTTCCTTGTTTTTTCCTTCCATAGGAGTTCAGTTGTGTTTGGCAATGCCCAATAAAAGGTTTGTGCCATTTAGTTTCCATTTTGAACTGACTCTCTTTGAGAAAAAACTGGAAATTCCAGTCAGTTTTCCGCAAGATATTTCTCTTTTCACATTCAAACATGGATAACGCTACCCCTTGGGAAAGACAGAGCATTACCCTAGCCATTAACGCTCTCTTTGCATGGCTCAGGTGCGTTATAACTCTGCCTAGTTGTTTCTGGGGTGCGTTACCTTGGCAAAAATGGGTCTTTTCTAGGTTATTTTCTTCCTTCCATGTTACCTTCTCCTCTAAGATGATGAGGAGTTCATTTGTCCTATAACACTTTGCAATTCGAAAGTAAAGTTGGAAATATCAATGAACTCTATTGTGGCACACCAAACTGCACAAAGAAGTGAAACATATATATTTTTTCATGGAAATGAGAGGCTTGGCCAAGGTTCACTTTCATGAGCTCATACATAGACTGGTCATATGAATTTATCCTCGGTTTGGACAAGGTAATTAATATTTTTTTGTAATACCTACAACATACAATGTTAGCATAAACAATTATGAAAAACGATATCAACACAAATGATATTGTATATGATGTATGAGCAATCCCATCAGAACTCAAAAAATTTTACTAGACCTAAGGGTCTTTGAAATTTACTAAAAGGAGTGGGTTCACTTAATTTAATTATATATTTCTTAAGTTGTAATTAGGATTAATTGAGATTTATTAATGTATCATTTTTATTCTAGAATATTTGAATGTAAATGAATCTGCAATTTGTTGGAAGAGTTCAAAGATATGTAGGACTATAGAAATGACTTATATGAGAGATTTTAGGATCTGAATGATTTAGAGATTAGTTAGCAAGTTTCTTGGATCTAAACCTGTTGAGGTTCAACAAGAAGATTCAGCACCCACGCCTAGTGCATTAAGCACCCAAACTAGGGTGGGCCCCACAATGCTATTTTTAGGTGCATGTCCATTGTTATTATCCCTTAATTTAGATGGACATGAAACTGTAATATATTATCAATGTGGACTTGAATGAGTTAATTGAAAGTGGAAAATTTAGTTAGCTAGTGGATTTAGAGTTAGAGGTTAGTTGGTGGGACATGCAGAGTAATTCTAGTTGTAACAAAGTTCGAAGAGCAGTGGGGCATTATTTAATGCAAGTTGTAAATAGTTTAACTCAGTTAAGTGAGTTAAACTCAATTGTGCTAGTTGTAACTGAAGATACAAGTAGTGAGAGATCAAGTGAATTAAATATTAATTAATTCACATGCAGTGATCTCACATGCAATTGAATATTTACTATTATTAGTTTCATGCATGTCAAATCCAGTGGAGACCCAGTTGAGTTCTAGGTGAAAGGGAAGTTGACTATCAGTTGTGACATTATTGGCTTGCACACATGCAGCCAACCACCCATTGGAGTGCCCAACAGTCAAGGTAGGCAATAATTCCTATATTTTAGGGATCTTGACCATCAAGGATTGCGCAAGCAAGGCAGGTTGTCAGGAGGCTGGAAATTGACTAAGTATTGGTTAGTTTTCTATGAGGACAGTGTGAGACAGATAGATGAATGTTGGAGGCTCTTGTGAGAAGAGAAAGACATTGCATTTGTTTCATGATCCATGCTTAATATACAATAGAAGATAGTGTGGTTTTTAGTTGTAAGCTTTCCCTGGGAAATTATCTATGTTGTGTGTGATTTGATTCTTCTTCATGTTCATGTGATTAGAAATTGTGTTTTTAATTCCGCAAAATATTTTTAGAAGCGATTCAGTATTTAAATTTATCACATTGTTAGATCGGGTGAATCCAATATATACATGATTTTTGTATAATTTCTACATGGTATCAGAGCACAAAAAATTGCAGAAGTGAAGTAGGAGTTGAGTTTGTGACTGGATAGAATTCCAATTTGCAGAAAGACTTTCTTGGTGCTACAGTTGATTCAAGATCAAAATGGCTTTCAATGGCCTAAAGTTAGAGTATTCACTCGAGGGTAGCTCAAACTATATTTCTTGGAAGGATAGGATGGAGGCAGTACTCGAAGACAATGGCTTGAAGAAATTCATCGACAATGACATTCCTAAACCCGCTGTGACAGATGCTGCAAATCTTGATGCATGGAAAAAGAAAGTGGAAAAGGCGAGGAAGATCTTGTTGGAGGGAGTAGGAGACCACATTGTCTCAAGCCTCCATGGGAAAGCCACACCATATGCAATGTGGAAGGCTTTGATAGATCTATTCCAAAGGAGCAGCGACCATAGGAAATTGGCACTCAAAGATAAACTCAGGAAGATCAAGATGGAAAAGGGCGACACCATTCCAAAATATCTCACCAAGTTTGTCCAATGTCAGGATGAACTGGGTGGTGTGGGAATAATAGTCGCTGATGATGATTTGGTGCGTTTGGCTCTCCTAGGACTTCCTAAGAGTTGGCATAGTTATTAAGACTCTGTCAGCGGATGGGAAAAATTGCCAGATAGGGAACGACTGTGGTCAGATTTGGTGCAGAGGAGTTCAAACGGAACATCAGAGATGGCTCTTCATCTAAGCATGAGGATGAAGAGGATTGTGCTTTGGCTTCCAAGGTGAAGAAGGGGAAGGGGAATAAATTTCATTCTAAATCTGATTCCAAAGGAAAAAATTAGGACATGTCCAAGGGGAATTGTTTTCACTGTCACGAACACGGGCATTTTTCTACTAACTGTCCACAAAAGAAGAAAAACAAGAAGGTTGTTGGATCTGCAGTTGGTGAGGCCCTTGCCTCGCAATTTGAGATTGACTTTTCATTGATCGCATGCATGGTTTCAAGTGAATTTGGATCGGTGTTGTATTTGGATAGTGGCGCTTCCTTTCATATGACGGGAGATAAGGAACTTTTCAGTGACTTGGAGGAGAAAGATCTCCATATGCATATTGAAATGAGCGACGATGGACGATATAGTGCTACCGGGATTGGTACCATTACCTTTCAGAGGGAGTTAGGTAAACCATTTCAATTAAAATATGTAATACATGTACCAAGTCTGAAGAAAAATTTGGTCTCAGTCGCAATGTTGGAGGATAGAGGCTATGACGTTGTTTTAAGTGATGGAAAATCTTTCCTATGACATAAAACAATGATTCAAGCCAAGAGGATAGGGATTCAAGTTAATAATATCTACAAGATGGAGGTAAATGGTCGCACTGAAATGATGGGCAAGGCACATAAAGTGGTGAGCCAAGATAAGGGTGAATTATGGCACAGGCGATTGGGCCATCTTCAACATGGAGCCTTGAAATTCATGCAACAAATTTCTACTAGACTTCCAATGGGAACACTAGCTCAGTTAGATCCTTGCAAGGGTTGAACCATAGGTGTTGGCTCGAGGGGTCGTAACCCAAGGTCGGAGGTTAAGGTTTGCTAACAAACCCTTATACTACTGGCCCTTTCGGCAGTGACCTGCTTGCGTAGGCCAAAGTCTCACCCGAAGCAGTATGGGAGGGTGTTGGAACCAAGTTTCCGCACCCTGAGAGAGAGCAGGTAATTCAAACAGAGTTGCGTTCCCATCTTATCAGCTTCGTATTTAACAGATCTAGTTACGGACTTATATCACAGAGCTCATATCTACTAACTACCTTCACATCCACGTGCATAACACCAATCTATTAGTACAGCAACTATAATCACAGTAATCAACAAATAATAGATTCATATAACATGAACAAGGATATTCTCGCAGCTATAAAACAAATATATTCGCAGGTTCGCTAATAAGAATAGTCCACAATTACCAGAGTTACTATCAGTCATAGATTCAATCAAAACCTTCGCATCAGCAATATCACATGTAATATCATAAATGCACGAACAATAGATCACAGGAATACTCTGTATTATAACAAAGACTGATCCGCAGTAACAACGGATAACCCACAGTAGATCCAACAGTTCGCATCAACGATAATACATAAACTCAGATAACGCAGAGATACTCTAACCAGATTCACATATATTAGCATCCAAAATCTAATACAATCCAACACAGCCTGCGCACACAGCCAGAAGGGTCCGCACATAGCAGGACTGAGGATCTCCACGCACACAGCCAGCAGGAGTCCTTACCCTAGAAACCCAAACAGATCTAACAATTCGCAACTATCATCAATCTCTATTCCTTCCTACCTATGACTCAAAAAGGTTCATCTATTTATATCGATTTAGCCTATGCATCCAATGGTCTGAAAACTGTGGTTTGTGGACTCTTGGTCTACCCTTGACCCGTTACAATACATTAGCGGCTTTGACCCACCCCAAAACCCCTGTGTTAGACTAAATATTACAAAAATATACAAAAATGGACACAATTCGCAGCTCTTAGGAGACCCTGTTCCAACAGTCCCCTAACACAATCTTGTGACTCGTCCCGATTCATGGTGGTCATGGGTCCTCCATCTTTTCCTGAAGCCACTTGACTGCATCGATTAGTGGTGGCAGCACCTCTTCGCTTTGCGCAGCAACAGTCTGAGCTATCTGTACCAACTTCTATGAAGTTGGGCCTTCTGTAGTGGTTTCGACGCTATCCAATGTTTGGTTCAACTGTTTCACTGCAATATCAACATCCTGGGACAGCTTGAGGGCCTCGTCTGCCCATGGCTGGAGGTGATCACTCGGCGTCTGCTTCCGCTGTCAAAGGGCGTCCATGTCGTCTCTGAGGGTCTGGCTGGTGCGCAATCGGGCCAAGCGTTGGGTAGGGACCAATGTAGTCAAGGTAGCCTCCAATTGATCGAACTCCACTTCCTTCTGGCGCAATGTTTGATTAATTTCCCATAGGATGGGATACCGCTATACCTTGGTCCAGAGTTGCATCGCTGTGTCCAGTAATTCAGCGCCCTGAGAAATTTGAGCTGTGATCACATTCGTGGCAGTTGTAATCAATCCAGATCGTTGGGCCCAGACCTCCAGAGTTGTTTCTGGCTGCATCTTGACCTGCAAGTTGGTGATTTTCTGTTCCATCTGAGTTTTGATGACCTGGATCTCGGCTCGTGAGGCTCTTAAGGCCGCGACCAGCCCTTCAATTTTGGCCTGGGGGTATTTGTGGCTAGTATTTCATCTATAACATCTACGCAAAGTCTACCAATTAAATTCTAGCTCCGTTGAAAAGAAAGAGGTATGAAATTATTGTATATTTACTCATTCTTTATCATAAATATACTCCTGTTTGCCTTGAAAAGGTAATCTATCATAGTAATTACAATAGAATTGGAAAGGTTTATGATTACTATGAAAAGATGACTAAAAAATACTTTTTGATTGACAAACGGAAATTTGAGAGGTGAACAGATTGTACCAAAGGTGTGGTTGAGAACAATCTAACCTGCTGCTCCGATCAAGCATTGAATCATAACCGACTAGAGCGAGAGATCCGAACTAATAGCCCGGGAATAGGCGGGGGAAACGGCGTCGGCCTTAGTCAGCATATGTTAACGATGACTAAACACAGAGGAGCGAATCCCTTAGGATCTTTCGATCCCGAGGGATCGCTGTTTAAACTTATCTTGTTCCTTGATTGGTTCTGTCGAAGAATTGATATATAGAACCACGTCCTTTAGTGACGGAGGGGGGAATGGATCGTTGACTGTTATTGAGAATTGGTCGAAAGACTTTACATTTTCTCTCGTTATATTAACTCTCGTTTGAGAGAAAACCTTTACGTAAGACTTTAGTGTTGGTTTAATACAAAGCACGCGTTCTATTTACCTTCTGCACATTCGAATTAGCCTGACAGCATTTTCACCCAGGCGCTAAGGACCCGCTCGGTGGAATTACTTACCTCTTTTGTATTCTAATCTTTATTTAATGTTGTGTGGATTGTGTTTAATGTTTGAATTGGTTTATTGTTGATCGGATCAGATGCGGAGTCAACTCGTTGTTTCGTTTCTTTACCATAAGCATAATTCGTTGTTCCATTACTTAGTTGTTATCATAAAAAGCTTTATCAACTGCGTATCTGATTTGAATTGTTGTTCCTTTAGCTTTTTATAATCTGTTATAATTGATGATTGCGCGGTGAGAAGTTGTCGACGTGAGTTGAAGCATAAGAATTTAGTGCTTTGAATATGTTAGAATTGTAACTTCTGCTCAATTCCCATTGCCGTTCCATTCTCTCGTTCGTTATAGTTACACGCCGTTGTTCCTTTTCGGATTGCGTTTTGTTTAAGTTGCTTTCATTGAATTTGCTTTCGATTTGATTGTTTTAAGATCTCCAACTCGTAGAGGATAGAGGCTTTAGCTTCCAAATTCCTGCATTGAGTCATCTTGCATCGATTTCTAAGGGAAAGAGTTATCGCTATCTGCATCCCCGATCGATGTTATGCAAAAGATTGAAGTAGTTTAATATTTCTATTCATGTCATCGTAATTAGGTTTCTTTTCAAGCATTGGTTACTTTGCTCTTGTTATTTTTATACTACATCTTTATAGCATTTCTCTTAGAAAATTGCAAACCTCGATGCATAGCACACTCTTGGAATAAAAAGACGCTCCCGGATTGATAATTAATGTGAGAGTAATTAGGTGTTCAAAAGATACTTTTTATGACTCGACATTTTTGAGCGTAGGTGCGTAGAGAGAGTGTATGCCATTTTAAAGGAGTAATGCATGACGATTTTCTTCTCGCTTGCGAAGAATTGGGTAATAAAGACGAAAGGTAAGAACTACGCGCATCGGGCAAGAAACACACTTGCGTCGTAGCAATCTCTTTCTACAGAGCAAGTGAGGTAAGCTTCTTTCTTTAGGTAGGAATGAAGGTTTGTTTCTTTGAATGAATAAATCAACTAAGCAAAACAAAATTCCTCCTAAAAATCGACAAACCTAAGGGACCTATGTGACCCTTGGGTGCACAACCTTTATCGACGAAATCCTCAAAGAGCTGAATCTCGGCCATCGATGGGATTTAAAAAGAACTACTTCTAGACAGACCTCTACTAGTTCCCTTCGACCTACGTAATCACGCATACGGCAAGCCCATTTCGAGATACACGAGTCAACAGAGGGAATTGAGCAAGATTCCCAAGAAATTGAGAATCCTCGCACAGTGCTCTCCTTCACGAAGGAACGCATGGTAATCTCCAAGAAGGAGAAGGGGAAACGGGAGATATCACGTGACTTAAAGTCTCCTATAGAAAAATTCCCAAACAATAAGCAGCCACGGATAAGGGAAGTGTTGTTCAACTTCATTTAGAACCAAGTTCATGAATCACCTCAAACAAAGTAGGACGACAGGAGAAAAATTATTATCCCGGATAAAGGAGTGTTGTCAAAAGCTGCTCCTACCCCTATCAAGCCAACCTAGAAATTCCTTGAAATCCCGCAGAGGGATATTGGCATATCTTCGATCAAATGGCTCAAAACCAAAACCTAATCAGCAATAGAGACCTCATACTGCAATATCCTATAGTAGATACACGATAGCTAATGCACCCATGAAAGTTATTCCTCTTCAACATATTCCTACATTTCACGCTTAACATCGGAGGGGACACAAATGCATTTTTATTTGAGTTTGATGTATGTGAGAGGATATGATTACACCACCGATGCCCAAAAACTAAAACTATTCCCTTCTACATTAAAAGGGGCAGCCCTATGATGGTTTATGGGATTAGGTGGGGGTGTCATAGCTGATTGGGATCATATGAAAGTGCACCTTTTTAAAGAAATACCAAGATTATTTTAGGTCTCGGGAGTTAAAAGATGAGATATTCCAAATGACAACAGAAACCAAATGAGACCTTGGAAGATTATGTGGAACGGTTTCAATATAATATTCAGAGATCCCTTTGTGCATCTCTACCCTTACTCGATAATGTTTTGAAAACTACATTAATTAGGGGAATGAAAGATCAATGGGTTGAAACATTGAACATTATGGGAAAAGGTGATATATATCGGGGAAAAATTATCCTAACATTATTGATTTGTGTATCGTGTGTTCGAGGGGCAATACGAGGTTGAAATCGGCATGAACATGATACGATCACAAGGGAAAATAAGACCTCTAATGAAGAGTTTGACTTTCAGCAGGAGATTGGAAATCTGTGGAAGACTTTAAGACAGACATACTTGGGACTCTAACAACACGGGCTCAATATTATGCAAGCCAAAGCAAGAAACGAGTAGAAAGCGATAGTAGAATTTGCAATATTCGTCACCCAGATGTAGAAAGAAGCACAACCACAAATAATTCCCATTGGATGTGATTAAAGTTCAGCCATTTGCACGAAGGATCACCTACAAAAGATGTCCTTCGCTTCTGGCCTAAAATCGATATAAGGAGAGGGAAGAAGAATCGGAAGTGGTATGTCCGTCGATATCGCAGACAAACGGCGACCACGACCATCGGGTATGCCAAATGATCCATTTTATTTTCAACCTCCTCAATATAATGCTCAACAATATAGCGGGATGTGGCAGATCAACCACTATTTCCCTAATTGGTCACATGACCATTTCTCCCACATATTGGCCAAATAAAACAAATCAAAATAATTGGCCTAGCTTTCCTTTCTATCCACCTTTTTGGCCTACACAATGGTCCCCTTCTACTTCTCGAGATCGGGGCACTGGCGATCAAAGCTGGAAAAAAACCTACAAATCAACCATTTGGATCAGTTCCTCTCTCAACCTACACCATCGACTCCTTATACAAACCCCCGTGACCAATTTAAGACCACAACTCCCATCTCAACCCAACCCAAACCCAAACAATAGGCCAATTCGATACTCGCTCAAATCATGGAACCCTAGTAGAAACGCGAGATGAGGGGGTGTAATGATCTTCAATTGAGGTCTGCAGGCGCATAAATGAAACAGAGAGAAACAATGATGTCCACATTGAAGATCCAGCTACTCTGAGTAACAAACAATACAAGGTGAAGAAGTCCAACAACGAACCAACAACAAGTAACAACTTCCTCTCCACCAGTCCCGTAACGATTGATTATACCCTCGTCCATTAGAACAACCTAATTTTGATCTTCTAGGAGAATTAAAAAATTTGTGTATAAAAATCCCTCTCCTCCAAGCTATTCAATGTATTCCTATCTATGCAAAAACTATTAAGGAATTATGCATAAAGAAGCCAAGAGAGAACAACAACAAATCCTACTATCCAAATAGCTTTGGGATACCTTATCCGACTTATTATCGGGAATAGAGACACCCATCAAATATGAAGATCCAGGAAAATCCTATAGTGACGAGAAGATCAATGGTAAATCATTTTCCAAATGCCTTGAGGTGAGTTTGGGGCAAAGCAATCAACATTTTAACCACCACCACTTCGTCAAAAACTTGGCATTACATCACCGGAACCAACAACAACCTTGTTGGAATTGGCTAACCGATCAAGTAGTCAAACGAAGGTATACTCTACAAGATGTAATGAGATGTCAGCGATTCCTGAGAATACCCTCATCGACTTCCCGTTACTCAATCAGAATGAATCGACTAGATGGACATCCAGGTCAATTCTAGGTAGACCTTGGTTTAGCAGTCCATGTGATGCCTATATTGGATGTCGACAAGGCAACATGAAAATTACAAGGGGAAATTATATTAAGAATTTAGCCCTATATCCCCAACATGCAGCCAAGTCCATCAATAATCACAACAAGAAAACCACACGCATCATACCTTTATGGAAAAGTATGAGATCACCTCTAACCATAGAAAATGCTATTGATTTTAAAGATCAAATAGAGGATGATATCATTAATAACTTTTATTAATAAGTCACAAAACTGGATCTCATTTGCAATGCCTGCATGATCAAAGCGGGATTCGATAATAAAGAAGAAGAAGATCCTTTCAAAGATATTCCTGATCAAACAATACCTACTACTTCCATGAGCAATAGCAAGGTTGTAGAAATTGAACCGAAAAACTCTAAATATTAATAAAAATCTCACCGCTGAACTAAAGAAGAGAAATTGGTCCAATTATTACGAAAATACAACATGACTAGCATGGGATTACCCTGACATGAAAGGAATTGATCCTCAATTGTGTACTCTACCACATTTACATTGAAAAAAGATGCAAGACCCATTTGCCAACCTCAAAGGAGACTAAATCCTCACCTTAAAGATATTGTGAAAGAAGAATTACAAAAACTATTGGATGTTAATTTCATCTACCCAATATATGATAGCAAGTGGGTCTCTCCACTAGTGGTAGTACCAAAAAAGAATGGGAAGTGGAGGATATGTGTAGATTACCATGAACTTAATAAAGCAACACAGAAAGACCACTTTCCCCTTCCTTTCATTGACCAGGTATTAGACACATTGGCGGTGAAAGAAATTATTTTCTTTCCTTGATGGCGTTCGAGGTACAATCAAATCCGCAGTTGTACTCAAGATCGGGACAAAACTACTTTTTACCGTCCATGCGGGAAATTTGCCTACCGAGTCCTACCTTTTGGCCTATGCAATGCCTCCGCTACATTCCAAAGGGAAATTCTCGACTATTTTTTGCAGTACCCTAATAAATGAAGGCCTCGAAGTATATATGGATGATTTCACACCCTATGGGGATGATTTGAGCTTGCATTAGAAAACCCTAGAAAAATTATTGCAAAGATGTATCGACAATAGGCTTTGCTTAAGCAATGAAAAAGTGTCTCATGATGATGACCGAAGGAGTTATCTTAGGGGAATTATATTTCAGCGCACTTTGAATTCAAGTAGACACTCAAATTCAAATACTCTTGCTAATTCCTATGCCTACTACACAAAAAAGAGGTACGTAGCTTTCTGCTTGGATTTTCTCGGGTTACTATAGAAGATTTATAGAACATTATTCTCGAATAGTTGCACCTTTATGTGCATCGACTAGAAATGTTGATTTCACTTGAATTGGATAGATGTGGCAATGCTGTAATGATCCGAAGAAGCTCGTTTCAACAACCTCAGGTGTCGAGGGCCCAAATTGGAATTTTCCGTTCCAAATCTCATTCGATGCCTCGGACACGCAATTGAGCAAGACTTTGGGCAGGAGGAAGACAAGAAGCCATATGAATTTGACATCACAATCATAGATCGACATCCGGGAAAGAGAACCACGTAGCTGAATTTACCATCGAGAATGCCAAAGCCAACGATGATATAGAAGTAGTTGAATATCACTTTCCAGATGAACATCTCTTCGTCGTTACTATCGCACATCGTGGTATGCCGATATAGTGAACTATTTGGCAATAGGTAAATTACTTAAACATCTATCTCTTAATGAGCGTAAGAAAATAATACACTCGCAGTACTCGCTTCTCCTGGATTGGAGGCTACCTATTTCATACAGGTGCAGTATATGAAAATAAGGAGATGTGTTAGGGAGGATGAGGTATTTGACATCTTGAAATCATGCCATGATGGACGGTGTATCGGACATTTTTGCGGATCGTAGAACTGCCCACACAAAGTTTTACTAAACGGGCTACTATTGGCCTACTATCTTTAAAGATACTAAAAAAATTTCAGTACATACCTATGATAGTCGCGCAAAGGGCGGGTTTACTCGGGGCGAGCCGATGAAATGCCTCATCGAACCCCCAACTAGTGATTGAACCGTTTGAACGTTGGGCCCTCGACTTCGTTGGTCCTATTAACCCCCCATCAAACCAAAAAACGTACATCCTAGTTGCAACTTAATATGTCACCAAATGGGTTGGGCGAAGCTCTTTCCAAAGCTACGAAGACTCTTAATACAATTCCTTTTCCAAATTTTTGTGCGCTATGGCCTCCCAAGGCATATAATCACAAATGGAGGACCGTGAGCTTTGTAGGTAACAAATTAGTCGAAAACATTGCAAAACTACCACGTTCGACAGACAATATTATGACTCCCATATCACCCACAGGGCCAATGGCCAAGTAGAGAGCACGAACAAAGTAATCGAATCATATTAACAAAAAAGCAGTTGCCTCTCATAGACGAGATTGGGCCTGCAGATTTCCGTGAGCTATCGTGGGCATATCGAACAACGTGGAGACCTACCATAGGATATTCACCATACCAATTGGCATTCGGGAAAGGAACCCATATTTCCTATAGAGTTCGAGGTTCAAACATTAAGAGCAGACTCAAAAGGTGGGTTTGGATTTGATCGAAGCCCAAGCTAAAAAGAGCTGGGCAGCAAATCAATGAGACTAGATGAAATCGGGACTCTGCTGCTCTTCAAAGACACAAGCATTAATTCAGCAACAGAGAGCCAAATGGCATGACGCCCATATCAAAGGAAAGATCTTCCACGAAGGAGACTAGGCACTCCTATATGATTCCGAGTTCCGTGGTTTTCCTCGGAAAACTCCAGACTACGATGGCTCGGACCATGAAATATAGAAGGTGTGACGATAATGGCACCGTGCACATTAGTTACCATTGATAGATCTAGACATTCCTTTAAGGTAAACTGTCATTGAGTACGATTGTATCATAAACCGCTCACCCGAATCCTTCTACCAATAGTTTCGGGGAGATTCTACAATGGAGATTCTTCTGTGCAAAGGGGAGAAATCCTCCTCGACACCGCATTGATAAATCACTTCTTTTTAAATTTTTTGTACATAAAGCATTTTTTCGTTTTTTTCGCTTGTTGTTTTACTGAATTTGTTTTCTGATTACATTTAGTTTATATTACTTCTTTACTTTTTTATCGTTTGTGTCGTAAAATCTGATTTCTTTGAAAGAGAAAAAAATTATGTTTATTTCGTTTGTTTTTCGTTGTTCCTTTCCAAAGGAACGACGCTTCTGCTTGTTCCTTTTGAAAGGAACAATGAGCTCTATGAGTATTTTCTTGTTGTTCCTTTCCAAAGGAAATGCAGCTTGCGACAGTATTTTCTTGTTGTTCCTTTCCAAAGGAGCAGCTAGGCCCACGAGATTGTTTTTTATGTTCCTTTCCAAAGGAACAGCACCTTCAGCGGAGTATTTTCTTGCTATTCCTTTCGAAAGGCAATGTAGCTTTCGCATTTTTTTTCGTCTGTTCCTTTTAAAAGGAATAACACTTTTTGTGTGGATTGTTTTTTTTAAGCCGACGATGTTGGATTTTTTATTACTTTTTCGAAGGCAAATATATCATTTACATACAATCATAAAAATTAAAAGCTCTTTTACCGTAATCAACAAATCAAAAGAAATCGTCATCTTTTCACGAAAATTGTCTAGTAATGATATGAAAGAAAGAAAAAAGGGGGCATGATCAATAACATAACTTTGCTATCTTATTACCATTTGAATTAATCCAATCGACTATCTTTATCATGATTGGTTCTTTCCCACATACTATAATTTTCTTTGATGTTTATCTATGGAATAATTATAAGGGTATATTCCTTTCTATTGAGATGTTCAGTACTTCTTCCACCATCCCTACTCTTAAGGAGTGTTGAGCCATCCCTTATGTTTAACTAAGGAAAAATGTTGTTTCAAAACGAAAGAAAAAATATTTTTCATTAATAATGATTTGCGAGATGGAGGATAGGGGTCTCACCAAGAGCTGACCTACGTGATCATAGGGAAGAGCGGTGAAGTAGCATTCCCATTATGGCCACCAAACCGGGGAAATGGTCCAACTGCACAAATTGAAAAATCAAGAAGTCCTTGGAACAGAAGGTCTCATCACGAGCCGGCTCGGCCCACACCTTCACTTCTTCCCGTGAACGGCATCATAGTGGTTTATTTGGTCACCAAGCCGAGACAATGGCCTCTGCTGTCGTGATATTCAATAAAAAGCACTTCCTCGGCATACATAAAGGACAATGGTTCCATGGGTAAGAAAGCAACTCTGTCGAGGTTATGGACACTTTGTAGGGCAGACAGAGCTCATTGATGGTATTGGAGTCACCTTATACACATCAATAGTTATGTTTAACCTTTTTTCCTATATCTTTATTTAATGTCAAAAGAAAATATGAACCCCTTACCTTTACCTCCGAACCTATTACACATGAAAATCATTATAAGTCGATCATATTAATCCAAAATGGTAAATAACGCAATTATGCTTATGGTTATCATATGTTGTCCCTTCTCCTTGTATTTGAATCATTACAAAATGATTTCCTATTTATTAACGATTTATTCATGCATTGATTTTAGTATTTGCTGCAATTTGATTGAACGTATTATAATTACGTACGCTTTTTACCGTTGTACTTTTGTTGTGCCACACATGCTATTCTCAATTGATGCGTTGAGGACGTACCTTTCATTTATTCTGGGGCGCGGATGTACGCATGCAAATCAAACTCCAAGATTTCCTCGAACCAAACCCCGTATTTTAGAAAATAACAAATTTTCACCTAACGTGTTATGTTGTTCCATTGTGATTATCTGTGTGCTGAGAAAATAACGAGAGCGCAAAGATGGGAGGACGCCAATTCGCGATGAACCTCAAGTGTCTGATCATCTCGATGCTCGCATGAGAAATTTTGGAAATACTCGGGATGGACTACATATTTCATGAGAATGCGATAACCCCATCCATTTGAATTCTATCGAACCTGCTGAGAGGGATCCTCCATGGTCGTGAGGAGCGCGGATAGTTGTATCCGAGCGAAATAATTGCATAAGTGTGCGGCATTCCCGCACAAGGAACTATCCGGACTCGTAGAGAAGATTAGATTCAGGAAGCCATAAAAAAATTTCAAGATGACTGGATAGACGTTAGTCATCAAAGGTAGAGGAGTCGACCAATGTCACTAGGAGAGCCATGGACAGAAAGTTAGCCAAAATTGTGCAAGCTATACACTAACGTGCTGACTTTCGGGAGGAAGGATGTGGTAAGACCTCGCTACCTTAAGCTACTAGCCGTATTAAAATAGTAATGCACCATCAATTTGCCTACATTTTTAAATTCTTTGTTGCATGATATTGCTTGTAGTATAAGAAAAGCCCAAACATGCCTGGATATGGTAGGTCGCCACTATTGTTTAAATCATTTAATAGTGAGTCATAGCCTCTACCCAAGCAACGGACCAAAGCCTGAGAAGAATTAATTTTTATATTAATGGAGGGTTGGCTCACTGACTCTAAAAATGGAAAAGGATGGTAGACTCAATTGCTTGAGCCTTATACTCATGGATGTTCCCGCACGGTGGAAACGAATTAGAAGGATGGTGGAAGAACTTCACGGCCGGTTGCCGCTAGATAGAAACGCTCGATGACAAGGGAAGGCGTTACTCGAACTGCGGGGCTTGTCCCTAAATCGGTCATTTTGAATGGAACAGATTATTTTTCATCCATTAGAAACCAAGCCTACATAGCGCACCCAAAGTCCGATGGGAGAACTCAGAATCGAATGTGCAAAATAGGGAACCATTTAATTATAGAAACTTTGGGCTAGCTTTGCAAACCGTCTCATTGCCCTATGGCCATCTTGTTTTAAAAGAAGGACCATATTGGTTAGGATGTAGATTTCGTGAAACCTATTGTATGGTACCCATCGCCGGATTACAAAGATATTTATGAACTTCACGGAGGACATGACAGAACATACTTTTGAGGAATTAGCCGCACACCATGGTTTTAGGTACTGTGGATGACAAACCTTATTCGGCTTATTCTTTGATCGCTCTCCATGTGAACTATAGTTTTCATGAGGGCATGAAAAATGATTGACAGGGCGGTATGTTGGGCGATGAAAGAGGTATGAAATTATTGTATATTTACTCATTCTTTATCATAAATATACTCCTGTTTGCCTTGAAAAGGTAATCTATCATAGGAATTACAATAGAATTGGAAAAGGTTTCGATTACTATGAAAAAGATGACTAAAAACTACTTTTTGATTGACAAACAGAAATTCAAAGAGGGTGAAAAGTTGTACTGAAGGCGTGGTTGAGAACAATCTAACTGCTCCATCGAAATTGAATCATAACCACCAAAGGCAAGGAGATCCGAACTAATAGCCCGTGAACGGGCAGGGGAACGACTCGGCAATTGACCCAAAGACAAACGAACGATGACTAAACACGAGGAGCGAATCCTCAGAGATCTTCGATCACGAGGATCGTTTTTAAACTTATCTTGTTCCTTTGATTGGTCCGTCGAAGAATTGATATATAGAACCACGTCCTTTAGTGACTAGAGGGGGAGACAGATCATTATTGTTATTGAAAATTGGTCCAAAGACTTTACATTTTCTCGTTATATTAACTCTGCTGTTTGAGAGAAAACCTTTACGTAAGACTTTATGTTGGTTTAATACAAAGCACGCGTTCTATTTACCCTTCCGCAATTATGAATTAGCCCAAAGAAGCATTTCACTCGAGCGCTAAGGGCCCGGCTCACGGTGGAATTACTTCGCTCTTTGTATTCTAATATTTATTTACTCGTTGTGTGGAGTTCGTTTAATGTTTGAATTGGTTTATTGTTGATCGGATCAAATACGAGTCACTTCGTTGTTTCGTTTCTTTACCATAAGCATAATTGTTTGTTCTATTACTTCGTTGTTATCATAAAAAGCTTTATCGACTCATATCATCGATTTGAATTGTTGTTCCTTTAGTTTATAATCTTTGTTATAATTGATGATTGCATGGTGAGAAGTCTGTCGATAGAGTTGAAGCATAAGAATTTAGTGCTTTGAATATGTTAGAATTGTAATTGATGTTCAATTCCCATTCCCCGTTCCATTTACGTACGTTATAGTTACACGTTGTTGTTCCTTTTCGTGATTGCGTTTTGTTTAAGTTGCTTTCATTGAATTTGCTTTCGTTTGATTGTTTTAAAGATCTCAAAGCTCGTAGAGGATAGAGGCTTTAGCTTCCAAATTCCCAGATTGGTCATCTTGCATCGATTTCTAAGGGAAAGAGTTACTTCTACTCGCATCCTCGATCGAAGTTCAGCAAAGATTGAAGTAGTTTAATCTTTCTATTCATGCCACCGTAATTAGGTTTCTTTTCGAGCATTGGTTACTTTTGTTCTTGTTGATTTTTATTCTACATCTTCACAGCAATGCTCTTAGACAATTGCAAGCCTCGCCGCAGTACACTCTTGGAATAAAAATACGCTCCCTGGATTGATAATTAATGTGAGGTAATTATGTGTTCAAAAGATACCTTTTTATGACTCGACTGAAACTCTCGTTGTGCGGTGGCGAGGGTACACGCAGCCTGTAATATCCCAAAATAGGGAATTTCTACAACAATAAGAATATCTTAAGGTATTCTAAAGTTGGATATCCAGCAATACTTGAACACAATAATGCAATGTTGTGTCAATTTACTTATTAGATCAGAGTAGGAGCATATCAGCAAAACTATGTCTCCATATGTTATCTACAAGTGGGGGAAAGCAGTGATTTGGACCATAAAAATTCTATTTCCAGAAAATAATGTTGTAACTGTGAGAAATGGGACTTGGATCCCTTATTTCATGCAGTATACATCTCACATATAGATTGGGAGCTGAAACAAATCATTCTAACTAAATTAAACAAATCTCTCAGTTCTTATATGGCTGAAAAACACTGAAAACCCATAACTTAGCTTATACAGAAAACTCTGAAGCAAGAACAACGTAATTAAAAAAGGGTTTCTGTAGAAATATGTTGTAGACAACAAATCTAGATTTTATTTAGCCAAATCACAGAGAAAAACAGAGATCTAGCCTCTCTTATACAATGTAAAGATAACCGGCAAGGGTTTCTTGGAAGCTCAAGTACAAAAGGAATAGATCTGAATATTCAGCAGCAAAATAACGTAGTCCCCTACAAAATTACATGAACATAGCTAAATAAATTACAACAGGGATTAGAATCCCTTTTTCTAGCTTTCCAGGGGAAGGGTTGGCCCTTGCCCAAGGAAACTAGCCCAAAATCAAGGTATCAAACCTTGTTGCAGCTGCTCTCTGAAAAATGACGCAGTTCCTGCAAGGGACTGCACTGTAAAAGTGAAAAGATGCTTTGGCCCAGTGCCAAGATGTGAAATTATTCACGGGAGTCTACCTTGCTGATCCTCCAATGGATAGGCAAGCTCTCCACTGAAAAACAAGCCTAGAAATGGCTCAAAGAGATCCTCCTTTGCTGCACCCTGCAACACAACCCAGCTCTAAACAGAAACTGCGTTTTAGCTGAAGGAGGTAGCTTGGCCAAAATTCCAGAATTAGGAAATGTAGCTCAAGAACCTCTCCTTCCCTGATGAAGAGGTATGGATTCCCGACCGGGAACACCCTTATGCTAAACAGCATTGCAACCCTGCTAAACAGCAAGAGGAAGCAAAGTCTCAACAGACCAAAGCAAATAATAATCCAAGCATCCATACAATGGTTGTCCTCTTCTCCATATATGGCAAGTGCTTCTCTCCACAATGGGTCCCATCCATAGGTGCCAGCTAGCCCATGCAAGTTGTCCTCCATTAAAACTGCGCAGTGCATCATGGAGATACAATGTATCTAGACAGTGCATGTGGACTTGGTCAAATATGACTGAATCAACATGATCTAATCATGTTCACACCTGTATGAGCTCAATCCAGCTGCTTATTCTTCCCCTTTTCACATGAGGAATGTTATTTTTCCTTCTAAAGAGGTTAGTGGGCCTCCCTACCCATTTTATTCATCTAATGCTAACTATAATATTCCTTTTAGCTTGAGGCTAAAATTTGGGAACATTACAGTCCTCCCCTCCAAAATGTTGCTTGTCCTCAAGCAACTGTATAGAGAGAGAAAAATTCCTCCCCTTCTCCTCTTGTGGCCTCCTCATCAATAGTCCCCACCACTGCTCAAGACAATCTGCAACAAATATTCCCTCCAATGTCTCCTCCCAAAGATGCATGAACAAATGGCTTATATCATGAAAAGGTGCAAGGTGTAAGTGGAAACCTTCTCACTGTCTCATGGCCTCCTCAAGGTAGGAGTGATGATACACATGGGAAATCTCATTCCATGCTATCATCTAAATGAAATGAGCCATTCTAGGTAGCTCATCAAAGAAATCTGCAACCCCGGTTTTATGCAATGTGTTGGGGCTGAATGGAGAGTTTATATTTTCCCATCCAAGTAGTTTCTCTCTTCATTTATGGTAAGTATGGGGGGGTTGCTGATATTGGGCTGCAATGTCATGGCCTTAAAAAATGGCCCAAGCTACCCCACAAGATAAGTCAACCATGAAGTGCCTCCTCCAAGAACGCAAGTTCTCCCAAGGGCTCCTCCTATATGAAGGAAAGAGGTGTGTTGTGGCAATCATGGTGTGCCCATTGTTTCTCCTGAAACATACAACATGTAGAATAGGGAGAATCATACTCCCAATGGGAATCTCCATCTCAAATCCCACTCTCCAAACAAAGCTTCCCATGATTATAAGCATATCAGCAATATATGGAAGAAAAATACTATGAAAACAAGCTGCCAAATGACAACCGGAGAGTGAATCATAGTTCCACACAAGGAACCAGCGCAGCGCATTCCATGCCTGCCTCAAAACAAAAAATAACAAGTGCTTTACCAGCCACTTTTTTGTTGCCACATTCATCTCATAAGATGGAAACATGAAGATACAATGTGGTGTCAATGGTGCACACCAAGAATCATGTGGCTTCCCCCACAAACCACCAATAAGGTAGCCAAAATCAATGCTACAATTAGCTACAAGTACATCATCATACAATATGCAAGAAGGGATAATTTTTCTTGATACATCATGCTGCTCAAACAAGGAAAATAAGTACAATAAAAATTGTGAAATTATACCTCCTCCATCATGTACTTGAGATCTTGAGTTGAAACGGCTCAACTGGAATCTTTCCCTCACCTCCAATGAGTAGGGAAGTGGTTGTGACCTCCTATCTATCACCATCCGGGCTATGAATCTCTCCATATGCTGTAATATTTCATGCTGGATGCCCTCCCAAGTGAACTCCTCTGTAAAAGAAAGATATGCATCATAATGAATGGAAAGGAATTCCTCATGTGCTGCATGTAACAGCTTCTCTTTGAGGCTAGAAGCTCTAGTCAAGAAGACTCTGCCATAAGAATAGATGACCATGTCATCCACCATATATCTGTCATCTACATCAGGGTCATCAAGAATCATGCAAGCACCAAGATCCTTGGAGTACTCTACCAAGAGTTGAGACCTCCAATAGGGATCAATCCTCCCAAGAGACAGCATCGGTGATCTGGCATGTGAAGCTCTCCTCATGTTGTTGCCTACTACTTTGACATCACCCATGCCAAAGTCTTCCTCCAAACTCTTCACCTCTCCAAAATCTAAGAGTGGTGAACCCAAAGACAAGATGTCTCTCATCAACTCTAGATCTGGTGGCCTCCCAGGTGGAATGCCTCCATGTAGTGAGACATCAAAATCTGAAGTGGATTGTATATATGAGTGGACTGAGTTGTCCGTCTCTTCACTGCGCAGTGCAGTCCCCTCCTTATGTGCAGAAACCTCCCGAAATAGATAAGGGTGAATTTTCATCATCCCTCGATGCTGATCCTTCACCTCTTCTTCCATGTATGAGAATGCCTCATCCTCAATGAGAGACCCTTGATCTTGGTCATCCCTTGAAGGAGAAGACTCCATGTCTTAACAAATAGAAGAGGTATCTTCAAGAAATGGGGATCTTGCCCTTGGAAAACTATCATGCATGTTTTTATCCCCTTTAAAACTATGGAGTGGAGTTGATTCAATAGTTCTCTCCAACTCATGCAAAGTATTTGAGTTTCTGTTTTTAACAAATAATGGTTCACAATGTTCTTTATCAAATCTCCTCACCAATTCTTTAGTGAACTCAACATAAGTTTCTACATTTGCATGACAAAATGAAGTAGAATCATTAAACCACCAATCATGGGCCATACCTTTGAGGTGCAGCGCTGCTACTCTGATAGCCTCCTTCTCTGAAACTTGGTGTAGCTGAAAATAGGAATCTAGCTCTTCTACCCAAGCTTTTGTTGTGCACTCTGCTCATCCATCAAAGTGAGATAGGAAGATCCTACCTCTCTTGCTTCTTTTGTGGCTGCTAGATCTTGCCTCCTTGAGTTTGCAAAACCTTGGAAGTTTAAGTGCTCTTTGAATCTCCATGATTGAGATTCATACTCCTGAAGATAGTCACTCAAGATCTACTCCCTTGGTGCACCTTCTTCCTTCATCCCTCTTGCAGTAAATGTGGGCAATAGACTGAGTTGTGGATCTGCATGTGTCGCTGAATGCTCAAACCCATCATAAGAATAGCTAGGGCTTGCTTCAAGCCCTCTCAGAAATCTTCTACACGCCTCCCCTTTCATCTCCTTGAGATCTTCTTTGATATTCTTCATAGCTTGGAAAAGAAGCAGGGAGACCCTCTCTTCCTTCATTCCTCCAAATAATGGAGTCATGCTTCTGTTTCTTCTGCACAACTTCTCTTTATGAGAAGCTTCTCCTCTTAATGGCATAATGTCTTGGATGCATAGGCTGAGCCAAGATTATGCTCTGATACCACTGTAATATCCCAAAATAGGGAATTTCTACAACAATAAGAATATCTTAAGAAATTCTAAAGTTGGAGATCCAGCAATACTTGAACACAATAATGCAATGTTGTGTCAATTTACTTATTAGATCAGATTAGGAGCATATCAGCAAAACTATGTCTCCATATGTTATCTCCAAGTGGGGGAAAGCAGTGATCTGGACCATAAAAACGCTATTTCCAAAAAATAACGTTGTAACTGTGAGAAATGGGACTTGGATCCCTTAGTTCATGCAGTATACATCTCACATATAGAATGGGAGCTAAAACAAATCATTCTAACTAAGTTAAACAGATCTCCCGGTTCTTGTATGGCTGAAAAACACCGAAAACCCATAACTTAGCTTATACAGAAAAATCTGAAGCAAGAACAGCGTAATTACAAAAGGGTTTATGTAGAAATATGTTTTAGACAACAGATCTATAATTTATCTAGCCAAAGTACAGAGAAAAACAGAGATCTAGCCTCTTTTATACAATGTAAAGATAACCCGACAAGGGTTTCTTGGAAGCTCAAGTACAAAAGGAATAGAACTGAATATTCAGCAGCAAAATAACGCAGTCCCCTACAACATTACATGAACATAGCTGAATAAATTACAACAGGGATTAGAATTCCTCTTTCTAGCTTTCCGGGGGAAGGGTTGGCCCTTGCCCAAGGAAACTAGCCCAAAATCAAGGTATCAAACCTTACTGCAACTGCTCTCTAAAAAATGACGCAGTTCCTGCAAGGGGTTGCACTGTAAAGTGAAGAGATGCTTTGGCCCAGTGCCAAGATTTTAAATTGTGCCCGGGAGCCTCCCTTGCTGATCCTCCAATGGATAGGCAAGCTCTCCACTGAAAAACAAGCCCAGAAATGGCTCAAAGAGATCCTCCTTTGCTCCACCCTACAACACAACCCAACTCTAAACAGAAACTGTGTTGTAGCTGAAGGAGGTAGCTTGGCCAAAATTCCAGAATGAGGAAATGTAGCTCAAGAACCTCTCCTTCCCTGAGGAAGAGGTAGGGATTCCCAACCGGGAACACCCTTGTGCTAAACAGCACTGCAACCCTGCTAAACAACAAGAGGAAGAAAAGTATCAACAGACCAAAGAAAATAATAATCCAAGCATCCATACAATGGTTGTCCTCTTCTCCATATATATCAAGTGCTCCTCTCCACAATGGGTCCCATCCATAGGTGCCACCTAGCCCATGCAAGTTGTCCTCCATTAAAACTGCGCAGTCCATCATGGAGATACAATGTATCTAGGCAGCGCATGTGGACTTGGTCAAATGTGACTAAATCAACATGATCCAATCATGTTCACACCTGTATGAGCTCAATCCAACTGCTTATTCTTCCCCTTTTCACATGAGGAATGTTATTTTTCCTTCTAAAGAGGTTAATGGGCCTCCCTACCCATTTTATTCATCTAATGCTAACTATAATATTCCTTTTATCTTGAGGCTAAAATTTGGGAACATTACACAGCCTGTACCTTGGTTACCTCAGCCGTATGTTCTACAATGGTCTGCTCCACTGTGTTGAACCGCTGGTGGACCTGATGGTCACTGTGTTGAATTTCCTTAAATAATGAGCTATGTAGAACCTGCAGTGAATCATTTGGCAACCTTGCTAGATCCAGCTGGACCTCTGTGTAGGCCTGGACTTGCGCTCCCAAGTCGGGTGGACTTACTGTGAGAGTTGTGCCTGGTAGGGGACAGAGGCGGCTTTCTACTGCAACAAATGTCGTGCTGCTAGAGGCAGAGGCTGAGCGGGCCTGGACCAAACTGGTTTGCAGTGTGTCCATTTTCAGTTGTAAGGCTCGGAGCTCGGCCTGAAGCGATTCGACCGTGGCTTTCTGCTGCTCTTCCAGAGCCAGCCATTTGTCCTCTGAGGCCAAGGTGACCGCATCTGCAATTTGTTCCAAGTCACCTTCCGTGAGTGTAACCGTTTCATCATGTTATGTTCGCTGAGAGTGCTGCTTCTTTCGTGGCCCTTTAACGGCCTCACTTATTCACTTTGTTCCTCTGGGGGAGTCAGCACCTCCCGTCTCCTGGCCCTCTGTACCCAGATTTCGCTGCGACCCCTTTTGTGATGGCACTTCCGTACCCTTTTCCGCATTTTTATCTGGCTGCAAATCCTTCTGTGCGTCTACGTTCTTTCCAGTGTTCCTTTTCTGCTGCGAATCCCGCTGTGATCCTACGGTCCCTTCTTTCCCCATGCCTTTGCTTGATCCGCCAGTTCCTTTGGCTGTGGTAGTCGGGGTAACCTTTGTAGCACTCGCCCCTACGGTACCCATCGTACCAATTTTGAACCCAATCTTCCACTGCAAATACCACGTAGCAACGATCTGATTAATATCCTCGTCCGCAGCCATATAGGGGAGCGAGACCCAGGTTTATCCTTACGCGCTCTGATTTGGATGTTGTGCATGGTGATCTGAAATGCTGCGATGGTTTTTTATTTGTCGTACACTACTAGATACAAGCATGGTCCGGAATTGATGGCTGCTGCCAAGCTACTCTGAAAAAGGACCTAGAAGACCTAATTTTCCTCGATATGCTACGCATCCTTGGAATCCCACAAGTTTGCGTAGTGCGCTCCTTCGCACATGTCAGGAGTGAGCTCAGGGAGGACTGGTTTTTCCGATGCTTCCCATGCGACCAACACAATGAGCAGCAGCAACCATGAATAGAATAAAGGGTGGCCTTGATCCTGGGCTTCGCGGACATTTGCCAAAAATTCATTAAACAGATGTTGGGCCCAATTGAAGCAAACTCCTTTTTCGCACTGTCCTGTCAACTTAATGACATATGTGGGGACGGTGGCAGCGTGGCACTTGTGCATTAGCTTGCATGCTAGCAACAATGTACCCATCTGCATTCCTGGATCACTGATGGTACTGATCATGAACCCCCGAGTATTCCATAGTACATTGTAAGTCTCGCGCACGCTATCAACGATCTTCTGCTCATACTTCTTTCCCACCCGCAGCATCGGGTCAGGCCCTTCCATGGAGAGGCCAGTAATTCGGTGAATTAGCGCAGCATCAATAGGGATGCGGTCCCGGATCCACATGCTACCGACATGGACCAAGACGAGCAGCTGGCACACCAAGCGATCTGTAACATTGTAGTGGCCGAAATGTGGCATCCTTAGTAGGTTCAACAGCCTAGAACTAGCCAACCCGCACACCCAACGCATAGGGATGACCTGGACCCCGTCATCTTCCAGTATTCGTTCCAGGTAAAACTCAGGTGCCAGCTGGGGAAAGGCCTCATAGTTGGCCAAGTCATGATCGTTGAACTACACCTCATGAATCTTGCCAAAGGGTTCGCCAATAACGAGGATCTCGCTCGGGGTCAGCGGCATCTCCAGGTAGGTGACCAGACCATCAAGGTTATTTGGTGTGCGGGTCGAGGGCCTGCGAGGCCGAACAAATGGTGGCAACCAATTGATTAGTTGAGCGACCTGGGCCTGTTCCTGATCAGATAGAGGGCGGCCTGCTAGTTTCGGTGAGCCGACTGGGGCCTCCCCTCGCGGTGACTTCATATTGCGGGGAGACGTGCAGGGTTTTACCCCAACCCATTTTGCAGGCTTCCCTGACCCTTACGCTTTCTCTTTACCTTTATTTGCTGCTAGAGGGGGCGTGAAGATGAATGCTTCGGCTTCCGATTCGACCTCTACTACCTCCTCGTTCTCTCGCTCTGTTGAGGCTATCGTCTGTGAGGGCTCAGCAGGGTTGGTGGTCGTCATTTTGGCGCGGAAAATGAATCCCAACCCCGGATGGCTACTATCAGAGGGGGTAGGCTGCTCAGACATGAAAGAAGTACAGTAGGACAAAACTCTCTTAAGGCAGAATCCCACAGAGCACAAACAAGACAAAAGATACGAAACCCTCTTCCGACCTATCCTTCCCTTTTTATAACCGCAGAGAGCCACTAACGGTCGGGTGAACCTTAATTGAAGCTTACCATCAGATAAATGGTAAAAAATCTCCAGAAATCACTGTATTAAATGTCGGCTGCCCGCTCCTTCCAACGGTAAATTTATCTTTTTTCCTGATTTTACTATTCCAACGGCTATTTTCCACACCTCCTTTGCGCCTAGTGCACCCCTGCACTCCCATCGCACCTACTGCACTTTGAACAGACACCTATGCCTCCCGTGCACCCCTCCGGGCTTCCAAATTTTTGGTCGCTTCCTGCACGTACCCTGGTCATACTCATCGTCCTTGGTGGGCATATCATGCCCTATACAACTACTCCGGCCATATAGTCATTTTATCCGATACGGTTTGAGCCGGCTACCATTGACATAGCCTAGGAGCATATTGTCGCACAGAGTATTGAGCCTAACAGCTCCCCCATCCGTAATTTCCTCAATTGCGTAGGAACCAAGCCAGTGTTGTCGGAACTTCCCTGGGTGTTTTGCAAATTGGCTATCATATAAGAGGACCAATTCGCCTTCTGCGAATGTCTTTTGGCGAATATGTCGATCATGCCATGCCTTATCGTAGGCCTTCTAAACCTGCTGATGGAAATTAGCAATAAACCGATCTTCCTCCAAAGCCATAAGCTGTGCTAAATGCTCCTTCATGATGTCAGGTTCTGCCATGTTCGTAAAAGTTGCGATACGCAGACTAGGAAAAATATACTCCATCAGCATAATGGCCTCCTTGCCATAGACCATTCAGAATGGGGTTTTCCCTGTTAGCTTCTTGCAGGTCATCCAATAGGCCCAAAGAACCGATGGGATGCGCATGTCCCAATCAATGCGATCGGCGTTGCAGACCTTAGTCAGTGCTTGCTCCAAGATCTTATTAAAAGCTTCGACTGCTCCGTTTGCCTGTGGATAATACGAGGTGCTCTTCGCATGATGGATCTGGAACTCCCCAGTCAAAGCTTGTATTGTTTCATTAACAAAGTGCTTACCTCTATCGCTCATAAGGATCTTTGGACATCCAAATATGGTCAAAATCTGCTCAAAGATGAAGTGCGCAGTGGTATCTGCAGTATAATCCTTCACCACTTGTGTTTCGGCCCACCTGGTTACATAATCAGTGGCAGTAATTATGTAGCGTAAACCTGTCTTCTTCCCTAGTGGGTTGATTCGTCCCACAAAATCAATGGCCCATTTGTCAAAGGCTAGGGATAGCTACGCCCTTTTCACTGCATCACTGGCTACATTCTGCGCCATCCATACCGATCCTGCGACGAACCAAAACCGATCCATATCTTCATCTCCTACGCCCTTGAAGGTAGGTAGCTTCATGTGTGAGGCCATATCATCTTCTGATGGTGGAGGCGGTGAGTTCTTACCCCTATGAGGGTTCGACGGTGACGTAGACGGAGAGCTATGTGCAACAGAATTTCTTATTGGACTGTAGACAGATCGATCTCCTTCATGATTGGTTTTGTAGTATTTACCACTGCGCGTTGTACCCTCGCTTTGATCGGAGCTCATTCACTCCGCGTGACTACACAGGATGTTATTCTTCCACTTTTTCGCTATCAACCTTGTGCTATGATTCCTGAATTTGTTTTTCGAATCACTCCTCAATTTCTTTCTTCTCGGGTTTCCAATATTCTCTTGGCATTACCCGATCTCTCTCTCAAAATGCTCCCAGTCCCGGCAATGGAACCATTTGTTGGCTCAAGGGGTCTTGACCCAAGTTCAAAGATTAAGGTTTGCCAAAAAACCCCTATACTATTGGCTCTTTCGGTAGTGACCTGCTTGCACAGGCCAAAGTCTCACCCGAAGTAGTATGGGAGGGTGTTGGAACCAGGTTTCTGCACCCTGAGAGAGAGCAGGTAAGTCAAGCAGAGCTGTGTTCCCAGCTTATCAGCTTTGTATTTAACAGATCTAGTTACGGACTTATATCGCAAAGCTCATCTACTAACCACCTTCGCATCCACGTGTGTAACACCAATCTATCAATACAGTGACTATAATCGCAGTAATCAATAGATCATAGATTCATATAACAGGAACAAGGATATTCTCGCAGCTATAAAATAGATCTATTTGCATTTCGCTAATCAGTATAGTCCACAGTTACCAGAGTCATAGATTTAATCAACACCTTCGCATCATCAATATCACATGTAATATCATAAATGCACGAACAATAGATCATAGGAATACTCCGTATTATAACAAAGACAGATCCGCAGCAACGGATAACCCGCAGTAGATCCAACAATTCGCATCAACAGTAATACATAAACTCAAATAATGCAGAGATACTCTAACCAGATTCGCATATATTAGCATCCAAAACCCAATACAATCCAACACAGCCTGCGCACATAGCCAACAGGGTCCGCACATAGCAGGACTGAGGATCTCCGTGCACACAGCCAGCAGGAGTCCTTACCCTAGCAACCCAAACATATCTAACAATTCGCAACTATCATCAATCTCTATTCCTTCCTACCCATGACTCAAAAAGGTTCATCTATTTATACCGATTTATCCTATGCATCTAATGGTCCACAAACCGTGGTTTGTGGACTCTTGGTCTACCCTTGACCCGTTACATTACATTAGGGGCTTTGATCCACCCCAAAACCCCTGCGTTAGACTAAATATTACAAAAATACACAAAAATGGACACAATTCGCAGCTCTTAGGAGACCCTGTTCCAACAATGGGGAAGTATGTAAAGTCCACCTTTCATGATAAGGAGAACCGAGCTTCGGGGATCCTTGAGAGAGTTCACACAGATGTGTGTGGACCATTCTCGGTTGCTTCAACAGCGAAACATAAGTACTATGTAATCTTTGTTAATGACTTTTCTCGTAAATGTTCGATCTTCTTCATGTAGAAGAAAGATCAGACATTCTCTAAGTTCTGTGATTTTAAGGCATTGGTGGAGAAAGAGTCGAGGAAGCAAGTGAAGGCTCTTAGGAGCGACAATGTGGATAATACGTTTCTAACTAATTCAAGAACTTCTGCAGCAAAGAATGAATTCGAAGAGAACTCATAGCGCCTCATAACCCATAGCAGAATGGGGTCGCGGAGATGAAGAATAGAATGATCGTAGGTGCAGCACGAGCGATGTTGCATGATCAGGGCCTACCAATGCATTTATCGGTGGAAGCATGCAACACTGTGGTTTATGTGAAAAATCGTTGTCCTCATAGAGTACTTGGCATGAGTACACCTGAAGAGAATTTCATTAGTAAGAAACCTGATGTTTCACACTTTAAGATTTTTGGCTCATTTTTTTATGTGAATGTGACCAAGGACGCCAAGAAGAAGCTGTAACCGATAGCTGAGATCGAGATTTTTGTGGAGTACACAGAAATACATCATAATTATCGTGTGTATTTTCCAAACAGCAGAATGACTGTTGTGCGATGGGATATAAAAGTTGATGAGGGGAAAGCCATGTGGTTGTCCCTTGAGAGGGAGTTAGACTTTCATGCAGAGGAGGAACTATTGGTTCCCAAGGATGAGACTCAAGATGTGGATCAGCCATATATGAAGGATCATGGAGTGGAGGAAGCCACTCATGCAAAGCCATCCATCAGAAATGGCAGAAGGCGCACCACGGAAGCTGATATGCTGAGACTTGATGTTGCACAAAATGCAGGAGCCCCTACTTCACAACGTAGACAAAGACAGTCTCCTGAGTCATTTACTGGATACATGGCTCTTATGAGAAAATGTATTATGAGTGAACCATCTTCCTTTCAGGAAGCAGTGCAGCAACCAACTTGGGTTGATGCAATGGTGCAGGAGTATGACTCCATTGTCAAGAACAGTGCATGGGAGATAGACCCAAGATCAGTCAACAAATCAGTGGTTGGATCGAGATGGATCTACAAGGTAAAGAAAGCTGTTGATGGGAGTGTGGAGAAATACAAGGCCCGGGGATTCTCACAGATTGAGGGGATAGATTATGATGAGACCTTTGCACCTGTACTCTTCCATAAGATCCATCCTTGCACTCTCAGTGTAGATGGGATGGCGCATTTATCAAATGGATGTGAAAACTGTGTTTCTCAATGGGATCATTGAGGAAGAGGTGTACATAGAGCAGCCTGAAGGTTTTGAAATCTTCAACAGTGAGTCGCACGTGTGCTGTCTCAAAAGAGCGTTGTATGGGCTGAAGCAAGCACCTCATGCTTGGTACACTGGGATAGACAACTATTTCACCGGACTGGGCTTCACCAAAAGTGAAGCAGATGCAAACTTGTACCATATTGTGGTTGAGGTAAGCTATTGATCATTGTTATTTATGTTGATGATTTAATAATGATTGGTGATGAGCAGTTGATACACTCATGCAAGGAGGATCTTGCAAGGCAGTTTGAAATGAAGGACATGGGACTCCTTCATTATTTCCTTGGATTGGAAATATGGCAGTGGGATGGACAAATTTTTGTGTCTCAAAGCAAGTATGCAAAGGAGATATTGGGTAAGTTTAACATGGAGAGTTTCAAACCCATGGATACTCCTCTTCCAGGAAATTGGAGGAAAGAGGATGCTACTTCTAGAGAAGTAGTGGATGCTATTGTTTACAAACAGTTAGTGGGTTCGCTAATGTATCTAGTGAACACAAGACCGTACATTTGCTACACAGTTAACTCGCTGAGTCAAGCTATGGTTAAGCCTACCAAGCTCTTTTGGAAGGCGTGAAAGCATGTCCTAAGATACCTGAGGGGCACATCAGAGTATGGTCTATGGTACAGACAGACAGATGGAGTGAAGTTGCATGGCTTCACGGATGCAGATTGAGCCGGTAGTCCATCGGACAGAAAGAGCACATCAAGAGGGATCTTTAGCATTGGGTCGACAACAATTTCCTAGTACAGGAGGAAGCAACGATCTGTGGCACTCAGTTTAGCAGAAGCAGAATACATGGCAGCAATTCAAGCTCCATGTGAGGCTATCTGGATGAGAAAGATCTTGGCTGGTTTGTTTGGTTCTCAGATGGATCCGATAGTGATTCATTGTGATAATCGGAGTTGCATTAAACTCTCGATTAATCTTGTGTTTCATGATAGGTCCAAGCATATAGATATATGGTACCATCATCTCAGAGATTGTGTGCAGAGAAGAATCATGTTGCTACAGTACGTTCCCACGGAAGATTAGGATGCAGATATTCTAATGAAGGCACTCACCAGGAGAAAATTCGAATACCATAGAGACAAGATCGAGGTGAAGGATAATCTATTTCTTATTGAGAGGGAGCGTTGAGATTCAACAAGAAGATTCAGCACCAACGCCTAGTGCATTAAGCACCCAAACTAGGGTGGGGCCCATAGTGCTATTTTTGGGTGCATGTCTATTTTTATTATCCCTTAATTTAGATGGACATTAAATTGTAATATATTCTCAATGTGGACTTGAATGAGTTAACTGAAAGTGGAAAACTCAGTTAGCTAGTGGATTTCGAGTTAGAGGTTAGTTGGTGGGACATGCAGAGTAATTCTAGTTGTAACATATTTCGAACTGCAGTGGTGCATTAGTTAATGCAAGTTGTAAATAGTTTTCAGTTAAGTGAGTTAAACTCAGTTATGCTAGTTGTAACTGAAGATACAAGTAGTGAGAGATCAAGTGTATTAAATATTAATTAATTCACATGCAGTGATCTCACATGCAACTGAAGATTTACTATTATTAGTTGCATGCATGTAAGATCCAGTGGAGACCCAATTGAGTTCTAGGTGAAAGGGAAGTTGACTATCAGTTGTGACATTATTGGCTTGCACACATGCAGCCAACCACCCATTGGAGTGCCCATGATGCTTGCACAATCAAGGCAGGCAATAATTCCTATATTTTAGGTATCTTGACCATCAAGGATTTCGCAAGCAAGGCAGGTTGTTAGGAGGTTGGAAATTGGCTAAGTATTGGTCAGTTTTCTGTGAGGACAGTGTGAGATAGATAGTTGAATGTCGGGGGCTCTTGTGAGAAGAGAAAGACATTGCATTTGTTTCATGATCTATGCTTAATATACAATAGAACATAGTAGGGTTTTTAGTTGTAAGCTTTCCCCGGGAAATTATCTGTGTTGTATGTGATTTGATTCTTCTTCATGTTCATGTGATTAGCGATTTTGTTTTTAATTCCGCAAAATATTTGTAGAAGTGATTCAGTATTTAACTTTAGCACATTGTTAGATCGGGTGAATCCAAGATATACATACTTGTTGTATAATTTCTACAAAACCAATTTTGTTTTATTTTTCTGATTTTGTATAAAAATATGTGGCCTACAGGTAATAAAAAGAGAAATAGAGTTAGAGTGTGAAATGAGGTGAGAAAGGACTAGTTAGCAGGTTTCTTGGATATAAACCAATTTTATTTTTTTTGCTCTGATTTTGTATAAAAATATGTAGCCTACGGATAATAAAAGGAGAAGTAGAGGTAGAGTGTAAAGTGAGGGGAGAAAGGACAAGGCTACTTGCCAATACCATATATCAGGCCAAGTATAATGTATATTTGAATTGATTAATGAATAGAACCTTTATGTGTGTTTGGGATTCGAAATATGTATGTCTATGTGTTGATGTAAATGAATGTCTATGCACGAGGGTAAGGTTAATCTCACTAATCAAGCGCTTGTGTAATTTGGAAATAATTGCGAGCGAGGGTAAGTTCAAGTCATTGCTAGACAATGTGGTGATTTTGATCCAGTGTTGAAAGGATTTCAATACTGATCTGGGTATGAAGGATATCGAATGTTGAGAACGATCGACTGGGCCAGATTTTGAGAGATTATGCCTTCAAGTTCAAATCTTGCATCTGCGAGAATGTAGAGGAAATGTCTAATTGATGAAGGAGATCACTCGATAGTAAACGTTTTATGACCAAGTACAAGGTCAATTTCATGGAGGATAACCTTATTCCTAGCGCATAAGGTAATCTTGTTCACTTACAGTGTCAAGAAAACCATTGAATTGTAGTAAAGCGACTAAGTTTTAAACGGGATCGAAACACTTAAAAGCGAAATTATAAAACGAGTTTTCTTTAATGCTACTTTTTAAAAAGTTGGTTGATTTATTTTTTAGATCTAATTTGTCTAAAATCTATCAAGAATTCATTAAAATCACAAGTTTTATGGGTAAACTTTGTACAATCGAAGTGCAAAAAATTTCATGGTGCTGAATCCATGTATACAGTCAAAAAATCGATTTAAATAACATAAATCAAATTTTTACCTCAATTTTATCAACAAAATTCCGGGGAAAAAAATCTACTAAAAACATAAAAGAAAAACATTAAAAACAAAATGATGAAACACTTTTTAAGATGGGACCAATTTGGGCTTTCGACCCCTTTTAGAATTGCAAGTGGAGAAATTCCTCGAACTTCTGAATACTGCAGACTAGGCCTTTGGGCTTCTAACAAATTTGGGATTGGGAAAGAGACCGAGCCCCCGAACGAAGTGCGGAGCCCAACATTCTGGCCGCAGCAAGAGTTGTACTGGCGAATTCATTTGGGATCCCGAATAACTTCAGGCTGCCTAGCACCACGAACAGGTTGCATGGGCTCCCTTGGAAAAATAAAGTGTTTTTTGTGTTTTTTGTGTTTTTTAGCGCTTTATAAAAGTTCATGAATTACATTGGATTTATATTATATTAAAGTTTTAAACATTTATAAGTGGGATCTCAGCTTGGATATAACGTGGGTTTTAACTTGTACCCCGAACTTTGGATTTTGGGCACGAAATGAAGAAATAGAGTGGAGCAGGGTGCTGAGAAAAAGACAAAATTGGGCATCAGTGATTGAGAGCGTCGAAGTCATCGGCAATATCAGTATGGTATCATAGCAGATTAAAATTGGTCACTTAAATGTTGCAGACATCAACAGTTTGACAGAAGATACCAGCAAGTTGTTATAATATTGAAGGAAAAGATTGCAGTGATGTTTGAAAGTTGTAGGTAAAATATTTTTTATATTTTGACTTGATTTGGACAAAGAAATACATAGTGGATATGTTCTTGAGGAATTTTTCTCTTAAGGGATAGAGCACAGAGATCAGTAGTAGCAGGATAATTGCAGATAGAGAATAGTTCCAACAATGAAGTAAAGGCCTTGTTACATTGGAAGTCTTGCAGGTTGAAGACTATCCCAGCAGCGGAACAAAGAAGGAATATTGAAAGACAAGATCATGGAGCAAATCTTACAAGTAATGAAATTGATGGTTGAAGTTAATTTTGGTTAAGAAGCATTTATGATTGCAAGTAGCAGCTGAGAAGGTATTGTGGCAGAGAATTACAGCTACAGAGTTGTTATAGAGGAACCGAGGACAAGTGAATTTCTCAAGTGAAGAAAAGTGTGGCAAAAATCCTTTGCAACAGAGGTTGCATAGCAGAGAACGAAGAACAATTTCCAACTGAGGTTGGGTAGAAGTTGTCAAGATAACTACATAGTTGCAAGTGTGGATAGAGTTGTTTGAAGAAAGATTAGGGGAAGCTCTTAAGAGAAGGTGAGAAAATTACAAAATCCTAGAAGAGTAGAGGAAGCTTAAGAGGTTCTAGAGGAGAGAACCTAGAAGGTACCACATAACCAAGTTTAGGGAAAGCTTAGTGAGGTATTGGATAACAGGTACAGAGGCTTGCTATAAAGAGAGGATTGGTTGCAGCTCAAAGTAAGTATGGGGAAGGTTACAAATGAAGAGATGAATATGACTAGAGGCAAGCAGATGAAGGAAGAAAGCCACAACAAAACGAGGGAAAATGCGAAGGAAGTTTGAAAACATAAGATGAGTCAAGAAGAATTTGGCAAAGAGATGATTGAGTTGAAGGAACAACTTAGCATAATAGCAATGTTGATACAACAAAGTGGAAAAATTCAAAGAAATGGATGGAAATTGAATAAAAAGCTGAAGTGGTATGTTAAGCAAGAGTATGTAAGGAAGCTGAGGCATAGAATGAATGTCTTGATTAAGAGGGAGAGAAAACTCAAAGCAACTGAGTATGAACATAGGTTTTTGGAAGAGGAAGAAGTAGTTCACATCTGTAAACCATAGCAGGGAATCATGCTTGGAGAAGACGAGAATGTTGATCAGAGATATATTAAGAATCTCTTGGAATGTTTGGATCATCATAAGGAATAGAAGCTAGAAACATCAACGGGGATCAAAGAATCACATGTTTTTCAAAGTAATGAGTTAAGTGAATGTGGGTTATGTAGAAGGACAATTCTTAAAAATTGTGCCAAAAGAAGAAGAAATCCAAGAAATGTTGAGTTATGCTTATGAAGAAGAACGAGGGGTAGTAATTTTAAAGATGGATAGTCTCAAGGGGTTGTTATAGAAGAAGAAGGTTCAACATTGTTTCATGAAGACAGTATTGAAGAAGTTGAAGATGAAACTTTACAGGTTTATGAAAATGAACCCGAAGGTATAATTGGTTGGTTTCATTTTCTCTTGCTGAATGTTTATCTAATTCTTTTTGAAGGAATTTTACCAAAGATTCCAAACAAACGTAAATTGGGAAAGATGAAGATACATGTTTCGCAGATTGGTGAAGATAGTGAAGGAGAAGTTGATAAGGAGAACCCAACTCAAGGCATTTCAGCTAGTCCAAAGAAGGCTATGAAGAATCAAGGATAGGAAGACGTCCAAGAGTCTGTCATGGGGAAGGAGGAGACATCATTGTCTCATAGAACCGAGAAAAGAAGAAGGTTGACTTATGAAGATAGTCTTGAAGAAGGTTATGCAGAGCAAGCAGTTATTTTATGGAATAGTAATAACGTTGTCAAGCCAAGCCAGGAAGTTGCGGGAGATGAACTAAAATTTCAAGGAGATCCCATATACATGAGGGGATATAAAACTACACATTTTCCAAGGATAGTCGGAAAGAATAGCGAGGTATAACTAGAAATGAGAATTCTGAGGATGACACCAAGAGGATTGGACAACAGGTACATTGAACAAGGAAAGCATATGCCTTGGAGATTTGTGAACAAAAGTGGGAGAGAAGACTTACAACTCTTCCAGAGGCTATTGTAGAAGAAAAGGAGGACTGCAAAGGATGTAAAGTTGTAGGGTATAAAAAAAAATTTGTTGTCAAGTAAAAGAGGAAGTGAAGACCAAAGAATTTCGTGGGAATGTGCAAAAGTTGATAATGCAATTGGGTACAGCATGTTGCTGCAAAATCTAATAGGCCTTGGACAGGGAAACCCAAAAAGGTGTAAACTAGACCAAGAAGCAACAATGGGATAGTTCTTCACTCTCACAACAACCAAAATTTACGGACTTTCACTGACGGGAGGAGTCTCAATAGGAAAGATATCACTTATAATAGGTATTCTAGGGTTAATGGTGAAATGATCTCATTAGGAGCTTTTCAAGAAAGACATAATTTAGGCTCAAGGCTCCACAAGGAAGCAATTTGATTTTTATAAAAAGACCTAGAAATGAGGGCATACGACCTAGGGTTTGATAAATTTGACAAGAGACTGAGAAACTCAAGGTCAAGACTAGGAGAAAATGTTTCTTATAATGTATGTTAGTTGTGCCAAGGCTCATGAAAACTTCAACGAAGCCGTTAAGTTGAAGGAAGAAAAACTAGGGTTTCCCTCTTAGGTAAACAACTAGGGAAAGGAAATTTATGGATGAAATTGAAGTGGATGCGCACCAAAAAGATATATTTAGTGGCAAATACTATCCTCTTGATATTTGGGCTCTCCAAACACCAAAAGTTCTTTTGCGTAGGGATTCGCACCAAGCACTAGTTTCCTAACTTAGCCTTGAAAGAGCCAAGTAGGAGAGAAAATTGATAAAATTTAGATGTGATCACCAACCAAATGGACCAATCCCTTTTTCCATGGGACTATGGAGTCCTTAATGTGTTAGATAAATCAAAGAGCTTATAAGGAGGCCAAAATTTTGATGCTCTAGCAAGCATAATTCTAACAATTACTCATGTAATGGAACATGGACTTTTCATGGGAGAGATACCAAGAATTCACCACTAAGGACATTCATTTACACATTATTTATGAGTAGCGTATGTAATAGATCATCTAGATTGGCATTCAATGGATATTCAACAAATTAGGGCACAATTGAAATTACTAGAGTCAATAAAATTCCGTACATTAGACATGTAAGAGATAAATTTTCAACATCTAGATACAATTACAAAATAACATGCAAAGAATCCATTCCAATCATCCAAAGAATAGCTCCAAATGATGGACAAATCAGCTCCAAATGTCAAAGTGCATCAAGATTACTCCAAATCTTCCACAAGAGAAAAGTGTGAATTACTCAAGAGGGTTGAAATTCCAAGTGATGAGATGATGAGAGATGAAATGAAATGATCTCTAATATATATGTGATCTACTAACTCCTATTTTAGCCTAGAAGCCCCTCAAATCATAAAATAATGGGAAAACTACAAGCAAGGTCGCAAGCCAAGGCTTGTATCTTTCAAAATAAAGCAATTATTCTCCACATTTGTGAGTCAAAGTGACATCAAGTTGACGTCATCCTAGTGGATTTCCCTTCCAGGTCCTACATTGGGATTCTCAAGTGTCATGACAAGTGTAGCGGGTCTCTAAAATCATAATCTAATAAAAACAGTGGCTCGGTACTATTGCAAACATACAGAGGCTCGGATTTGTGCAATCTTATCGTGAATAGTGGCTCAGTACCCATAACAGCAGCTTGGATTTGTCTTGGTTGTGGCTTAACTTCTTCGGATTTTTGTAGCTTGCAATCACCTTGGATTGTGACCTTTTTGTGGCTCAGGTATCTCTTGTTTTCCTGTACAATGTGATCAATTACTTGTACAGTGAGGTGCATAATTTTTGGTGCAACATGGTGCAAAAGTGTTGAAACAACATGGTACAATGGTGCAGGATGCTAAATTGATGGTGCAGCATCCGGACAAAGTACAGTGAACACTTTGGGCAGTGGAGCATCTTTGAAATTGAATATCAAAAGAAGATAAGAAGGATTGGTGTCCTTGGGGTAGGAGCCCCTAAACGCAAGGTTCGTGCCTTGGAATAGATAGTGTCGAAGCCCTAGAGGTCGGAGCCTCATCAAAGTCCATGTTGGTGCTTGACAACAGGTTGACGCTTGGATTATTGATGGGTTTGTACCCTCACACCTTATTGTACTCATTCATTTGAAAAAGGATTATAATCCTTCTTGTTTCGTAATAAGATTATCATTGTACATTTCTCTGATTGTAATTGTCAAAAATCTAACTGGCTAAAATAACAATTGAAAAGAAATATTGATTCACCCCCCTCTCAGTATTTCCAAAATTTTTCTTCCTGAATTTTACTCAAAATATACGTTATCTAATGTTCTTACTCATTTTCCCACAAGTTCTCCTAAAGAGGGTTCTATTATCTCACGATCTTTAGTACTGAAAATAACATTATGTCCTTGGTCATAAAATTGGATAATGCTCAGAGTGTTGATTTTTGGTAGCATCGAAAGTGCTCTAAGTCTCAAAATTTGTGGAGAGGCTTAGACACAAGTATTCCAAAGAACCCAGAAATCGTTTGTGGAAATTCCACTCGAAATGTATTTTATTAAAATAATTAACTATTTTAATGGGGGGCCTAAGTCTAAACTTAGGGAAATTAAATAATTAAAGCGTATTAATAAGACAGAGTGTAAATCTTCTAGAGAACATCGATCAATTCAAGATTATAATCTTAGTCGTTGATTAGAGATCTAATCTCAATCATTGATGTCTCAACGATATGACTATAAAGAAAGACTTGAGGGTCATTTGGAAAACACACGTGCAGATACTCAGTTGCCCGAGTAAATCGATTTTCTCAGTGGCTGAAGTTCGGCAAGAGAAAATCGATCAAGAGGGAGAGTTGTAGGTGGAGGAGAGACCAAGAGGGTTCAGCATCAATCTGAGGTGCAGAAGCAGGTGACGTAATAAAAGGAAGAGACAACGCAGAGGTGGGAAAGGGACAACGCGGAAAGGTGACACAGTTATGCGCAGTACCCACGCAGAGCCAACACAATGGTGATGCAGGTTGGCTAGGAGGGTTCCTCCGAGGTCATGTCTCATCAGAAAATTTTTGTGAGAAATTTCTCCAGTGTTATCATAGAGAATTATCTTCATCACTGTTGATTGTAATTTGTACAAGAAGATTTTTGCTGAAGAATAATAGAAACCCTAATCTGTTGCACCGGTTTTCCCACACTGGGTTTTTCCGGAGAAAATTGTCCAAATATCTCTGTGTCATTTTTGTGCAATTTTTCTCAGTAATTGTATGGTGAAGATTGCAATTGAATTTATTACAAAATTTACTGAAGAGATTTATGTGAATAACTTATTTCTGAGTAATAAGTAGGAGAAATAATATCTGGCATTGCAATAGGATTTCAAAGTTGAAATTTTCACATGGTATCAAAGCAAGGTTGGACAAGAAAGAAGGGTCTACACTAAATGGAATTCATGGTTTGCTCCAGCAACAAAGTCGTATTCTTGAGGGCTTACATATTCCTTCTGCAGAAGCTGTCGGGAAAAGGAAAAGTACGAAGAAGATGGAAGATCATGATATATCAGATTTTGCCTCAAGGCTGGAAAGGAAATGTGTGTGTTTATATAGTGTTGCATCATCAGATGATTGGTATATTGATAGTGGGGCTTCAGCCCATATGACTGGAGTAAGAGATCATTTCTCCAACTATCAAGAAGAACGGATGGACTTCCAAATTACCATGGGAAACAAGACAAAGTGTACCCCTGTGGGAAGAGGGACTATAGCATTTCAGACAAAAGCAGGAGACAGTCTCCGAGCCACAAATGTGTTGAATGTGCCTGGATTGGGAATGAACTTACTTTCAATGTCTCAAATGCAGGGCAAGGGATATGATGTATACTTCATTGGGCAAGGGATATGATTGTCAAGCATCCAAACTGGAAGAAGAAGGCCCAAATTGGAACTCGAGGCAATGGACTATACAAGTTGCAGCTCGAGTCTCCAATGACACCAGTAGGCAACAATATAAGTGGCAAAACATATCTGAATGAGCTATGGCACAGACAAATGGGGCATCTACATCACGGAGCTCTGAGAATGCTTAGAGAAACTATTAGAGGAGCTCCAATCCTAAGCACCAAGCATGATGACGTTACTAGGGAAGTACGCTAAAGCAGCATATTCCAGAAGCAACAATAGGGCGAAGAGTGTATTGGGTCGAATACATTCAGATATCTGCGGACCAATATCCACTAGAGCTCTTGGTGGTGGCGAATATTTTGTCACCTTCATTGATGACCATTCCAGGAAGACTTTGAATTACTTCTTAAAGACCAAAGATGACGTCTTTGATCGGTTCAGAGCATTTAAGGCTCTGGTAGAAAATCTGACAGGGAAGAAAATCTAAGTATTGTGTTCAGATAACGGTGATGAATATACTGAAAAGGAATTCACATATTTCTATGCAAAGGAAGGCATCAGAAGAGCATGGACAGTTGCTTATAATCTGGAGCAGAATGGAGATGCAGAAAGGAAGAATAGGACTATTGTTGGGCAGCAAAGGAAATTTTGTATGACCATGATCTTCCTAAATTCCTAAGGGCAAAAGCATGCAACACGGCTGTATATATCTAGAATAGGACTCCTCACAGAGCATTGGGCAAGAAAACACCCGAGAGTGTCTTCACAGGGATGAAGTCGGAGGTAAGCCACTTCAGGGTTTTGAAGCACCTTTACCGTATCCTTACTGCCCATTGTGATGTAAAATCCTTCTTCTGGCTGTTAGGTTGATTACGAAGAAGTTGGCTATGATACCAATTGTTGGGAATCACGATTGTCATTAGACCAAAGCCCACAGATGTTAGTCAATGATCGCATCGCCAGAGATAAGGATCCACGAGAGGCGGTTAGTCTGTGTCGTGAAACTCATGGAAAGAATTGATTTATCCAATGTCCAACAATCTCCCCCCCAACGCGAGTTGGGTGTGTATCGAACTCGTGACCTACACTCTGATTCCAATTGTTGGAAATACTAAGGGGGGTGAATCAATATTTCTTTCAATTAATTAAGATTATAAAATTATTTTATTAACAAGAAGTTGAGAACACCAATCCTCTATTACAATGAGTCTGGCTCCAACCTTTTACAAAATTTCCAAGACTCCAATCTTGGATGAAGACTCCAATCCTCAATAATTTAGGCTCCAACCTTTTTAGAAAGTTTTCCAAGCACTAACTTGATAAAAATCGTACGCCAATCCCACCAAGCTCCAACTTGGTCAAAAAAATGATTCAACAACTTACTTCACCAGTGACAAAGATTTTTACTCCAACAAAGCTTCCTTCATAATGTATTGTTCCAAGGTGCACAAGAAAATTCTACAGTCTGCTCCAATCAATTTTTTGGTCTGCACAGGTTTTCATATTAAAGCTTCCACGGGTCCGAGAGTTCTATAAGCCAGGTGATTGTTGTTAACATGTTTGCTCTTTCAAAAATCACTTAGTCTCCCTATCTGAGATCTGCAGTTCGAAAGAGGGAGTCAAAATCAATTTCAAAAGGTGTCTTTGTAGCTCTTGTCTGAATTGTAGTCTTTCACTGATCCACATAAAAGTGTCACTACAGATCCGCAATTATCCTTAGAAATATTCCTCCAGAGGTATGCAATCAGTAGTCCGAAGTTTTCACATGTCTTCATTAACAAGCGTAAAGGATTATCATTGAGGGAACATCACAAGTTTGAGCAACATCTATCACAAGACGGAGATTTTATGTCTGTGGTCTGAGTCTGTTATTATAGGTCTACGTTTATCACAGCATCACGAGTAGAGAGCATCAGCATCACTGGTTCGAGAGACAAAAAATTATAAGTCAAAACTGTCACAGGTTTGCGTACAGGTTTTCGCAGAGGGGGAGTATCATCGATCCGAGAGTATTAGAGGGCATTGAAACTGTGTACCGTGAAGAACCCAGAAAACGCAGCTCCAAAAAATGCGAAATGCCACTACCTCGATCTTATCTTCAGGTTCACGAGTAATGAACCACTTCGTTTTCAAAGAGACGAACCATATTTATATGAGTTTTAACAAGGTGTAATCGACCCATGGAGGAGACAACGCTAAGAAATGCAACCAACAATATCATTAATGAAAAGTATGGGAAAGAATAAGAAAGGTTGATAATATGTATAATTTTGATGAGGAATAAGTTAAAAAGTATGGATTAGGAAATTTAGATATAGCTAGGGTTTTAATATGTGAATAAATTGGGAAAATCAAGAAAGGTAAATAAATGAGGAATAAGTTAGAAAATAGGGATTTAAGAATTTTGATATAGGTAGGGTATTTAATATAAGGAATTAGGATAAGGATTAGAGTTAGGGTTTGAGGTATGGACTTAGGTTTAGGGTTTCATGAAGAGTTAGTGTTTGAGGATTTATGGGTTAGGATTAGGTTTTGGGTTTTATGAAGAGTTAGGGTTTGAGGACTTATGGATTATGGTTAGGGTTAGAGATAGATTGGCATTAATGACAACTCTTAACAACTTGTTGGGAATCAAGATTATCGTTAGACCAAAACTCGCAGGTGTTAGTCAACGATTGCATCGTCAGAGATAAGGATCCACGAGAGGTGGTTAGTCTATGTCGCGAAAAACATGGGGAGCGTTGGTTTATCCAATGTCCAACAATCTCCCCCTCAACGCAAGTCAAGTGTATCGAACTCATGACCTACGCTCTAATACCACTTGTTGGGAATCATAATTGTCATTAGACCAAAACCTGCAGGTGTTAGTCAATGATCGCATTGCCAGAGATAAGGATCCGTGAGAGTTGGTTAGTCCATGTCGTGAAACACATGGGAAGTGTTGGTTTGTCCAATGTCCAACAAAGGACGAAAATCAAGGATAAGAAGAAAAGAAGCAAGATCAAAAATTTTGGACCTCTCTCTCTCTCTTGTGTTAGGGTTTCTAAATTTGTTGGGCAAGTCGAAGTTGTTGGGAAAGTCGAAATTGTTGGAAGTTGTTGGGAAAGTCGAAGTTGTTGGAATTTGTTGGGAAAATCAAGGTTGTTGGAAGTTGTTGGGCAGGTCGAAGTTGCTGGAAAATTTGTTGGGGTCAAAGTTGTTGCTGGAAGGTCAAAGTTTGTAGGTGTAAGTTGTGTAAGGAAATCTCATCAAGAAATAAGGTTGACTTGGTCATGGAGGGGTCTTTGTTAAGGGTCTTAGGTCTTGGAATTTTTCATTTGAGGATTCTATAAGAAGAGAATGATTCTTGTGGGTTTTCCTCTCAAGAGGAGAGGATTTAGCCCTGGTTAGCAGTCTACATTTTGTGTCCTCTTGTATCATTGATATTCATTGTTTGGTATTTGTTTGCTGATAGAAAACACAGCAATAATCAAGTTAAAGGAGAAGCTAATTAAGTTAAGTAAAAATACATCACAAGTAGTTATCAAAGTAGATAAATCACCTAATCTAGTTGCCCTAGATTTCTCAACATGGTATCAGAGCTAAGGTGACAATTCAAGAAGAGGCAGCTTGAAGATCACATCATTGAAGAAGGATACATAAGGGTCGAGCACAAGGAAATCATTAAAAGGGATTAAGAAGCATCAAGGAGGAGTACGCATCTCAAAAGATCACATCATCACAAGGAGAAGAATACCTCGAGGACCCTACCTCCACTCAAAGAAAAAAGGACAAGACATTTGAAGCATCTTGAAGTCTCCATATTCTACATTTCTACATCCCAAGGAAGCAAGAAGAAGCATTGCCATCATTATCAAAGAAATCAAGGTGATCTCCCTCTCTCTGAAGAAATGATCATATATCAAGCATATTTGAAGAAAGACATTTCTAGTAGAAGAAATATTTTCGTCCTCAAGGAAGAAAACATCATCAATCATCATCAAAATCAAGAAGGCATCAAGTTGAATACATCATCATCAAAGGAGAATATTCACTTGACAAGTAAGTATATTTATATTTATGTCTGAGTTTACTATCAAAATGACTTCATCTGCAAGGAAAGCAATAAATCGGTTGGGTCATCAAATTTCTTTGCATGGAAGAAGAGGATAGATTTGATCCTCATAGAGAATGAAGTTATTGAATATATCAAGGGTTCAATCTCCATACCATCTCAAGAACAAGCTAAAGCACTATCGAAGTATATGAAAGGGGAAATAAGGGCTCAAAGAATCCTCATAGAAGCAATAAAGGATTCAATCATCCCTTATGTAGCAAATATGGAGACATCGAAGGAAATCTATGAAAAGTTGGTAGAACTGTTTTCCATAAGCACTGCAGGAGAAGTTATATCATTGAGAACTGAATTATACAAAATGAAGGAATATAAGGATGAATGGATATCCTCATACCTTATGAGTGTGTCACAAATAAGAGATAAACTTCAAGAATTAGGAGAAATAATGTCCAATAAATAAATGACCACCATTGTGCTCAATGCACTACTTGATGAATGGGGCAACTTTGCATCAAGTATCTATGGGAAGAAGGAAGCAACTCCATTCAATGAACTTTGATCATTGTGTAAGAATGAAGAAATTAGGGAAAGAGTGATGTTGGATCAAATGAACAAGTTCAAGCATATGCTATCATGGCTAAGAGAAATGGAAAGTTTGGAAAATTTGACCTCAGAAAATATTTAAAAAAAAAAAAGTTCAATATGTCAAAGATATAATGTTATGAGTGTAATGAATATGGGCACTACAAAAGGAATTGTCCCAAAGTCAAGAAGAAAAACAGGAAGAGAAAGGAAAGAAATGAAGATCATATCACCGAAGAAGTAGAAGAACCTCAAAAGAAGAAATCAAAGGAGGAAGAAGTGAAAGATCTCTCCTATGACTGAGATAATATCCTTAGTTCTTTTCAGTTATAGATAGTAAGCATCACAAGTATGATAGGATGCATTATAGAAATATAGAGAATACATCATCATAGAAGCATGAAATGATAGCTTAAGTAGAAAGTCTACATGGTTATACCAGTCATCCTGATAGAAAGAAAGTAATTCATGGCATGTCCATTGAAAGGTTCATGTAATGAAAAATGTTTGTATACTCAGAGTTAAATACTCCAGAAGACTTGGAATATGAAGATATCCATTGAGGATACAAGAATATATATTAAAATGTATGAATGAGAATGGAGTTACAAATGAGAGTGAGGGTCTGCTTATATACCCTAGGAAGGTGTCCCTTTATGAACGACCATGTCTTTAGGGACATACATTTTCATGAACTAATTAATCATTATTAATGATGTGTTATTATTATTATTATATATATATATATATATATATATATATATATATATATATATATATATATATATCATAACATTGTCTTCCTCAAAAAGCTTTGTCCTCAAAACTTGTTGATGAAAAAACTTGATCTCGTTTTCTATTTTAAATGTCTTCTCGTCTCGGAACTGTCATCGTCGTTGTTACAAGACGATGTGATCCTCTGAGAGATAAACAAAATTGCCGCACTTAGAAGGGATCTAACCATCCTAAATCAATATTTTGTGGAATCTTTTGATTACTAGAGATTTGAGATGGATTTTTATCACAAGACTGAATTATGGTGACATCGATGTTCTTGGGAACATAAGTAGCTTGTTTTTTGTTGAGATATATGCTTTTATAATTTGGATGGCAATAAAGAGTTCTTGTGATTTGATCTCCCTTTAATATGTTTTTGGTAATTTCTTGGTTTGTTGAAGGGATCTGATTTCTTTCAAGTACAGAGGTCGCTTGATTATTTGCAAAATCTTCACTTAAAATTTCCATTGATTGAACTGCAACTTCGGAGTAAGCCTTTGCTTCAACTAGTTTACCCTCTTCTTGAGTTATGATATTGACTAGATCAGTACTCCTTCCTTTATCTTCAACTTTGATTGTTACGACTAGAAACTTTGATACTTCTTGAGTAAGTTGTTCTAACTTGTCTTTTAGCGACTTCTTGTCACTTTTAAGCTTCTTTATTTACGTAAGAAGGTTTTGATTATGATTTCTTAGACGTGAAAGTCCTTAGTTTTATGAATTGTTAACTTTATCCTTAGCATCCTTCTCCTCATCTTTTAAACTTTTGATTTGTTCTAATAATTTTTTATTGATATTCTTTAAACGTAAATTTTCCTCTTCTAGTTCTAATAAGTGCTTCTTGAGTTCCTTCATTGTGACCTTAGTCTTCTTGACTTGTGCAAGTAATTTTTCAACATGGTCTTTGAGACAAGAAATTTCTTCGTCCTTTTCCCTCACTTTCTTGTAATGCATATCAATAAGATATTTATATTCTTGTTGTAATGTTTCCTTGTTTTGTTGAAGTTTGGCTATTTTTTCTTTCCCTTGATCTTCTGGCTGCAATTTCTCGGTACACTGGATTACATCCTTTTGTCGAGGTGAGGATGGGTTTTTAACTTGCAATTTGGATTCCACTTTCTTCATTTCCTTATTATGACCTACATGTCGTCGCTCAAATGCTTCCATTAATTGTTTTATATCTCTTGATAACAATTGTTTTTGTGCATCACTTAGATTTCGACTAAAGTAAAAGTTTTGTAACATCTTATGCAAACTAAATTTTGATTTCTAAATGACTTTTAACAATTAGAATATCCCTCTGAACAAAAAGGACATTTTGAAAAGAAATTGTTGTTCTTTGTGGAAATAATTTTTTTACCTTCTTTTTTTTCCAGTGGTTGACTCTATTTTTTGTCAAATAATACTTTGATGTCAACAATAAATGACCCTTATTATTTTTTTATTCTTTATAACCTTCTATTAATTTTTTTTCTCCTTTAATTTTTAATCTTGCCTTTTTATATATCTTCTTGAAATACTATTTTTGCCTTACTGGTTAATAAATCTCCTTTCAAACTCTTCTTGCTATAGAACTTAGGTAAGTTAGGTATTATTTATTATAATATTTTTTTTTTAACTCCATAAAAAAGGTACTTGTTTCCACTTATACTTCTTACCAAAAACTTTGATACCTTAAAAAGCATCCCTATATATATTTTTATAATATCACCTTATGCTTAGAAAAAACCTTGTGATTTTCTTTCATGCGCTCATCTAGTCGACTATTAGACAGATAGGTCGGGGGAAGGTGATTGCGGCTGGGTATGAGAGTGGCAGTGTAGATGGCAGTGATGGTCTACAGCGGTGTCGTACTGCGAAGATGTGGCAGTGTGTCTTCCTATGGTGGTGGTTGAGTGGAAGGCGTAGTGTGGCTTCCTAGTACCACGGATCTGGAGGAGTAGCCCGCGGCGGTGGTGGCAATTGTTTGAATGGTTGAGTCTAGACTACTGCAGAGCCTGGTCGCGGTTGTCAGTGGCGAAGGAGTGGAAGTTGTGCAACGGCTATGTTGTTGAAGAGAAGGTTGGCTGGTGCTAAACATTGGTTGCAACTGCGATCTTCGGCGGTTGGCAAGGTGGTGAGAGACGCGGTGAATGGCTGATATTCAATTTATAATTATAAACGTTGTCGTTGTTGGAGTCATGGAGATGTTGGCGCCTTCAGGCAACAACAGCGGAAAATGGCTAACGGCAGCGATTGTCGGCCTTGGTAAGTAATTATTTTTATGTTATTTATCTTTTTTATTTTTAAATTTTTTTTATATATATAATTTTTTTTAACTTTCAAATTATATATATAACTTTTGATTTTGTGTTTTCTCACTTTATTTTTCTTTTTTTTATTTATCTTTTTCTAATATTGTTTTAGATACATTTTTTTTTTTCCTTTTTTTTCAAATTTATTTTCATTTCTTTTTTTTTTCTTTTTTTTCTTTTTTTTTTCTTTTCAAAGACTTGGCCAAAGGCCTAACGGAAAGATGGAGAATCTCTAGAAACTTGTGTAGTGAAACGCTCAAATTTGTGACGACAACAAGGTTGATGAAGACTTAATGGCCAAAGGCTAGAATCTGCCAATGTGGCTCTAATACCAATGTAACGAACAAAATTTGTCTACTCGGAGGAATGCTCTGATACCAATGTAATGAACAAAGTTCATATAATAAGAGTTAAATACTCCACAATAATTGGAATATGAAAAACTCCATTGAAGATACAAAAATCTATATTAAAATGTATGAATGAGAATGATATTACAAATGAGAGTGAGGGCCCACTTATATACCCTTGGCAAGTGTCCCTTTATGAACAGTCATGTTTTTAGGGACATACCTTTTCATTAACTAATTAATCATTATTTATGATGTGTTATTATTATTTATATTTACATTATTTATATCTATATTTTATTCATAACAGTGTCACAAATAAGAAATCAACTTCAAGAATCAGGAGAAATAATGTCCAATAAATAAATGACCATTGTTGTGCTCAATGCACAACTTGATGAATGGGGAAAATTTGTATCAAGTATATTTGGGAAGAATGAATCCACTCCATTCAGTGAACTTTGGTCATTATGTAAGATTGAAGAAACTAGGCAAAGAGTGATGTTGGATCAAATGAACAAGTTCAAGCATATGCTGCCATGGCCAAGAGAAAAGGAAAGTTTGGAAATTTTGATCCTCGGAAAAAGAAGAAGATTGATATGTCAAAGATACAATGTTACAAGTGTAATGAATACAGGCACTACAACAGGAATTGTCCCAAACTCAAGAACGACAACAAGAAGAGAAAGGAAGCTCATATCACTGAAGAAGTAGAAGAACCTAAAAAGAGGAAATCAAAGGAGGAAGTGAAAGATCTCTACTATGACTGAGATAATATCCTTAGTTCTTTTCATTTATAGATAGGAAGTATCACAAGTATGATAGGATGCATTATAGCGAGATAGAGAAGACATCATCATAGAAGCATGGAAGGATAGTTGAAGTAGAAACTCTGCATGGTTATAGCAGTCATCCCAATAAGAAAGAAAGTAGTTCATGGCATCTCCATCGAAAGCATATAAAGAAAACCGAAGAAGCAATCTATATGGTTAGAGAAAGTCATCTAGCAAGATATACGATAAAGAGATCATCATACATCATCATCATTAGAAATGAGAATTTGCAGAATGATGACCATTAATATCCTCCATTGGAATCTTTGTTAGAAGATTCACCTTCACTTAAGAAGAAGCAAGGGTCTCACAGATGGTCTACATTCCACTTTATGTGGGATATACAAGTTAATAGGATGATGGTATGATGAAAAAGATGTGCAACATAAAAGGTTGGTTGAAGTACTTTCATCTTCAAGCAAGGAAAGGAAGTTGCTCGAAGGAAGCCTAGATGACCACATGAAGGAAGAGGTATGTATATATTTGATAGATAAATTCATTTCATCATATGGTTGCAGATAGAATGGGTAGAATGCTCTATCTCATGACCATGATAAAAGAAGAAGAAACTCTTCCTTTAGAAAGATGCATGAAGGCATGTAGGCAAGTTGTCTTGAACTCTTCTACATATTGATAAGATGAAATCAACATAATATGACCTCATATGGAATATGAGGTGGTTGACAATCATGGTTCCTATGTTGAAAGAACCATGTAAATAAGATCCTGAGGAAAGCAGTGTGTGAAGAAAGAAAGGAGAGTTCATGAAAGATGCAACTATAGTCATGTAAGAAAAGATCAGTGATCAACATGTGATAACAAGAAGGATTAACTATGACATCTCCATAAAGAATATATGAATACCTTGATAGGTATGTTGGAAAAAGAGAACCTTGGTAATGAATGCCTTTGAGATGGATTCATACATGTGCAGGATGTTGATGTTTCAAGAAGTTGATGTCATGAAAAAAAGCCATCATAAAAAGGTAACTTTGATTTAAAGTTCATTTTGATTTTTGAAAACATCTGGATGGGTTGTTACAGGGCTACCGAAAGAAGGTTGTAGAAGTCACCTACATCTAGTACTCATCTAATTGGATGAAAGATCCTAAAAGAAACATAACTTGGAAGAGGTATTTGTGTGAAGAAAAGTCAGACGTGAACTAGAAGATCACTTTCCGATAAAGAAAATGATGACATGATGAAGAAGATGAAGTTCATGACATGATGCAGAAACAGGAGCCCTACAAGTAGTTGATAGTACCATGATTTCCAACAAAGAGAAGAGAAGATAGTTGTTGTTGGTAACCAGCCTATAGGTAAGAGGGAGCTTGGGTGTATTCCTTTTATAGGAATTATTGGATCTTCCCTGGTTAAGAGGGAGTGACAGATATGGCTCTCTACTTCATGTGTCATGCACTAGACTAGGACTAACAGTCGAAAGTCTCAGTGAAGGCCATGAGAGATAGATGGACACATCATTCTTGCCTTCATGTTATGAAGAAAGAATGGAGGATTGGGTAAGCATCTAGTATCTGATACTCTTTGAGGATGTGGTAGGGCATCCAATAGGTAAGACTAGTCGAAGAGGAAATCCCTTGAGGATGTGTTATTCCAAGACAAGAATTGTCCTAAAATGACATACCTCATGAAAATTTGGGTGGGGTATGTGCCTTAAGATATAATGATGATGGTGTCTACCAATCATTGTCTCACCAACATTGTGCTCTGATCTTGAGGAGAGATAGAGTTGTTAATCAAGGCCTTGCTATGTAACAATGTTGGTCGGTATGATGAGATGCAATGAGATAAGCTGAAATAATAGCTTATAAGATGGCTTACCAATCCGACTCTTCTTATGGGAATTCTTCAGTATGAGAATGTCCAAGTACCATGTATGGATTATGAATACCTCCCTATTTATACGGAGTGTTGAAATATGTAACTAGGTTCGGTCTTCATAATGACATATGTAATCTTGATTTTATGTATTTGATGTAAATAGGAAAAGAAATGTATTATTGTCATTCTTAAGGCATGGGTTTCGTGCTCAAGGTAAAATTATTTATAGTTCAAGCACCCATTGAGTGCTTATAGGTTTGTCATATAATTATGAAATCAAAAGAGTCATTGTGATACATGTAAAAACCGTTTGGGCATGTTGTATCTTGCAAAGAAAATTTGTGTAGAGTCAAAAATGTCATAAAGACCCTCCAAGACCTTATCAAACTAGTCAGCCTACATGAAAGATAAAGTCGGCCTCATGGAAGCAATTTGTACCCCTGGAAAGCCTATATATAAGAAGGAACTTGACCTCATTTGGACACAACAAGAAATAAGTTCGATCTCCAAAATAAAGAAGCAACAAGACTAGAAGAAAAGGATGAAAATCAAGGATAAGATGAAAAGAAGAAAGATCAAAGTTTTTGGAGCTCTCTCTCTCTCTTGTGCTATGGTTTCTAAATTTGTTGGGAAAGTCAAAGTTGCTAGAAGTTGTTGGCCAAGTCAACGTTGCTGGAAGTTGTTTGGCAACTCGAAGTTGGAAGTTGTTGGGCAAGTCGAAGTTGCTGGAAAAGTTGTTGGGATCGAAAATTTGTTGGGGTCGAAATTGTAGTTGGAACGTTAAATTTTGTAGCTATAAGTTGTGTAAAGAAAGCTCATCAAGAAGGTTGACTTGGTCTTGGATGGGTCTTTGTCAAGGGTCTTAGGTATTGGAAAATTCCATTTGAATATTTTATAAGAAGAGAAGAATTATTGTGGGTTTTCCTCTTAAGAGGAAAGGTTTTGGCCCTGGCTAGTAGCCTACATTTTGTGTCATCTTGTCTTTTTGATCTTCATTGTTTGGTAGTTGTTTCATGATAGAAAACAAAATAATAATCAAGTTAAAGAAGAAGTTAATCGTGTTAAGTAAAAAGACATCAGAAGCAGTTATTAAAGTAGAGAAATCACCTAATCTAGTTACCCTAGATTTTTCAACATGGGGCACAAAATTGGGTCTCGTGGGACTCCAAGAATGAATAAGCTTGATTCTACTCCAACGTTGAGGCCATTGAAGATGGTGCTAGCCCTCCCATGTCTCAAGGCATGAGACAAACCTCATATGGGCCCTAGATCAACTTCCAAACTATGTGATCACGGCTAAGTCGACTAGGGGCGTGTTGGTCTAGGTGCATCATCCCATGAATAATAAAGAAAATGCAGGAACACTGTGGGTGTTTAAAGTGCCCATGGCTATGAATGATGTTATATAATTGTCCAAAGTCCCATGGCTCTCAACAATTCACCTATGGGATTCAATATGTTCCTCTAGAGGACTTGGACCCCAGTTAAGTTTCCCAGAATTAGGGATGGAACCACTTGCCAATTACACAATATCTAGTGCTGCAACTTTCACCATTAGGTACATTAATAATGATTTCATCTAAGTGAACCAAGCTTGAAATAAATGGGCAAAAGTACACTTTGTATGAGGCTTCTTCTAAAATTGGGACCTTATGTTGAGAATTTGGTAGGGCAGTGACTAATTCAAATTCTCTTCTTGATAATTACTTGTGATCTTACTTCTTTTACTTATGTCTTTTCTTCTTAGCTTATTCTGGTCTTTCATCAAGTCAATTACCAAAAACATAAGAGACATAAATTTAGGCTCTTCAAGCCAAGGCCAAAACCTCCCCCTCTTGGAAAGGAAAACCCACAAGAAATTCTTCTTATAGACTTTCATATGACAAGAACCATGACCATGACACAGGCCCTTGATCCTTGTATGCCTTCAAGACCTTGTCATTGCTTATTCATTGACTCCTTGAGTTGATCCTTCTTTATTGCACCTTCCTCCACCATTCTGCACAAATACTAGAGAGCTCGGTCTCTACTTGGCTTCTTATGATATCAATATCGTATCATATATTGTCTTCCTTTGTACCTTCACTTAACCTTGTTGACTAAACACTTGTCTTAGTTCCTTCAATGAGCAATCCTCAATGTAACATAGCCCTTACTTTAGCACAGTCCCTTCTTGCACTTATTGCAGTCCTTTATCATACTTAACACGATCATATATCCGCACTTCAATGCACCTTAACACAATCATATATCTACACTTCAATCCACCTTAACACAATGATATATCCGCACTTCAATCCAGCTTAACACAGTCATATATCCACACTTCAATCCAGCTTAACACAGTCATATATCCGCACTTCAATCTAACCCTTCTTTGCACTTAACCAGAGTCTTATTACACATCTTAACACAGTCTCTTTCTTCACTTGAATGCAGTCTTTCTTCGCATTTATTGTAGATAAGTATGATCACAGACATCTCAGACTTGACTGAAGATATGTCTTCAAATAAAACCACAGATATATTCTTCATTTCTCGGACCTCTTCTCAGTCCTATAACTCACACTAAATCACAAAGCACTTGACCGAAAATCTATGTCAAACTGAAATCCGCAGATTCCTTTAAATATTTGAACCTGTCTGTAAATCATCTGACATGTTCTTTAGTTGTGAGGTCGACTTATAGAGTGTATCTTCCAGCGTTATGAAGGTTTTCTTGAAGGGTTTTCCAACACTGATTTTGATCATCATTTGTGCCATGTATTCAAACTAGATTAACAAGGTCTTGAGGCATACAAGTGTGACTTGAATCTTTATAAACATGACCCTTTAATTTGTACATTTATGACTAGAAGACAAATCCCTAATAGACATCAAGAAGAAGAAGTCTATTGACCGATAATAAAACCTTGCTCATGAAACCCATGAAGCAAGCATACCAAAAATATATATTTTAGGATATATTTTTCTTCATCATTACATGAATACTTAATTACATAGTCAATATGAAGACCGATCCTAGTTACACTTTCCAACACCTTCGTCACATAATGGTGTTACCTCCCTAGGTAGGAGTGGTTAATAGACTATCCTATTAGGTGTTCCAAACCCCCAAAGGGAAGTGACATGTCCTTTGCCCACCCCTCGATAGATTACATGTGAATAATTATGGAATGGAAGGAGAAGACTTGATGACCAAAGGGGACTGGCTATGATGGAATACTTCATCCTGGATATAATTTTAGATGTGAGGAGGGAGAAATCGTGGATGCATAAGTTACCTCGGCCTTTGTTTTTCCATCCCTCTATATGCCTTTTACTTTTTTTTTATTCATATTTGTATTATCGCTTGTAGCTCAAGGAATAGGAGCTTTCTTTGTATGATGTATAGAAATTATTACCCCCCTTTAGGATGGGGCAATTCATCGCCCATCAGGGGTTCAAACATGCAAGGGTTCCTTGTCTTCTATGAGATAAGACAACATTGGCCCAAGAACATGGTGATGGCCCTATGAGTGAGGTAGAGCTCATGCTTGGCTTTGTTGAAAAGTGCAACTAGGTCAGTCTTCATATTGACTATGTAATTATGTATTTTATGGAAAGAAGAAGACAAAGATAAGAAAAGGTGTTTTTGTAATGCTTGTCTCATGGGTTTCATGACCAAGGAATTTTTGTTAAAGGTCAAAGACTTCTTCTTGATGTCTTTTAGGGATTTTTCATCTTGTCACAAACGTATAATTTAGAGTCATGTATTTGAAGTATTGTTACACTTCTAAAGCTCAAAAAGTATGCCTCAAGACCTTGTCATCATGCTTTAGAAATTGTTGGAAGAAGTCGGCTTGAAGACGCAGCAGAATACCCCTTGAAAGGTCGGCTCAAATAGGTTACATTAGTTCACTGACATGTCGGCTAATTAAAAGGACGAACAACTATAAATACCCTAGTGAACTGCGCAGAAATTAAAGCAAAACAGTTTGTGTGTCTCTGAGAATTTCGAATCAGTCTGAGGTGAAAAAGTGCGAGGTACAACCTGCGGAGAAAGAATATTACAGCGAAGTGTTGATGCAGGAGCATCGAGGACCTAGCCAGCAATGTGACGTCTTGGTCACATGTTGTGGCTAATTTGAAATAAAATAGACTTAGGAATAGTATAATTTATTATTTTATTAAATTTGTTATTTATTTTTGGAGCATTGTTAGTTTGTTTTGATATTAAATAAATATGGAATAAATCTAGCAATTGGTTTCTCTCCCTACATGGATGTAGAGCCAACATAGGGATAAGCCTAAAAAATAGGAAGGTAGTAATTTATTGAGAAAACCTATTCCAAGAGAAGCAATGTTATTCTTCAAGTATAAATAGTTGGAGGATGATAAGGGAACCTCAAGTTTTTTTGTCAATATGCAGATTCCAAATTTTTATGGGAAAATTTGATCAGTAGATTATTCATATCTAATGAGATGAACTTATGAATTGGTTTATTTCTACAATTTTATTATACATGTATATATTGTTGGAATGCGTGAATGCAGGAGATTGACACTAAATTGAAGACACATTCTACGTTGGGGAAAAGAGTGTGACTATGGGTATAGTGGAGCCATGGGATGATGCAGTTGCACCTCCGTAATAGCTCGAAGGTCGGTTATGAAAATATGAAACGCTGTCAAAACACCACAGCGTGGGAGTGCTGACAAATGGTTTTATAAAACCGTGATGGTGAGCAAATTAGCAGAGTCGATTTGCATAGAGACTCTGTCATCGATACAAGTTGAATGTTGAAACCACAGTGGTGTGCGTGGAAATATGGTTGTGTTGTATTGTGTATGGTGAGAATAATGTTAATACTACATGTGTGCAGGTTATAATACGTAGACAAAAGTGCAACTTTGCTTACGGCGGGTTTTGAAACCTTGAACTTCACGTAAACCACCATCTTCATTGAATTGGTAGCCGGCTTCAATAACGACTGTGTTTTTCCTTGTGGGTTGCATAACTTTTAAACCGAATTCGAATTTGTGTCGAATCTACATGCTGCTTGGCTATGTTGTGGGGTCATAGCTGTGTTGAATTATATGAGTGTGGGTTCAAGCGTATGCTTGCGTTGAGTTTAGTTGGTTTTAAAAACAAACAAAAATGAATCCATACTTGCAAAACATTGTTTGGATATTATTGTATCTACAGTCATGGTCCTTAATGAATTATGTTCGAAGGTTGTGGAATGAAGTTTGCATTACAAAAAAAAACAACAGCAATAAGCCTAAATGTTATATGTGTTAATAGGAACAAAAATTGTAATTGTCATTAAAGGGTGAATAAAGAAGAAGTCCATCAAATTCGAGCATAAACCTGGCCTTAGTAAAATTATACATTTTACTACAATGAATTGATTGGTAGGAATTGTGTGTTGTTTATTCCTACATCATTTTGGTATCAGAGCTTGTTAAGTTGTTTTTGGAGCATTGCAGAGAATGCTGCCCAGAAGAGGAGCCGAGATAGGTCGAGGGAGACCTATAGCAAACGTAGTTTTGCTAGATGAGATCCGGCATTTGCGCACAAGACTGGCTACAGTGGAAACCACTCAGAGGAGAGCAGCAGATGGTGGAATTGCCAGTGACGATGAAGAAGAGACCACTGACGAAGAAGTGGAGGAGGAAAGCGAGGCAGCCAAAGTCATGAAGATGCTCACAAAAGTCAATAGCCGACCAAAGGTAGAAGTACCTTTATATGATGGAAGTCTTAGTGTGGAGGTGCTAATGGACTGGATCAGTTCGTTAGATAAATACTTCGACTATGAAGAAGTCGATGACAAGAAGAAAGTGAAGTTTGCAGCCACGAGATTGAAAGGCCATGCAGCCTTATGGTGGGATGAATTGCAGCTATCCAGGGAGCGAAAAGGGAAGTCCAAAATTAAGCAATGGGATAGGATGGTAAGTAAGCTTAAAGGTAAGTTTTTTCTGAAGGATTACCAATTAAATCTATTTAGACAAATGCAGAACTTAAAACAGAAAGGGATGAAAATCAAGGAATATACTGAAGAATTTTATAAGCTGAATATTAGATCTGGCCATGTTGAAGATGATCTAGAAAAGGTAGCTAGATATATAAATGGTTTGAGATATGAAATACAGGATGAGATCAGCTTATTAAATTTGAAGACAATTGAAGACGCTTATCAAGCAGCTTTGAGAGCCGAAGAAAAATTGTTGCGCAAACAAAATCAGAGAAATAAAGGCAAGAGTCCGGCAAAAGAAGGAGGAACATTTAAATCCAGATTCCAACACTCTCAGAATGAAGCAGAGAGTTCGAGGAATGGATCACCACAAAGTGGAGATTCTGGTCGCGGAAGGTTTGTGCCTAGAGGTAGGGGTCGAGGAAGAGATGTTCGGTGTTTTGCATGTGGTGAATGGGGACATGTGCAACGGGATTGTCCTCACAATAGATCAGCAACCCAACGCAATGTGAATGTTGCTGAAACCAAGGAAGAGATTCCTTAGACTGAAGCCAAAGAGGAACCACCTGAATCCGGGGAATCCTTGTTACTAAAGAGGGTATTGCTTAAAGAAGCTAAAGAAGCCAGAGAACCAGCTCAAAGAAGGAATCTGTTCATAATTGTATGTAAGTCAAAGGGTAAGTGTTGCAAATTGGTAATTGATAGTGCTAGTATTGATAACCTTGTTTCTACATAGATGGTGGACAAGTTGAAGTTGGAGAGAACAGTACACCCCACTCCTTATAAAGTATCGTCGCTTCAGAAAGGCCATCGAATTATTGTAACTAAACAATGTAAATTTGACTTTCAGATTGGTACTTATAAGGATGTTATTTTATGTGATATAATGTCAATGGATGTATGTCACATATTGCTAGGGAGACTTTGGCAGTTTGACCGAAATTCCATACACGATGGCAAAAGAAACACTTATACTTTTGAAAAAGATGGGAACAAGCATACATTGCTACCATTGAAAGCTGAAGCTGATGAAGAAGCACCTAGAAACAGCATTATGTTGATGAGTGGGAAGACTCTGGTGCAGGAAGATGACAGAAGTCTTCCCATAACAGAAGAAAGCCCAAAGCAGAAAAAAGGGAAAAGAGAGTGTTAAAGAAAACTAGGAACCAAACTTATTATCAATATTTGGTCAAGTGGAAAGGACAGCCAGTGGAAGACGCCAGTTGGATGACTGCATCAGAACTATAGTGATTGGGGATCGACTCCAAAGTACTACAAGATCAATTTTCTTCCCTGAGAGTCTGATGCAGGAGCATCGAGGACCTAGCCAGCAATGTGACGTCTTGGTCACATGTTGTGGATAATTTGAAATAAAATAGACTTAGGAATAGTATAATTTATTGTTTTATTAAATTTGATATTTATTTTTGGAGCATTGTTAGTTTGTTTTGAAATTAAATAAATATGGAATAAATATAGCAATTGGTTTCTCTCCCTGCGTGCATGTAGAGTCAACATAGGGATAAGCCTAAAAAATAGGAAGGTAGTAATTTATTAAGAAAACCTATTCTAAGAGAAGCAGTTTTATTCTTCAAGTATAAATAGTTGGAGGATGGTAAGGGAACCTCAAGTTTTTTTGTCGATATGTAGATTCCAAATTTTTATGGGAAAATTTGATCAGTAGATTATTCATATCAAATGAAATGATCTTATGAATTGGTTTATTTCTACAATTTTTATTATTATTATTATAATATATATATATATATATATATATATATATATATATATATATATATATATATATATATATATATATATATATATATATATATATATATTGCTGGAATGCGTGAATGCAGGAGATTGACACCAGATTGAAGACACATTCTACGTTGGGGAAAAGAGTGCGACTATGGGTATGTGGAGCCATGGGACGATGCAGTTGCGGCTCCGTAATAGCTCAAAGGTCGGTTATGCAAATATAAAATGCTGTCAAAACACCACAGCGTGGGAGTGCTAACAAATGGTTTTATAAAACCGTGATGGTGAGCGAATTAGCAGAGTCGATTTGCATAGAGACTCTACCGTCGATACAAGTTGAATGTCGAAACCACAGTGGTGTGCGTGGAAATCTGGTTGTGTTGTATTGTGTATGGTGAGAATAATGTTGATACTACATGTGCGCAGGTTATAATACATAGATAGAAGTGCAACTTTGCTTACGGTGGGTTTTGAAACCTTGAACTTCACGTAAACCACCATCTTCATTGAATTGGTAGCTGGCTTCAATAACGACTGTGTTTTTCCTTGTGGGCTGCATAAATTTTAAACTAAATTCGAATTTGTGTCGAATCTGCATGCTGCTTGGCTACATTATGGGGTCATAGTTGTGTTGAATCATATGAGTGTGGGTTTAAGCGTATGCTTGCGTTGAGTTTACTCGGTTTTAAAAACAAACAAAAATGAATCCATACTTGCGAAACACTGTTTGGATATTATTGTATGTACAGTCATGGTCCTTAACGAATTATGTCTGAAGGTTGTGGAATGAAGTTTGCATTATAAAAAAAAAACAGCAATAAGCCTGAATGTTATATGTGTTAATAGGAGCAGAAATTGTAATTGTCATTAAAGGGTGAATAAAGAAGAAGTCCATCAAATACGAGCATAAATTGGTAGGAATTGTGTGTTGTTTATTCCTACATCAAGTGTTAAGGGTTAAATACAGTTCGGTGATGCTCTGAGATCACAGTGTGAAGTTCAGATCTGAAGTATGATGCGAAGAAAGCTGACATTACAGTGAAGATAAGGGCTTTCACATTCGATCATGGGTTTGTCTCAAGGACTGTAAGATAGAGCGAAGAAGGGACTAGAACCTAGGGTTGTAGACAAGATAGACTGAGGGCTATCTCATCAAAGGAAGAATATGTGACATAGTGCGAAGGAGAACAATCATCTCAAAGGGATCACTACAGTCGTAAGGTAAGGCTACACATAAGTCTTGATCTATATCTCAGAAGTATATACTACAGCAAGGAAGAAGTCTCTAGAGCGTTGAAGGATAGATCGATAATAAGGAGGCCAAGGATATTTTAACTAGGAACCGATTTTTCCTAGTACTAGTGTAAAGCAATGCAGAAGGAAGTATTAGCAAGAAGAAGACAAGAAGAGTAGTGATACTGAAGTCAAGGGTCTAGGTCATGGTAATGGTACTTGTCAATTGAAGATCTATAAGAAGAATTACTTGCGGGTTTTCCTCTCCAAGAGGGATAGGTTTTGGCCCTGGCTTTAAGAGCCTAAAAATTGTGTCTCTTGTGTTTTGATAATTGACTTGATGAAAGACATAATAAGCTAATAAAGAGAAGATCTAAGTAAGAGAAATAAGCTCAAGTATAGAATTGAATTAAACTATTCTCTACCAAATAATCAACATGGTATCAGAGCTAAGGTGCTAAAGACAAAGGGCTATTTGACAAGAAGACACTCAAGGATCAAAATTCAGTTTTCTAGTAAGCATCAAGGCAAAAGTCAAAGTCTACATTGTAAGGTCAAATCAGTTTGCAAGGAAATCCTCAAGCCATCTCAAAAAGACTCTCACCCTTATTCAAGGAATCCACACGTCGAGGAGGAAATCTTTAACATCAAAGATTCTTGATATTGAAGACGTTGTTGGAAGACACATTATTAAGCATCACTCAACACTATTGAAGACATCTTCATTATGAAGTAATCCTTGACCATCAAGGATCCAAGATCACCTACTTTGAAATCAATCTAAGAGGGATTTCTTGCCATCATCTTCAATAAGGAAGCTGATAGAAGAAGAAAAACATCTACTCAAGTATCTCTATGACTTCATATGAATCTATCAAAATATTTTCTTTGCAAAGAAAACAACAAACTGGTTAGGGTTTCATACTTTACTAGAAGACAAGGACAATGAAGTCATGCCAAATACATGAAGAGAGATATAAGAGCCCAAAGGATTCTTACGAAATCCATAAAAGACTCTCTTATCTCCGATGTACCAAATCTAGAATCATCAAAAGAAATATATGAAAAATTGGTGGAGCTATTCTCTGTGACTATTGCCGGAGAAGCAATCTCTCTGAGATCATCTGCAGGAAGAGAGAAAAGTAATGTCTGACACTGAGATGACTGAAGTGGTGTTGGAAGCTCTACCAGATGAATGGGGAAATTTCAATTCAGGTTTATACGGGAAGAAGGAAGCCACGCCATTCCATGATTTAGGTCTCTATGTAAAATAGAGGAAACAAGATTGAAAGCCAAAGGTGTTATACGATCAAGTGAAGGGAATCAAGCCTTGGTGGCCACGTCAAGGAAGAAAGGAAGATTCGGTAAGTTTGGTCCTCAGTATAGTATGGACAAAGCACGATGCTTTGGATGTGATGAACTTGGGCATTATAAATGAGATTGTCCTAAATCTGAAAAGGACGAGAGAAATAAGGGAAGAAGCCCATATCCCAGAAATGAGAGAAGAATCTTATGCAAAGAAATCTAAGAAAGAGGAAGCGAGGGATCTCCACTATGATTGAGATCATCTTCTCTCTTAAGTGATTTCTATTGGATGTATGATAGAAAGCAGTGTGGCATCTTGATCAAAGCATGGTAGGAGTTCTTGGTAAAACATCTCCTGGAAAACCTCTCTGATAAAAATATTGATGTAAGGCGGTCATCAAAATCAAGGGTCTTCAGGAAAAACAGAATTCTGGGATGTGATGACATATTGATGGAACAGGCCAAGGGAATGAAGCTCTTCATTCTAGTAAAATTGTTGAAGGGTGACTTATATGCTGAGGTATGAGGTATGTATATATTTATATGCTGACACTGGATGTTGTGAAGTCATGTCATATGGTTGCAGGTAATAGACTTCTATATTTAAAAGTATGATCTATGAAGGAGGATCTCTCGGTGCATTAACAGATGAAGTCAACATAATATATATATCCTCATGGAATATGAGGTGGTTGTATATGAACGAGGAACTAGAAAATGTGTCAGTTCCTGGGAAAGAAGAATGTGTTGAAAGGAAGAGATCATGAAATGTAACCATGTCAAGAGGCAGTTATCATCCAAAAGCCAAGAAGATGTGACTAGGAGATCTCCTGGAAGGATATGTAGACTTTAACAGAAGTTTGGTAAAGAAGAAGACCCTTGACAAAACATATCATTAGGAGATGTGACAATCTGAATAAAGGATGTTGATGCCTACAGGAAGATGTCATGGTGAAAGATCATCACTGAGGTAACTTTTGTTTTAAAATTTCATATGTATATTTTTATCAGGATGAATTTGTGCATGGCTGCCAATCATGAGAAATGATGTATGATCCTTGGAGATGATTCGAAGAAAATCAGCATGGCATAATGGTGAACCAGATAAGAAATACAGATGAATCACTTTCAGGTAGATGACATGACTCATGAATGAAAGTGATGGAAGATTTGTGCCCTGTGGAGCTAACGTTGAAGATTCTTCAATATCGAAATCCATGACATCATGGGGAGGAATTCTTCATGAGCAGTTGGGTGTCTCACCATTGCTGTTGCAGGTCCCTGATTGAGAGGGAGCTTGGTGATCAGTTTCTTACTTGGAAGAAACTGGGCAATTCCTAAGAATGAGCTTAGGTACATTCCTTATACAGGAATGAGTACATTCCCTTGTGGAATAGGTCCTCCCTGATTGAGAGGGAGAGATAAACACATTATTCCAGTCTTCACTTGAGAAGGCAGAATGGAGGATTGGATAATCATCTAACATTTGATACTCTTTGAGAATGTGTTAGGTCATTCAAGATAAGAGTAGTCAAGGACCGATATTCTTTGAGGGCTTGCTACCCAAGAGAAGAATAGTCCAAGAAGGTCATACTTTGGGAACACCCGGGTGGAGTATGTACCTTGGAGAGACAATGACTATAGTGTCTATAAGTCATGTGTCTCGCCAGCATTGTAGCCCATTGTCTCGTTGAGAGAAGGGATTGTTAATCAAGGCCTTGCACTAGGACAATGTTGGTTGGTATGATGCTATACAGATGTGATTACCAATCCGATTCTTCTTATGAGATTCTTCAGTTTGAAAGTGACCATGTACCTGTATGAATACCTCCCTAGTTAAGAGGGAGTGTTGAAAAGTGTAACTAGGTTGGTCTTCATATTGACTATGTAATTATGCATTTTATGTAAAGAAGAAGACAAAGATAATAAAATGTATTTTTGTAATGCTTGCCTCATGGGTTTCATGACCAAGGAATTTTTATTATAGGTCAAAGACTTCTTCTTGATGTCTTTTAGGGATTTGTCATCTTGTCATAAACATATAATTTGGAGTCATGTATTTGAGGGATTTTTACACTTGTAAAGGTCAAAAGTATGCCTCAAGACCTTGTCATCATGCTCTAGAAATTGTGGGAAGAAGTCGGCTTGAAGACGCAGTAGAATACCCCTTGAAAGGTCGGCTCAAAAAGGTTACATTAGTTCACTGACAGGTTGGCTAATTATAGGGACGAACAACTATAAATACCCCAGTGAACCACGCGGAAATTGAAGCAAAACAGTTCATATGTCTTTGAGAATTTCGGATCAGTCTTAGGTGAAAAAGTGCGAGGTACAGCCTACGGAGAAAGACTATTACAGCGAAGTGTTAAGGGTTAAATACAGTTCGGTGATGCTCTGAGATCACAGTGTGAATTTCATAACTGAAGTATGATGCGAAGAAGGTTGACATTATAGTGAAGATAAGGGCTTTCACATTCAGTCATGGGTTTGTCTCAAGTACTGTAAGATAGAGCAAAGAAGGGACTAGAACCTAGGGTTGTAGACAAGATAGACCGAGGGCTATCTCATCAAAGGAAGAATCTGTGAGACGGTGCGAAGGAGAACAGTTATCTCAAAGGGATCACTACAATTGTAAGGTAAGGCTACACATAAGTCTTGATCTATATCTCAGAAATATATACTACAACAAGGAAGAAGTCTCTAGAGCGCTGAAGGATAGATCGATAATAATGAGGCCAAGGATATTTTAACTAGGAACCGAGTTTTCCTAGTACTGGTGTAGCGCAATGCAGAAGGAAGGATCAGCAAGAAGAAGACAAGAAGAGAAGTGACAGGGTCTTGGAGGCATACTGAAGTCAAGGGTCTAGGTCATGGTAATGGTACTTCTCAATTGAAGATCTATAAGAAGAATTACTTGTGGGTTTTCCTCTCCAAGAGGGAGAGGTTTTGACCTTGGCTTGAAGAGCCTAAAAATTGTGTCTATTGTGTTTTGATAATTGACTTGATGAAAGACATAATAAGATAATAAAGAGAAGATCTAAGTAAGAGAAATAAGCTCACAAATAATTATCAAGTAGAGAATTGAATTAAACTATTCCCTACCAAATTCCCAACAAGCTTTTGCCCACATGCTAATTTGTAAGTCTCGGCCGTCTTTTGATTTTTTATTTTTCTTTTGTTTTTCTTGTGGCCATTATATGCTCTTTCTTTTTCTTTTAGCTACATCAACCTCCTAGAGTGCATTTCCAGGCCCTACCTAGGTATGAGGATATATGGGTGCCAAATCTCAATGAACCAATGGTCGGTTGAACCTAAGGAAAAAAGGTGGAATAAGGGCTTGTAACGTAAGACGGAAAGGGTTAAGTATGGAATAGGGAGAGATGGGGCTACGCTATCTCAATCATGGCATCCCAAGTAGTGTCCCTCCCTAAAGCCACCGGCCATTACGGGAGGTCCGACTGGACTAGGATTGGAAATTAACCCCCCATTTAAGGCGAGGGAACAAGACTATGGCCAAGACCTTTCTTTCTTACAAGTTACCCCATAATCCATGCCGAAAATCCCAAATACAAACAAGCACTAGCACCCGATTGCAAAATGAATAAAGTACATTTTGTCAAAATCCCACCTTCCAACATGTGTTTTTGACAAATGGGCAAGCACAAAGACAATTGATGCAAGTTGGCAAAGATATGAATGGCACATCACATCGGCTACAAAGTGGCTCTCAGGGGATGTTGGTTGACGGCTGGAATAGATGAGTAGGAAAAAATATTCTCCTAGGGAACACCCACTTTTGCTGGGTAACATCTGGTTCCAACTAGGACATGAGCACACTGTAGAGCACATGATCCATCTACTCGAACAAGGAGCTCATGAGAACTCCAACAATCTCTTAGGACCGTAGACTTGTAACCTACACATTACAATACCATTGTTCGGGAGCATGTGCACTGGGCATAGGGTATTGCCCATGTCTTTCATAAAAGTAATAATCCATATAGAAAAGTAAAGCTAATCTAAATGCAATCTATTCTAGCATGAGAACATGAGATGATGATATTACTTATGTAAAAAATATATGCAATGCATCTACACTACCATGCAATGAGCTAAGTATAATCATACAACCAATGTAACCAGCATATCATTAGACCAATATAACATCTCTTGTTTATATGAGTTCTTGCAACATATGGCATCAAAGTATCAGTTCCTCCCTTGCAAGATTGGCTTGAAGAAAGACAAGGGCCGGAGGTGGGAAAATAAGAGAGCCATGCATCATGAAAAAGAGTCAAGAATGAGGAAAGGGAATCCAATTTGCGCAATTGGATCCTCTCTTGTAACCAACTGATGGAGAATTCAATGATCAGGCTCATGAAATTATGATCAAGAACAACCTTAGGTATAGCATTCTCATTATTGTCCTTAGGGACATGGTGGGTGTGAAATGAGGAAGATGGAGGAACAAGATCATCATTAGTGTCATATATCGGATCATTATCAAAATGATCGCTATTGTCCCACTTCCCTTCTTCTACATGGACTCTGGAGGAACTCATTGATGTCAGCCTCATGCAGATCCCAAGGAGCCAATTCCTCGAGTTTTGCATACCAATCAAATAAGGAATTGTTAGGGGGAATTTAAGATGCCTTGAAAGATGCTTGTTCCACCCTACAAGCATTGAATTTGAGGATCAATGAAGAACAAGGGATTTGTTCTTCCTATGGAATTGCCAAATGAGGATCTATATTGTCGTATGGGGACAAGGCACGCGCTTCATGTCCCCGAAAATGATGCCAAAAACATTCCACAAAATCAAGTAGGGCTTGGAAAGGGAAACATTACAAAGTGTAAACTAAACCAAGAAGCAACAATGGGGTAGTGGCCTACTACCCACCAAAAGTGGGTGACCCCTAGGAGAAGCCTTTCTCCTATTCATCTTATCTAGTTGGTAGCCAACAGCCCCTGAGAGCCACCTAGTAGTTGATGTGACGTGACATTCATATCTCTGCCACCTGCATCAATCATATGTCCTCTCGGCCATTGTTAGGACCACATGTTGGAAGGTGGGTTCCTAGTCAAAAGGTACTTTATTCATTTTGCAATTGGGTGCTTGCGCTCATTTATATTTTGGGCATTTGGCATGGACTGTGGGGTGATTTGGAAGAAAGAAGGGTCTTGGTCGTAGTCTTGTTCCCTCACCTTAAATGGGGAGTTAAATTTTCTATTCTAGTCTAGCGGGGCCGCCTCTAATGCCTTATTGTTTTAGGAAGGGGCACTACTTGGGAATCCATGATTGAAATAGTGGGTTCCATTTATCCATTTTCCATACTTGTCACTCCCCTTTGTACATTACGAGCCCTTATTCCACCTTCCTTCTATAGGTCCCCTTGTCCATTGGTTCACTGGGATCTAGCACACCCACTTCCCCTTTTCCACATATTTGGGTTGGGCCTAGACATGTTGCACGAAGAAGTTGATGCAACTAAAAGAAAAGAAAAAAACATATAATGGCCATAAGCAAGGAACATCAAGTAAAAGCACTAGATTGCAAAATGATTAAAGTACCTACTAAGTGGCAGCTCCCCTGTATTCAAAATGAATGTTGAATGGTGAGAGGTGTAGTGACAGGTGCAGATGGTGGAGCTGGCATATCACCATCATCAAGCTAATGTGTAGGGCTATTGGCTGGTTGGCATTCCAAAATAGGAGAAAAAAATTTCTCCTAGGGGGTTACCCATTTTGGTGGGTAACAATACCAATGTAGCAAGCAGTTCTTGGTTGTATGTGTGTAGAAAATATATCTGTAATTGTATAAATGTATTGACATATAAATAATTGATAGAATGAATAAGAACGATACAGCACCCTCGTGACAATATACTTGTAGCATTGACTGAGGTTCGAACCCCTTGACTTCTCATCAATTCATCAAATTATTGTTATTTATAACTATTATTGTGTTCATAATACCTAATGTTTATGTTTTTATTGCTTTCCACGTTGAGCAATATGGCACATTGACCTTAATATTGGGTGGCCATGCATAGCCATTCGTGATTGGTAATAATTTATACATTTTGGCTATAACTTGTGTTTTTTGTAAAAAGTACATTCTCTATTTTAATAAAAATATGAAGCATTTTATCAAAAACAAATATATATTGCCACCAAAAGTTATATCTCTATTGCCTGAACTTTAGAATTACATTTTAGATTTAAATATAATAACTAAACAACCAGAATTCCAACAAGGTGTCACTCATAGTTGATCCAGTACCCAGTACAACCTTCAGTAACCGCACACTTATTCTCCTGCTTTTTCCAGCAACAATGGAACTGCCCATGGTAATTATGCTTTCTCTCTTGCTTTGCAGATGATTCTAAATTTCTTTTTGAATTTAAGTTTAAAATATAAAAAAATATATATAAAAACAAAACAAAAAACACTCATTTATACTATTTCTTGAAACCCACACAAAAGGTTTCTCTTAGTCTATCTGAGAACAGGATTTTAACTTTGCTGACCAGGCCACAAGGCAACTTCAATGTATTACAAACAATAAATTAACATATTTATCAACTGAATGAAATGTTGAAAACTATAAACTCTAAAACCACATGTGCCATGTCTATACCCTCAACATTCCATCACTGCATTCATATCAAACCAACTGTAGCTGGCCCTATAATCCAGAAAAATCAAGTTTATGCAAAGGTATCAGTGCATCTGAATCATGTTGTAGAAAATGAATCATCATTGACAAGCTTGCGACACTCCTTAATATGCCTTACAGCATTATGTAACTCCTCCATATCCTCCGAGTATATTCTTATAAGTTGTAAATGTTTTTTAATGTTGCCAATGTAATTGCTCAATTGTTTGCCCGCCCACTTCTGACCCTCTGGTGTCTTAGCCAAACCCTGGGGCAACCTTGGTGCTGGTTGAGCTATCCAACGACTATCATTAATTGCTACTTCTCTCAACCTACAAGTGTGAAGAAAGTCTCGGGAATGTCAGAAACAAATCTATAGTTGCCATTCATTAGAAACTTATACCATAGAAAAACTGATTAAATTGAATTCTATTTTAATCTAACTTACATTTCCAAAATCTTTGGCATGTTAAGCAGCTCATGGATACTGTAGTGAACATCCATAGAACCATCTTTCCTTGTTTGAAGACTCTCCACATTACCATATGACATGCATACAGAGCGTACAGTAGTTGCAGTAGTTTGTGGACTCAAATTGCTAATCCGGACAATTGTTGTAGCTGGACAATCAGGCCGCCATATTGACAATTGTTTTCCATTGACAAAAACCCAACGAGCAGCTAAAGCTCTCTCCTTTGCTTCTTTTGTCTGCAGACTTTCAAAACATCAGTTTTAAGGCAAGAAACAACTCTTACAGATTAACAAAAATTATTGCACATTATTAAGATACCTTGAATTCAATATAACAAGTAGGCATTGCATTGTCCCCATTTTGAGAGAAGGAACCCACAATCTCCCCATGTATTGAAAGTGCTTCTCTTAAATGGAAAAGAGTGATGCCACGTGGAACATACTCAATACGAACTGATCTTTCTCCTCCAAGAATTGTATTCGATTCTTCAACTTGATTTAATGACTTCTGCTTCCCGGCTAGTTCATCTTTCTTTTCCTTCCCAACTTTCTGATGGTCTCCTAAAATAAACCTTAACTCCGAAAACTGGCCATTATCCAGCCTCCCTCCATTTTTTTCAAAATTTATAGATGGTTTCCTTGCTGGAATACTTCTGGAAGAAGTGGGAATGCTGCCCAACATCTTACCAAAGGACTCTTCCGGCTGCAAGACCACAAGTCAAAATTCCATCAAGTGGTTATTTGGACCTCGAGAAGACTAGGACAATGCATGATTCAAGTCCTTGTATATTTTGAAATTGCAATATATACTCCTGAAAGACACTAGGTCCTTTAATGCAATGAAATATGAGAAAATGGTAAATGACAAGAATGTTCAGACTCTTCAGATATAACAGAAACAGGAGTCATCGAAACATAATTCACAGAGGTAATAAACTGTGCAAATCATTACTAACAACACATGATCGGTCTGAAGACAAGCTACAGCCAGCACCACTGAAAGGCACTGACAGTAGACCCATCAAAACTACAGCCAAGTAGCCTTACGATTCCCAGTCAGTCAATTCAGAAGAGATAAACAGCTTCAAACATGCGAAAGTACATGAAGATGAAAAAACTTTTTTACTTTTTTATTTTTATTTTTTAACTACCCTCAATTCCTCTATTTCATGCTATATTTCTCTATGACTCCTCAGATTCCTGATAAGATAATAAAGAATATAATTGGACTATACGTTAAAACTAGTACATACGGATAGTTATGGTATGAAAAGGATTTTCTACAAAAAAGAGGAATACCAATGTTGCCTCAGAATTTGCAGAAGACCTCCGTTCTTTTCTTGAGGATGAGCCCTTCTCAGTTGCAGTTGCTAACTTTACACTTTGTGAGCCTGTGCTTGAAGAATCCAGCTCAGTAAAGTCATCATTCTCCTCACTCCATCCATTAGGGAGAGGCATCTGGACATGTTGTGTGGCATTAGTCAAAAGGTTGTTCAAAGGTTTAAATGCTATCTCTGTGCTTTGTAAGTCTGTGCCTGGATAGTCCAGTTCAGCAAAGTCATCATTGTCCTCGCTACTGTCATTAGGGACAGGAATCTGAACATCCTGTGTAGCACTAGTTTTCAGGTTGTTTGAATTATCATCATCTTCGTTAGGAGCACATGCTATGAGAAAATTTTTCAAAGAACCACCAGAATTGTTATTTCTTTGGTGTGCTTCGATTTTGTCACCAAAGGTTTCAGACAACTTTTCCCTCCTAGAAAACTTTTCCTTTGTGAATGGATCTTTTTTTGATTCAAGTTTCTTCTTGATGCTTGATGAAAGTTTCTTCTTGATGCGTCTTATGCTAGTGTTGCTTGGACTGGATTCTGTTTGCTGCCCACTTGAATGGTTCTCAACTTTATTGTACCTACATTACAAAACCCTACTTAGTTAGGCATCTGAAACATTCTCGTATTACAATCAGACAAACGACATTACAAAACATTCTGCCAGGTTTTAGATAAAAATTAAAATATATGCTTAGAGGTCTTGAATGCTTCTCACTTACAGAAAAACTGACTTGTATAAAACATGTAAACATTTACCATTTACCATCTGAGTGAAAAGGAGATGTCAAGAGCTAAGACAATGAACAAACAGCCACCATGAGCAATGTAACAAGGCCTCCTTACTAGATTCTTCATAACGACCACTGAACCTTCAGATATGAGTCTTGGACTAAAGTTGAAATACCCGTGTTGAAGCAAGTTTGAGATGGTGACTTGAGGTTCCACTAAACCTCATTACCAAATCTACCATCGGCATGACAACTATAGGAGATGAAGGATTTTTCTATGCATAGAAAGAACTTTGGTTTACCAATTTTGACTTTTGTTTAACAGGGCTTTAAATCGTAGTTTTAAAAACCAGAACTGGGTTTTGAACCAGCCATCTATCTAACCAGGATTCGAACTGGAACCGTATCAAACAGGATCGAACTGGATTTAAAAAATATACATAAAATAATTGAATTTTAATGAAATTTTACTTTTAAGATTTCAAACCGTGATTCCAAACCACTAGAGACAAAAGAGGTAAAGTTTGCGCATCTATACACCATGTAAGGGTGAAATACATAATCAATGAGGCTCTAAGTGGCCTTTAGAGTCCAAAAACAATGCTAAAAGTTATTGGGCCACGGGCCTACTACAAATCACTGATCAACATGATCACTCATCAAACTCATCAATGATTCACCGCTACTAGAAATGGGATCATCAACAAGAGCTACATAAACATCATTTAGCTCAAAGTCTTCAAACTTGGATTCCTCAACCTTATAATATGGTAGAAATTTAAAAATCTTAACATGTTTAACCAATGATTTTGGTTTGAGTGAAGAGTTCATCTCCTCGACCTTATAAAATGGTAGAAACAATTTAGCATGCCCAACCAATTATTTTGCTTTGAGTGAAGGGTACATTTCTGTTAAGGTCGTGGTAGAGGAGTTCAACAATTAATGGAGTTCAACAATAACCAACATTAAGGTACATAAAGGACGTCATGCTCTTGATCAAATGTCAATCCCATACCCTAACACATGGCAAAATCAAATGGAAACATTGTAATACCCCAAATCATGAAACCACAAAAACTATTAAGTCTCTTGGATTTTGAGTGAGATCTAAATTCTAGTTTCTCCATATGAAATCCAACGAAGTTGGAACCACTCTCAAACATCCTGAAAACACCCTGAAACAATTATGGTAATGTTAAAAATTTAAGTAAAAGGATCATTTTCATCCTTTTACTTCAAGAAATTAACATTACCATTGACTGCCAGGATTGCAACGATTGAGTTAGGGTTTTTGCTTAGGTTTAGGGTTTTGACGGGGGAGGGTTTATTTTATAGCAAATGGGGACCCTTGGGAGGAAAACAACCCTTAGTTTCCACCAAAACCACCTAAAAAACTGCCACTGGAGGTCTCGGACTGCCCCACGCATGTGAGATCTAACCAGGCTAGCTAGGGTTAGAATCAGTCAGTTAGGGGTGGTTTGTACCAGTTAGGTGCCAAACCAGCCAGTAGAGTACCTAACCGGTACAAACCGGCCCTTTAACTAGGCTTTTCTACCGGTTTTTTATCTAGGCCTATTTGACTAGCCAATCTGACCAATTCCTGGTTAAGACCGATCGGTTTTTAAAACTATGCTCAAGATCAAATTGCAATGGACACGAAGGAGATTGCAAGACTACACATAATACGTTTTGGTATTCACGACCTTATCATGAGCTCTAGCTAGTACTCTACTGCTAGTTAGTTCAAACTCTCATTGCCGCATTTAAAAGTTCTTTATGCCTCACAAACTTTGTTGCCACTGTTGCTTTGCTTTGTTTTTTTTTCTCTATAACGACTAAAGAGAAATTGGTAACTATTTAAGAAGTTACCCTAGTGTACTCTCAGCTTCTGGAAGCTGACTTCCACTTGTTTCATTGGCTATTGTTTTGGACTTTAATATAATTTTATTTCTTCTTTCTAGACTAGAGACCGTTGGCTCCTAAGTAGCCAAGGTACAAATACTTGGGAGTGGATTCCTGTGAAGGTACAGGTAAGGCACTCTCCGAAATAGGAGACAAGGGTACATATATCGAATTTTATATGTAAAATTATATATGGGAAATAAAAGAGAATTGAAATCAATGTAAACCAACAATGGTTCAAATTCACTTTTAGATTCAAATAATTCAAAAATCAAATCATTCCAGTTTCCACCATTCATTAATTGGCATTCACGATTTAACATGAACATTGATGTTCCTTTTCTTTCCAAACATGGTGTGGAAATGACAAACAAAAAAATCTGAAACTTGAAACTTGAAACTTGATTAATCTAAAATATGGGGACTTGGGAAGAGGAGAATGCCAATAATAATGAAGAATGCTTAATGGTGAACTATGTAAATTTTAACCCTATACAATTAATTCTTGCAAACAAATTATTAATAAGACAAAGAGGTTGCAATGGAAAACACATACATTAACACAGATGTTATCCAAGGAAATAATGTTTATTGTTTCTCTACACCAAGATAACTTCTCAGTGCTCACAAATTTTGTTAATGAATCTACAACATTCTTCAAAGTGGCCACCTTCACGAGAAACACCCTTTCTTCAACCATATCTCTCACAAATTTTGTTAATGAATCTACAACATTCTTCAAAGTGGCCACCTTCACGAGAAACACCCTTTCTTCAACCATATCTCTCACAAAGTGAGATTAAACATCAATAAAGTGTCTTAGAATGATACATTGGGTTTTTCGCTAGGAAGATTGCACTCTAACTATCACAATCTATCCTCACAGCTTGTTGTACCAACCCAGTACCTAAACATAATCTCTGCAAACATATTGCTTCCTTGCTTGCATGAGTGGTTGCCATGTATTCAGCTTCTATAGTTGAGAATGCCACTACAGAATGTCTCTTGCTCATCCAACTGACATAATCGTGCAAAGAATATAACACATACCCAATGAATTTCCTGCAACAAAAAACAACCAATGCCCTATTTCCTCTCCCCTTCTCTAATAATCTCTTCCATGCTCACATAAAAAAACTGAAAAGAAAAGTGAGCATGACATTGGGGTTTATATGTATAAACAGGATTGGCACTTGGTTGATCTAAGGTTTCCTGTTGGTGTGAAAAATCCTAGATTTGAAAAATCTAAGGAATCCTACTACAACCAACTGAATTACTTCTTCTGATATGTAATTTACTTTACACAATTATTTCTGAATCACACATAAAACACTGAAGTAGCCTACACTATAATACTCATGATTCTAAAACAAAGAAATTGAACAAGGAAATCAATCACACATCACACTGTTATTTTTGGACAAGAAAGTCCTCGGAAAAACCCAATGCAGGAAAACCGGTGCAGCAGATCTGAGGGTTTGTATTATTAAGCAGTAGTTTTCTTAATACAATCTTTGGATGCTTTGTTGGCCATCCAGTACAGAGAAATCACGGCAGACAAAAATAGTGAGTTTTACCTCACACTGCATGTCCCAGCTGATCCGGATCTGAACTAGCGAAACCCCAGCTTCCTCTGCACAGTAGATGCATAGGCCTGCGTGGGGATGGTTGTGGACTGCGTCACCTCCTCTTTGAATCGATCTGCCTCTCAGAAAATCAAGTTTCGGCCCTCCAGGGTCAGAAACCCTGATCTCCAGCAAAACTCAAACTGTCTCTTGGAAACCCTGCGCAGCCTCTGCATGAGCCCTGCATGGACCTTGCTTCACTCCTTCTGGGGCCTGCGTCACACTCTCTAGTGGCTGCGCTACTTCCTCTGTTGTCTCTGCTGCCTCTTTGCTATGTACTCTTGGTCCCAGAGAAGATCCTGCGACCAATAACTGCTTTTGCCCCTCACTATAATGAATCACTTAGATCTGATCTTCGTCTGAGCACTACTCCGTCAGAAGAATTCAATCTCTAGATACAATCAGTGTCTTGCATTTTCCAAATGACCCTCAAGCCTTCCTTTATAGTCTTCTCGTTGAGAAATCAACGATCGAGATTAGATCTCTAATCAACGCCTAAGATTATAACATGACTTGATCTTCGCTTTCTAGATCATTCTCACTCTATTTTATTAATGTCCTATAATTATTTAATTTCCCTAAGTTTAGACTTAGGGTCTCCATTAAAATAATTAATTATTTTAATAAAACATTAACTGAGTGGAATTTTCACAAACGGTTTCTGGGTTCTTTGGAATACTAGTGTCTAAGCCTCTCCACAAAATTTGGGGCTTAGAGCACTTTCTGATGCTACAAAAATCAACAGTTGGGTCTGTTACTACTTAAACTAGCAGGGGTCCTAGGAGGGGTTCCTATAGAGCAATTACTAGGTCAGGTGGCAACAATGGAGCAATAGCCCACTGTCACCTCAACTAAAGCTCCCTGCTCTTTACGGATTTTCACTGATGGGAGGAGTCCTAGTATAAAGGAAATCACTAGGAGAAGTATATCAATGGTGTAAAGGTAGTGATTCCAAGAGCCTATTCCAACGAGAGTTTTTAATGATAGGGATTGCTTGCTTTAGAAGCAAGATGAATCGCTCTCCAAGAAGGACTAGAAGGAATTATCGACCTAGGGTTGAGGGGTATTTCTTGATAAGAAGTCCTAGACCAAAGAAATCCTAGAAGAAAAGGGTTTCTAAGCAATCCTTGTGAAATTGGAGTGACAAGGTTGCGGGACCACAAAGAAACCCTCGTGGACCCAAACGAGGTCAAGGGTGTGGGGTAAACTCCAATCAGGTGGACTTGACCAAGTGAGGGAGGAGAAAAGGTTCAAAGGGGTAAGATTTAACTTTAATGTTCAATGCAATGATCCTTAATGAAGCCACTAACCACAGGAAAACTAGGGAAATGATTCTCAAGCTAGAGCTTGGGATATCTCAAGATTCCACTGTTGGAGTAGCCTTAAATTTGGATGACCTCTAGAGGATTCACTAGCACAACTCTAGACCAAATTTCATCGATTTTTTATGGCTACAATATAATTCGTGTGATGCCCTAGATGGCCTTCTAGGTTAGGGCTTAGAAAAGAGAAGATGAAGGTGAAATAAATCTTCGTTTTAATGACCACCTAGGGCTAGACCAATGCCTAGCTTATTGGGAGAATGGAGTCAAATAAAATCAATGTTTAGAGATGCTTATTCCCAACCAAGGAGTCTCTTGGCAACTTCGCATGGCCCTAAAAGCAACAACTAGGTCACTAGGAGAATTTATACTTCATTGATGCCGCAATTGATGACTTATCAAGGCAATTATGAACAATCATATACCCCTAGGACAATCATTCACTATACTTGCACATGAATCATATGAAAAATCCTTCACAAAGACAAGATTAGCAACTTCGCATTACAATTAGGACAGCTTCACCAATTTCATGAGAGAAAATATTTCATAGATCATACATGAGACAAAAATGCAAGATAAAACATGAAAAGATTCAAGTATAGCGAAATTCTTCCAATCATCAATGTGCAAGAAAATCGAAGCTCCAAGGCAAGAAACAAGCTCTTCCAAACATCGAAATGCATTAAGAAACCAATTCTTCCATCAATAAGGCTAGTGAAATTCTCAAGAGATAGAAGTCACAATCCCAGTGATGATCAAATCAAATGATCATCACATCAATATATATCCTCCCTAAGGGGTTCGATTTGCCTAATAAGGCATAATAATGACCCAACTAATAAAATAATGTGCCAAAATCACATTACTTGGTGAGAATCCCACCAAGATAGCTCCATAATAAAAAAATAAGCCTCCCAAGAGGGAAAAATAGTAAATACAATAGGTCGAAGGGCCATTGAGGAGGCCTAGTGGAGTCCAATGTGTACCAAGATGAATGAATGAGCTTCAAACATAGTGATAAATGGGGTGGCCCCTTAATATCCAAGCAAACAACATGTGGTGTCCCCATGTGGGTATGGGGGCACAAAACATCCTCATGGGCCCCCAAATGGATTGAACAAGCCTGCATTCCATGTGTAAGGGTTGTAAGAATGATGCAAGCCCTCCCATTGTCTCCTGCAACGAGACACATCCTCATTTGGGCCCTGGATCAACTGCCAAATGTGTGGTGCAAGAGTGGAGTCGGTTGGGCAAGCTGGTCCAGGTGCATCATCATCATCCAATAGGTGGAACACGAGCAATCCATGACTGAAGTTAAAGGATCCCATGGAGTGGCAATCTGCTCTTTGCTATGGTGGAGACCCATGGCTTTCAACACTCACCCTACAAATGCCAATATGACCCTCTAGTGGGCTAGGACCCCGTATAGGGAGACCAAGATGAAGAGCCACCTGCAATCCTATATAAGATCCAATGTGTCTCATCACCTTCCAATACAACCAATCATTAGTGCAATTAAGTAAATGAGTTTACTAATCATGGAACCAAGTGGACACTTCATAGTGGCATGCCCTTACATAGTGGGCTTCAGAACTTACAAGTGTCTCCAAGTTCAAGAAGAAGGTTAACCAAGGACCCTATTAGGTGGTTTTAGCCTCTAAAGGGGGTGACATGGAAGACATGTCCATGGTACATCCATCAAATGGTAGGTGGTATGTGAAATAATGATGGAATGGAGTGGAGCATCAAGGGAAGGCTCCAAGCCACATGCCATAGTACAAGGGTAGCTAAAATAAGGGAAGCCCACACTTGGGTATATGAGTGTAGGAGGGAGAAATCATGGTACATGAGTTACCCCGACCATTGTTTTTCCACCCTATTCATATGCCTTTTTTTCCTTTTATAGATTTATCCTTCGTAACTGCTTGGGGCTCTAGGGGATGAAAGTATGATATGTAGGATATAGCAGTGAATACCCCCTTAAGGTGGGGCATTTCATCGCCCACCAGGGGTTGGGACAATCATGGGTTCCCAAATGATGTAAAGGGCCAATGTGAGGGGCCAAGGTGATGGCCATGATGATGTTGAGAAATCAAGGGCAACTAGATTAGGGTGATTTCTCTTACTTTGATAACTGTTTGTGATGTTATTTTACTTAACTTGATATGTTTGTAATTAACTTCTTCTTTCACTTGATTATTATTATGTTCTTATCATCAAAGAACTACCAAACTATGAAGATTAATGAGACAAGAGGACACAAAATATAGGTTGCAAGCAAAGGCCAAAACCTCTCCTCTTGAGAGGAAAATCCACAAGAATTCTTCTCTTCTTATAGAATCTTCAAATGACAAATTCCAAGTCCTAAGACCGTTGACAAAGACCACTCCAAGACCAAGTCAAACTTCTCCTTAATGAGGCTTGTTTCTCACAAAGTCAACCTCAGTCAAACTTGCTCCAAAATTGTTGCTACTTCTCCTTTGACCTCAATTTTGGACTTGCAACTTGTGACTGCAATTTTCGGCCTAACTGCAAAAACCCTAGCTTGCAAGTGTGGGTGGAATATGGTAGACTTGGTCTCCTTCCTTCGCTTAAGGAGTCTCTCCTTCCTTGATAATTAGACCTTCAAATTTGATTCCTTATTAGCCCAAACTTTACCCTTAATGATGACTGCACTTTTCGGTCTTGTTGTAGCAGAAGGATGCCCTAGATTCCTCGCACGTGTGAGAAGATGTAGCCCTAAAATAGTCCTTTAAAACTTCTCTCATCCTTAGTTTCTCCTCTTTCTCGTTGGTTGTTAGGGTGGAATATGGCAGATTTGGTCTCCTTCCTTCGCTTAGGGAGTCTCTCCTTCCTTTATAATTCGGCCTTCAAATTTGATTCCTTCTTAGCCCAAACTTTACCATTAATGATGATTGCACTTTTCGGTCTTGTTGTAGCAGAAGGATGCCCTAGATTCCTTGCACGTATGAGAAGATGTAGCCCTAAAACAGTCCTTTAACACTTTTCTCTTCCTTCCTTAGTTTCTCCTCTTTCTCGCTGGTTGTTAGGCTTCTTTTCTTGGTGATCGAACTTGCTTCTTGCTTGAATGAATGTGTCTTCCAAATGAGGTCAATCTCACACTTATACATACCTTTTCTGTAGCTCGAACAACCTTAATGAGGTCGACTTGTCACTGCTAGGCCGACTAGTCTTCTTGTAGGCTGACTTGGTCTTGGATGGAGTCTTTTGACTCTATTGACTAAATAAATTCCTTTTACATGATACAACATGCCCAATAGGGTCTTTACATATGACAATGACTTCTTTGACTTCATGACAAATCCCTAGAAGCACTAATGAACTTGGGAATGAAACCCATGCTCCAAAATAATAATAAATTCTATTTTTCTCTTTACATCAAATACATAAAATCAAGATTACATACGTCATTATGAAGGCCGAACCTAGTTACATATTTCAACACGCCCTCTTAACTGGGGAGGTATTCATAATACATACAAGGTACATGGACATCCTCATACTGAAGAATTCTCATAAGAAGAGTCAGATTGGTAAACCATCTCATAAGTTATCTTATCAGCTTATATTAGTGCATCTCATCATATCAACCAACATTGTCATATAGCAAGGCCTTGACTAACAGCTCTATCTATCCACAAGATTAGAGCACAATGCTAGGGAGACAAATGATTTATAGACACCTTCGTCATTGTCTCTCAAGGCACATACCCCATCCAGATGTTCACAAGGTATCTCGTTCTAGGACCATTCCTATCTTGGATTAACACATCCTCAAGGAATTTCCTCTTCAACTACTCTTACCTATTGGATGCCCTACCTCATCCTCAAAGAGTATCGGAATTCAAATGCTTACCCAATCCTCCATTCTTTTTCATGACATGAAGACAAGAATAATGTGTCTATCTCTCCCTCTCAACTAGGGAGGATCTACTCATTCCTAAAAAAGGAACATATCCAAGTTCCCTCTTAACTAGGGACTTGCCTAAGCTCCCTCTTAACTGGGGACTTGTTACCAACACCAGTTATGTGCTCTTTGGTGGAGATCATGGTACTATCAGTTGCTTGTAGATCTTCTCCTTTCTGCATCATCAAGTCATGGATGAACTTCAATGTCTTCATCTTGGAGCCATCATCTTTCATAATTTCTTCGTAGGGCATCGACCATCTTCTCCATCACTTTCCTTCAACGAAAAATAGTGTTGAACCAATAGTCATGTCATCCTTCTCTTCATCGGAAAGTGACCTTCTCGTCAACATCTGCCTATCCTTTAGACTGCTACCTTTTTCCAAGTCATGTTTCTTTCAGGATCTTCCATCCAATCTAAATTGTAGATGTACTTCTATAACCATCTTTCGGTATCCCTGTTACAACCCAACTAGATGCTTTCTTTCAAAAATAAAAAAATGAACATCAAATCAACAATACCTCTTTATGATGGCCCTTCGTCACGACATCTGCTTCTTGCAACATCAACTTCCTTTCGCATACTGTATGAATTCATCTCCAAGATATACATTACCAAGGTTCTCCTTTTCCAAGATACATATCAGGGTCTCCATGGAGATGTCAATGCCAATCCTTCTCGTTATCAGATGTTGATCACTTATCTTATCTTACGTGACTATATATACATCTTTCACGAACTCTTATTTCATCTTCTTCACATATTTTTTCCTCGGGATCTTCTACCCATAGTTCCTTCATCATAAGAACCATGGTTTCCAACCACTTCATTTTCTTCGTGAGGTCATATCATGTCATCATGTGGAAGAGTTCAAGGCACATTGTATTCATGCCTTCATGTATCATACAAAAGGAAGAGTTCCTTTTTCTTTCATCATGCTTATGAGTTAGAACATTCTAACCATTCTATCTGCAACTATGTGATGAAATGACTTGTCATTTTCTCTATCTATTACCAAATATATACATACCTCTTCCTCTATGTGGTCATCTAGACTTTCTTATAGCAGCTTCCTTTCCTTCCTTGAAGATGAAAATATTTCAACCAACTTGACATGCTACACATCTTTGTCATCATACCATCATCCTTCTAAACTGTGGATCCCACACAAGGTGGAATGTAGACTATCTGCGAGACACTTGCTTCTTCTAAGTAGAGGTTAATCTTCTAACAAAGATTCCAACGAAGGATCTTGATGATCTTTATTCTGCAAATGCCTCTTTCTAATGATGAAGTGAGACAAATTTTTATCTTCCTATCTTGCTAGATGACTTGCTTCAATTATTTAAATTGTTACTTCGGTTATCCGTTGATGCTTCCGATGAAGATACCATGAGCTACTTCCTTTCTATCATGTACTATGACTGCTTCAACCATATAGACTTTTACTTCGGCTATCCTTCCATGCCTCTATGAAGATGTCATCTCAATCTCTACTATAATGCATCCTATCATACTTGTGATGCTTTCCATCATGACTACTATCAAACTAAAAAGAACCAAGTATATGATGATATCTCAGTCATAGTAAAGGTCTTTCATTTCTTCCTTCTTTGACTTCTTCTTTTCAGGTTCTTCTACTTCTTCAGTGACATGGGCTTCATTTCTTTACTTTCTCTTCTTGTTGTCCTTCTTGAGTTTAAGACAGTGCCTTTTGAAATGCCCATATTCATTACATTCATAACATTGAACCTTAGACATGTCGATTTTCTTTTGAAATCTTTTTTGAGACTTTCCTTTCCTCCTTGCCATAGTTGCATATGCTTGAGTTTGTTCACTTGATCCAACATCGTTCTTTTCCTTCAATCTGATTTCTTGAATTTTTCATAACGACCATAGATCATTGAATGGGGTAGTTTACTTCTTTGCATAGATATTAGATACAAAGTTGCCCCATTTATTAGATAGTACCTCCTGGCCTAACAACTAATCATCAAAGCGAGCTATGGCACCGAAGATTGGCACATCTACATTACGAAGCTCTTCCAAAATTGAAGAAGCTGGTCTCTAGGATCCCCAATGTTCAAGCTCAACATGTTGGAGTATGTCCAGGATGTGCCAGTGGGAAGAAAACAAGGGGACCATTCCCCTCTAGCAAGAATAAAGCTTATAACATCCTCCAACTCACTCATTCTGACTTATGTGGACCAATGCATGCACATTCTTTTGGTATCCATCTCTACTACATTACTTTCATCGATGATTTCTCCAAGAAGACATGGATATATTACTTTAAGCATAAGGATGAGGCCTTCAATATGTTCAAGGACTTCAAGGCTTTAATCGAAAATCAAACAGGGAATAAAATTAAGGTCTTCAGGTCTGAAAACGGTGGAGAGTACATTTCGAATGAGTTCGTAGAATTTTGCAAGAAGGAAGGTGTTAGCACTGGTATTTGCATCCCGCCCATCCCACCTTATTTTGCTATGTTTTCACCTCATCTCCGTCATTATCATTGACATCGCTTCGTTTTTTACTATTTTCACCTTTTTCTCCAATATCCAAACATTTCATCTCATTTGCTAAATTATCCATGTTATTACTAAAACCCAAACTTCATTACTATATAGCCTAAACTATATATTTTTTTTTAAAATACAGTTTAGCGCTTTTGAAATCCCATCAAACCCACAAATATAACCTTTTGGGACTCATTATTTTATAAAAGTCCGAAATTTTTAAAGGTTATAAGCTCCGCCTACCCATCGACAACCGTGTTATATGAACCATAGACCTTACCGTTATATATATCACATATTATATATATATAACAAAAGTCGTTTAAACCATTGGTAGGACCCCTTGTACCTTCATCGCATATCAGCATCGCAAATCATAACAATTAACTGTGATATTCTTAACGCTAAACTTATAAAATCACCGATGCGATATGATGTGGGACCCAATCCCCGCCACGCTTCCTTTTTTCATTTCATTTTCCTTTGAAAAAACATTAAAACCTTACCTTTTCATCGCTTTTTCGCATACTTCGCTTCCTATTCCCCAATCGCGATTATAATGCGACCCTCATCGCATTTCGCAGATTTTTCATTTTTCGCATCGGAACTAAATGTTAAAACTTATGTTGGCCGATTTGCAATTACAATATCACATCGCATTTGTTTTACTTTGTGAGCGCCTGCAACATATCTAGTTTTATTTGCGATGCGGTAAGTCGGCCCCACCTCTGCAGCGCTGCCCCCGTTTCATAACCGTCTCAATACATTGATATACCACATAAACTTCATAATACACTTACCGCTTTAAACCTTCACCGATTCATAAAACTCCGTCGCATAGCCAGTGGGTCCCTCTTCCCCGCATTTCACAAAGTTTAAAAGTTAACCTCCGCAGCTTATAACTAAACGCTATGAATTGCGATATGCGCTGCGGTCGCGGTCCCACTTCTCCCCGCACGTCGCACTTCGCATCTTTTAGCATTTAAGCTTCGCAACTTATAAACTAAACCTTCTTATTTACGATTGCGATGCGGTTGGGCCCCACCTTACCTGCCACGTCACCTCCGTACTTCGCATCGCATCGCAGTTTCCATTCTTCATATTATAACCTGTAAAACATACGAAGTGGGCGAATGAGATGTGTTTCTAAGATGAAATCTATAAAAGTTTCAAGTCCGGGTAAACGAGTTGAATGTTGTTTTATTTAAAAAAAGGGTTACGTCGGGAATATAAGCTTTGAACGTTGTTTCGTTCATAAATAGGTTTAAACACAGCAAAAGGGCAGCGAACAACACAACACAGCATTCAATGTGCCAGCAAATCAGTGAAATGTGGTCCACGTCCTAATTGTCCCACTGTATTAGCACATTAGCAACAGCGCAGCACAGAAATAGGTCGATTCATCTCCAACAGTTAGCATATTCAATGAATTTATTGATATTTTTCCAAATTTCAAGGTGCGGATCCACAAGAGAGGTCTCTCCAAATTCCTCCAAATCATGAATTCGAAGACTTGGGCAAGCATTTCAATCTATTTTAAACAAATAAGCAGTTTTATGTTCCTAGACATTAGGAATTAGCTTTGTTGTTTAAAATAATTCTGAATCTGAGATTTGCCTCAGATTTTGTAAATTGATCTATAAATTGCAGAAATTCAATGTAATAGAGGTTGGAAATTGTAATCAATTCATTTTGTTTAGTTGATCAAGGATACTTTGTACTCAGTTTTGGCCATTAATACAAGAGGAGTTGCAGTTATATTTATGGGATACCTGTGGTATTGAATGCTTTTCATTGTTTCTTCTTCAGTGGCATATGTGTGAATGTATTGTTAATATTCACTTCCATTTTCCATGTTATGATTTTTTACAAGTTTGAAATTCAGAATGCATGCTAGCCATGCTTTGTTTTGGGTAACTGATCATATTTTGTTTCATATCTTTTCACTGAGAGAAATACATCTTCTATGCTTCCCTCAGCCTCCTTACATTTTCTAAACCATTCCATAAACATTTCCCTTAAGTGATTGACATTATAACTACCTTGCCCCATTCATCCCTGCAATCCTCACTCTTTAGCCCTGACCTAGTTTCATTGGCCTAATTTCCTTTATCCAATGATTTTCCCCAACCAAATCAATACAACCCCTTGCACTCATTACCTAGCCTAAAATCCGAATTGTTTCCAGCCCTCCTGGCTATGACCCTTTTGGAGAGAGCCCTCTCCAGCTTGATAGGGCTAGCTATCAATTCAAAAGCTTGGTTTGTGGTTACCTCTGTTGGGATAATTTCCTCATCCTTGGGAATCTGGTGGAGTAATAAGATATTGGCGTCGTTATCGGGGAACGAAAGGACAAATCTTCCCTGGGAAAGAATGATAAAGATAAGATCTAATTGTTGATGGTGAATAGTAGTTGGACACATATGAAGGTTGAACCATTCACCTGGCGACTCCAACTTGATGTAAAGACTCCATTGGAGAATCAACCTTGCAAGCAGGAAAATGGAAGAATCTCACACAAAGGTCAGGTATTCAGAATGGAATTGTATTCAAGATGTAATAGGATTTCTTGTAAATTACTTATTTTCTTTTCCTGAAACTATCTTGAAAGTTTTCCAGAGTTAGTTGTATGAAAAAGATGATCAAAGTTTTGATTCCGCCTATTTGAAGAGTGTAAATAACGAGTTTCCCTTTGATTTTGATCAAGATCAAGACCTCTTACCTAAAAATTGTGCATATCCTTTTCAAGTTGATGAACCTCAAGAGATCAAGACTGATCCTATAGCTTTTGTACATACTCATACACCTTGTAGAATTCTAGATAGATATAAACCACTCATCTTACCTCCTATACTCCATGCTTTCCCTGAAAATTATTACAAATATCTTCCGAGGTTTGATGGAGAATATGGCAACATCACTGTTGAGAAACACGCTCAGAGTTTTGAAAGTTTTCTCGAGCTTTTTGAGGTTGATGAAGATGATGTTAGTATCAGGATCTTCGCTCTATCTTTGCAAGGTTAAGCGAAGGAATGGTTCAAAAACTTGCCAGTTGCAAGTATTTTTTATTTCCATCAGTTTGTAAAAGTCTTTCTTGAAAAATGGGTGATGAAGAGGATTCCTTTTCTGATTTTATAAGAATATGATAATTAGAAAAGGAAACCAGGAGAAACAATGCAAAACTTTTCAACTAGATTCTATCAAGTATACCATTCGATCCCTGCTGATATAAAATCGCCTCTTTGTTCAGCCCTCTTACACTACCCGGATGCCTTTGATCTGGAATTGGAATTTCGATTGAGAGAAAGGGACATTACAACACTTGAAAAAATGCAGGACAAGGCAATAGTCGTAGAAGCTAATTTGCTAATTAAAAGGTTAAATTTGAAAGCAGAAGAAAGGGAAAACATAGAGAAAGAATGCTTGATATCTTCAGAAGTGAAGCTCGACATTTTGGTTAGTACAATAGAGGAAATGATGCAAAATATCACCATGAGAGATGAAATTGTTGTTCAAGAGGACCATGTCGCACTGATTGAAGTAAAACAAGTTGTTGATCTGAAACATTTTCCTTCCTATCCTAGTTATCATAGATCTGATAATGATTTTATGTATGCATTAAGGGACAATAAAGAAAACAGTTTTATAGATCAGCTAGCAGAGGAGAGATCTGTAGATCCGATATGCATGCTTGATGACATTCTTCCTTTTGATGATTTACCTAAGTATGATTAGTATGACGAAAATTATGTTCTCCAAACAGAAGCTAATCTTGCAGAGCAATCAAAAGTTGGTTTGTGGGAGAAGGAAGTTCAATTTCAGCAGCTCGAATATAGGGATCAGCCGATGCATATCAGTTATGGCAGTGATGAGGAAAGTGTAGAAAATTTGGAAATGAAGGATCTTTGCCTCTTTGTTTTACTTCATTTCAGTTCATCAGAGATAACTTTCATGCAATCAGAAATCAGCAGTCATTAAGATTTGATCTTGACAATCAAGAGGATAATGAAATTCTCGATCAGAGCTCCTTACCCTTGTGTTTCTCCTCATTTGTAAAAACAAGAGAAAACTATGAGCAGGCAGATAAGCGAATGGTCAACACTATAAATGATAAACATTATCCTGAATTGGTTGAGGAAATCATTCGCGACATAGAACCCTCCTTGGATCCAGATTTGCAGCCCTCGAATGCCATTGAATGTCGGGTTGCAGATGAAAGCTTGGAAATTGAAACATATGATCAAACAATGTAAGATGATTCTGTAACATTACGTTTTGAAGCATTTCAATTTTTAAAGGAAACTTTTCATAATGTCTCTAAAGCAAAAGATGAGCAACCTGTAGAAAGTCATGAGTCTTATTAGAACCAATGGAAAATAGGTTGCAACAGTCTTTTCAAGTTTTTCATGACCCAATAGCTGATGTGTTGGATGATATTTGCAGTAAAATTCCTTCTCCATTAGCCAATTATGAGCCTGAAAAGAGTTGATATAAATTTGTCAGTTTCATTGTCTTGTTTATTAGGAGTCTCATTACAAAGCTCATCCAAACATTTGCAGGCATCTCAGGAAAGTAAGGGTAAAGATGAAAGTTCATATTCAAGGTACGAAGACTACATAGAGCAGAGCAGTAATGTATTAGATGGGCTGGAAATTAATATGTATTCCTATGAAGATCCTTTTGCAGCATTCTTGAGGTCAGCCGGTGGGCTCATGCTTTGCAAATTCATTAAGATTCAATCTGATTTCAAGTTTTCATGGGAGTTGCTTTTCAGTAGTTCTCTCTTCTTGCTCATAAGCAACCACTTGTAGAGAATTCAACTACCAGCCAGAATGCTTACATGGTTGCATTGGTTGTTCCATTTCACTTGTTTAGGTGATGAATGGATCAGTTAGAGTAGGTTGCTATCATTTCAGTTTGATTTGATTTTCAACAAGTGTTGACAAAATTCATCAAGGTTTGAAGCCCGAGGTGAAGGCCCTAAGGCTTTGATGATCTGTTAGTGTGGGTTGAAGTTTGCAATGTGCTTTCAGTTTCAGTTTACAGATTGAAATCCATTGCCCAAAGGATAAGGCATTGATCAACGAGTTCCCAGAGATCTGTGGTTCTAGACACCTCCTTCGGAGCTATCTTCCCCAGTTGGAGCCGATGTTAGCACTGGTATTTGCATCCCACCCATCCCACCTTACTTCGCTATGTTTTCACCTCATCTCTGTCATTATCATTGACATCGCTATGTTTTTTTACTATTTTCACCTCTTTCCCCAATATCCAAACATTTCATCTCATTTGCTAAATTATCCAAGTTATTACTAAAACCCAAACTTCATTACTATATAGCCTAAACTATATATATTTTTTTTAAATATAGTTTAGCGCTTTTGAAATCCCATCAAACCCCCAAAACCCACGAATATAACCTTTTGGGACTCATTATTTTATAAAAGTCCGAAATTTTTAAAGGTTATAAGCTCTGCCTACCCATCGACAGCTGTGTTATATGAACCATAGACCTTACAATTATATATATCACATATTATATATATAACAAAAGTCATTTAAACCATTGGTAGGACCCCTTATACCTTCATCGCATATCGGCATCACAAATCATAACAATTAACTACGATGTTCTTAATGCTAAACTTATAAAATTGCCGATGCGATATGATGTGGGACCCATTCCCCGCCACGCTTCCTTTTTTCATTTCATTTTCCTTTGAAAAAACATTAAAACCTTACCTTTTCATCGCTTTTTCGCTTACTTCACTTCCTATTCCCTGATTGCCAGTATAATGGGGCCCTCATCGCATTTCGAGATTTTTCATTTTTCGCATCGGAACTAAACGTTAAAATTTACGTTGGCCGATTTGCGATTGCAATATCGCATCGCATTTGTTTTACTTTGTGAGCGCCCGCAACATATCTATTTTTATTTGTGATGTGGTAAGTCGGCCCCACCTCCGCAGCTCCACCCCCGTTTCATAACTGTCACAATACATTGATATACCACATAAACTTCATAATACACTTACCGCTTTAAACCTCCACCAATTCATAAAACTCCTCCGCATAGCCAATGGGTCCCTCTTCCCCGCATTTCGTAAAGTTTAAAATTTAACCCCTGCAACTTATTACTAAATGCTATGAATTGCGATATGCGTTGCAGTCGCGGTCCCACTTCTCCCCGCACGTCGCACTTCGCGTCTTTTAGCATTTAACCTTCGCAACTTATAAACTAAACCTTCTTATTTACGATTGCGATGCGGTTGGGCCCCACCTTACCTGCCACGTCACCTCCGTACTTCGCATCGCATCGCAGTTTCCATTCTTCATATTATAACCTGTAAAACATACGAAGTGGGCGAATGAGATGTGTTTCTAAGATGAAATCTATAAAAGTTTCAAGTCCGGGTAAACGAGTTGAATGTTGTTTTATTTAAAAAAAGGGTTACGTCGGGAATATAAGCTTTGAACGTTGTTTCGTTCATAAATAGGTTTAAACACAGCAAAAGGGCAGCGAACAACACAACACAGCATTCAATGTGCCAGCAAATCAGTGAAATGTGGTCCACGTCCTAATTGTCCCACTGTATTAGCACATTAGCAACAGCGCAGCACAGAAATAGGTCGATTCATCTCCAACAGTTAGCATATTCAATGAATTTATTGATATTTTTCCAAATTTCAAGGTGCGGATCCACAAGAGAGGTCTCTCCAAATTCCTCCAAATCATGAATTCGAAGACTTGGGCAAGCATTTCAATCTATTTTAAACAAATAAGCAGTTTTATGTTCCTAGACATTAGGAATTAGCTTTGTTGTTTAAAATAATTCTGAATCTGAGATTTGCCTCAGATTTTGTAAATTGATCTATAAATTGCAGAAATTCAATGTAATAGAGGTTGGAAATTGTAATCAATTCATTTTGTTTAGTTGATCAAGGATACTTTGTACTCAGTTTTGGCCATTAATACAAGAGGAGTTGCAGTTATATTTATGGGATACCTGTGGTATTGAATGCTTTTCATTGTTTCTTCTTCAGTGGCATATGTGTGAATGTATTGTTAATATTCACTTCCATTTTCCATGTTATGATTTTTTACAAGTTTGAAATTCAGAATGCATGCTAGCCATGCTTTGTTTTGGGTAACTGATCATATTTTGTTTCATATCTTTTCACTGAGAGAAATACATCTTCTATGCTTCCCTCAGCCTCCTTACATTTTCTAAACCATTCCATAAACATTTCCCTTAAGTGATTGACATTATAACTACCTTGCCCCATTCATCCCTGCAATCCTCACTCTTTAGCCCTGACCTAGTTTCATTGGCCTAATTTCCTTTATCCAATGATTTTCCCCAACCAAATCAATACAACCCCTTGCACTCATTACCTAGCCTAAAATCCGAATTGTTTCCAGCCCTCCTGGCTATGACCCTTTTGGAGAGAGCCCTCTCCAGCTTGATAGGGCTAGCTATCAAGTCAAAAGCTTGGTTTGTGGTTACCTCTGTTAGGATTCGTTCCTTAGCGTTGGGAATCTGGGGGAGTGATAACAGAAGGTATCAAGAAGGAGACTATTGTGCCCTATAATCCCAAACAAAATGGAGTCGCTGAGAGAAAGAACAAGTCTATTGTGGAAGTTTCCCAAGTTATGCTTCATGATCGAAGTTGTTGAAGTTCCTTTGGGGTGAAGCAACAAATACAGCGATATATGTTCAAAACAGGGTTCCTCATCAAACATTGGTCAATAAAACTCCCGACGAAGTATTCACAAGTGTCAAGCCCGCCATTGGCCATCTCAGGATATTTGGTTGCTCTGTATATTTCCATCTGCCGAAGGACAACAGGAACAAATTGGAAGCTCGTACATTCTCTTGGTGGCCATCTCTACTAACTAATTTTCATCAATGATTTCTCCAAGAAGACGTACATATATTACTTTAAGCATAAGGATGAGGCCTTCAATATGTTCAAGGACTTCAAGGCTTTGACCAAAAATCAAACAAGGAAGAAAATTAAGGTCTTCAGGTCTGACAACGGTGGAGAGTACATTTTGAATGAGTTCATAGACTTTTGCAAGAAGGAAGGTATCAAGAAGGAGACTACTATGCCCTATAATTCGAACAAAATGGAGTGGTTGAGAGAAAGAACAAGTCTATTTTGGAAGTTGCCAGAGTTATGCTCCATGATCAAAGTTGTCGAAGTTCCTTTGGGGTGAAGCAACAAATACAACGATATATGTTCAAAACAGGGTTCCTCATCAAGCATTGGACAACAAGCCTCCCAAATAAGTTAGAAAATCAGAAAGGCGGAAAGATTTTCTTGTTCTTGATAATTTACTTGTGATGTTCCTTAGTTCTTATTAGTTTCTTATTATCTTCTTTCTTCTTAGTTCATCAAGCAAATATCAAAGCAATAGCACATAGATCAAGGACACCAGATACAGGCCAGCAGCCAGGGCAAAACCCCACTCTAGGGGAAAACCTAGTCAATAATTCTTCCTTCAATAGTTTTCCTGAGACTCTAGACCTTGACTCACACTTCCTCCACACCAAGTCATCGTTCTTCTCGATCCCACTTTTGACCTGATGGCAGCAATAGCAACAGTGGCATTATGCAGCACTTCCTTCGACTTGGAAACTTTGAACTTGCTTTTGAGACTTCGATCTTGGAGAAAATGTTGAGAAGTGTAACTAGGTTGGTATTCATGTTGACTATGTAAATAT